>CM051032.1:47116115-47628615 GCA_027627225.1 Congeria kusceri | reverse complement strand
TTACAATAATATTAATTTTGCTACATGTGGGCGTTATCAGCAGAGATCACTGTCACCATGACATCTATTTTATGTTATATAACCTACTATCAGCGGGCAGAGATCTCTGTCACCATGACATCTATTTTATGTTATATAACCTACTATCAGAATGATGATCATACTAGAGCTGTCTGTTTCACATGTACGCTGTTGCTTCGAGCGATGTGCATGTCCATTTAGATCGAAGCGATAATTATCAGAAATGTGAAATCGTTCAGCATGTTCAATGATTTGCACATATTTTCGCAGCAGGTTTTGGTTTCCTCTATCCATTGAATTAAAATATTAGTTGGCCTTATATGTTTTCGTAAATCGGAACATTATTACTAAAGATATCGTAAACGCATAATTGATTTAGAACAATAAAATGAATACTTAACATTTTTTTCGAATGTAAACATTTTAAACATTTTAGTGATAAAACAGAAGATTAGACTTTAAAGCATGCCTACGATTCGCGAGAAAGCGTCTACATGTGTACGGAATATAATGCCTATGATAACTTTATGCATGCCAGTTACATGAACGTTTAATAACCGTCATCATCAGTGTTTTAACTTAATATTTCGACCAGGAAAAAATGAACCGATATTGTATGTACCATGTAGGACTTCTGTCTCAGTATTTTACATCGTGGCTTATATAGCAATATCGAATTTGCTATGAACTTCTTAGCAGTGTCTATATGGATTGGGGTTAGTTGTATGAACAAGAATGGAGATGTTATTATAAAATCAGTTTATGACTGTTGTTATTATTATATACATATTCACAACACGAAAATAATGTTTACTTGGAATGTTTACACTAGTTTTGTCACTGTGTGTTTTGTAGAGACATACACAATGCAATTTAAACTTTCCCATGTGAAGTCAACACAAATGCTGATAAAGCTTGCTCGTGGTACTGGTGGTCAGCTACACATTTACATTTAAATGCCACAATACCTAACGTATCGGTACAAACATATGAAATTACCACATTCATTCAATTTGGAAAAACACGTTTACCAGCATGCACCAATACACACCGATGACATATCTTATATGTATGACAAAATATCAACCTTAATATCAAATATATTTTTTCTTATTTTTGATCTTTTTATTGCAACTCTTCCATTAGAATAGCGAAAATATGCCATATTTATCGGATAACATGGAAAGCACAATATGCACGGGGTGACTTCTGGCATGCATTTCACATATAACAAAGCTCCCAAGTTCATTGTAAACTGCAGCCCATGTTCTGAGTCCATGTAAAAAGCAAGTTTCCCAATTTTGTCTCAAGAACACCCCACACCAGCGACAATCTTCCAAGATCCATTAGTCACAGAGGAATCGAGGCATTAGTGGCCGCTCAAACTTCAGACTCGCCCTCGCAGACATCGGCTATACAGCATATCCCTCTAACAGTCGCACACTCTGAATCATGAAATTAAAATCCACAGCGTTCACCTTAACAAGCCTTCATTAAAGTCCTGCTCATAACATATGACTGAGAACACATGATTACAGAATCGGTTAAAATTGCATATTACTGACAATCTGAGCATTGAACATACAATTATCCATTTATATTATTACGATAAAGAAACAAATATGGTCGCTGTCCAATTTATTCAGAACTAATTAGACTTATAAATATTATATTATTAAAAAAACACCTGTTAACCTACCTTGTCCACATGCCTCACAAACTTTCATTTCACTGTGTACGGAAGACCCACACTGCGGGCAAACGATCTGAAAGAAAATAAGCCATGATTAGGATGTCAAGGATTTAGAAGATGAAACAGACGAACATACATACATATAACAAACCGAAGTATGTTCTAAACTGTGTTGTGTCCAACCTGGTAATGCTGAGTTGGAACTAGCTTCTCTTGACCGACATTGATTGTAATCTGCAAACATAAGACAAATAACTCGCTTTATCAAGAAACATGACAACCGGAGTTGTAGATCTTGTAGAAAAGGGTCGAACATGTTTCGTTGAAAAATTACATGTTTTAATAACAACGACAAAACACTTGTAAGCAACGATTGTTGAAGATTCATCGATAAACAGCTATAGAATTCGGTTTCAAAAAAAGGGTAAACCTCACTACGCCCAGTACGAAAGCTATCTGACATCTAGAGTTTAGGACATTGCTATTATACTAGTTTGCCTACGTATGTAATAAAATATAAGACACAACTCCAAGTACATAAAATCTCAATTCATATGCTTTTCTGATCAGATTTAATAACAATTACAGTCATCAGTCGATACTAAAAACACGTTCATGACATTGAATCTCGAACATAGCATGTTCATGACAAAACTCAATTTGTTCTTGGAGTTGCCAACTTACAAGACCTATATCTTCTGTAGAGTTAACATGCTGATTCTCTTTTTGCGCCCTGATGGAGCTGCGTGGAGCGGGTTCCTCATGTTTGTGTTTAACCTCTCCTGTTTCTTTTTTCTTTTCATAGACAGCTTGGAATAGATCCCGTAATGTAAGCACAATTGCCTCGGCCTGAAGTTAATATCACAGTAACATAAGTATAGGATGTATTTAAATTTCGAACCTACAATTTAAGATATTTAGGGAAAAAAACAGTTATATTATAAGAATTTGTTGTAACAAACTTAAAGTATACGATGTATTTAAATTTTCTACCTACAATTTAAGATATTTAGCAATAACAGTTTTTAATAATTTGTTTTAAATGGTCGTCGGTTATTTTTGACATTTTCTAGCTTTTAATATCGTGTGACAATACCTTAAATATACATGACGTACATAACTTACGAAATAACTACATATTGATTGACATAAAAAATAATTATATTTTGCACATCAATACTGATTTCAATAATTGCTCAGCGCTATACACATACTGCTTTCTCAGTTTTAATTGCGTAGAACTTGTGATTTTCGTCCGCCGCTCCATATACGTAACCGAAGGCTCTGTTGTCTGTGACGTCACGTGATATGAACGATATCCTGCTTATGTCATGAGTACAACTGACAACCTATAAAACATTATTTTAGAAAATTATAATTTCTAGGTGTTGAATATAAAATTAATGACTAAGCTACAAACACGTCCATATCATGACAGGGTGCGTATAAAGTGTTATTAAATATTGATTGTATGTTACTTGACCACCACTTGAACATGCATGTATATAGGTGCAGACCTGAAACGTTTAATTTAAGTTAAAGGGACGTGTTCACAGATTGGCAATATGACAATAATATACAGTGTCTTTTATGAAGAATCATCAAATGAAATACTGAATAAAATAAAAAATACTATTAAGCGTGTCCCAGCAAGCAAGCCCAGATAGGACCCATATGGGCCCTTTGAGGGTTTACAAATATTGGCCCCATGTGGGCTTTCAATGTGGGACCCACCCCAGAAAGTGCAACCGGGATTTACGTGGGTCCCATATGGGTTACAATATATGTCTACCATGGGACCCATGTAGTCTCAACATGGGGCCATTATGGGCAAACACAGATGGGACCTTGATGGAATACCTACATGGGCCCCACCCCAGAAAGTTCAACCGTGATTTACGTGGGTCCCATATGTGTTACAATATGGGTCTACCATGAGACCCATGTGGTCTCAACATGGGACCATTATTGGCAAACACAGATGGGACCTTGATGGGAGACCCACATGGGCCCCACCCCAGAAAGTGCATCCGGGATTTACGTGGGTCCCATATGGGTTACAATATATGTTTACCATGGGACCCATGTGGTCTCCACATGGGACCATTATGGGCAAACACAAATGGGACCTTGATGGGAGACCCACATAGGCCCTACCGCAGAAAGTACAACCGGGATTTGCATGGGTCCCATATTGGTTGCAACACAGATTGGTTCTGAAGGGAAAACCTGAATAAAAGCTTTACTGAAAAAGTCCAAACATGATTCTCTTCATAATTTGTCACTTATACAAAGGTAGTTGTTGTGAAACTGTTTGAAACATTCTTTGGTTGTCAAACTTCAAGGACAGTATAATATAAATATAGGCTGTTAATAACCACAAGTAGCTTTCCAGTCTGTAGTTCTGCTAACAATGTATTCTTCTTGACAATCACATGTCTGTCAGATACAACTTTACAACAACCAACACTTAACAAATTACATATTTTTTGGAGTATAATTTGGACCATATCATCAAAGCGTTAAGTTTGTGTTAGTTATTAATATATTGATAATAAAACACTTAACATCATGTTTTCAAACAAGCTATTTATCCCAATCCGTAAACTTGGCAAAACAGAATATTTTCATAATAGTACAAGAACACAAAATGCATCATGTGAGACAGATGTTCAAATAAGCATACTCAGTAATCCCCCGCCGCGAAGCGGGAGGGGGGTTATAGGAATGCCCTTCGTCCGTCCGTCCGTAACATTTTCGTGTCCGCTCCATATGTCCTATACCCTTTGAAGGATTTTCATGAAACTTGGCTCAAATGTTTAGGTCATTGAGACGATGTGCAGAAGGCATGAGTCAGTCACGCCGGCTCAAGGTCAAGGTCACACTTGAAGGTCAAATATTCGAGCCTCCATTTCGTGTTTGCTCCATATCTCCTATGCCTTTTGAAGGATTTTTATGAAACTTGGCTCAAATGTTAAGGTCATTGAGACGATGTGCAGAAGGCATGGGCCTTTCACGCAAGCTCAAGGTCAAGGTCACACTTAAATGTTAAATGTTTGAGCCTCCATTTTCGTGTACGTTTTCGTGTCCGCTCCATATACCCTTTGAAGGATTTTCATGAAACTTGGCTCAAATGTTTTGCTCATTGCGACCATGTGCAGAAGGCATAAGCCAGTCACGACAACTCAAGGTCAAGGTCACACTTGAAGGTTGAATGTGTGAGCCTGTATTTTGATTTCCGTTTTATATCTCCTGTGCCCTTTAAAGGATTTTCATGAAACGTGCCTCAAATGTTTATCACAATGAGGCAATGTGCAGAAGGTATGAGGCAGTCACGCCACCTCAAGGTCAAGGTCACACTTGAAAGTCAAATGTTTGAGCCTCCATTTTTGTGTCTGCTTGATATCTCCTATGCCCTTTGAAGGATTTTCGTAAAACTTGGCTTAAATTCACATTCAGGCGATGTGCAGAAGGCATAGAGTAGTCTTGCCACCTCAAGGTCAAGGTCACACTTAAAGGTCAAATTTTTGAGCCTCCATTTTCGTGTCAGCTCCATATCTAAATTTCTGAAACTGTACTTTTATATCTGGTCGAACTGTGCCAGATTAAGGTTAGTGTGATACTTCAAAGTCACCTTTAAAATCTAATGAAGGATCACGTTGTGGGGATATAGCTGTCCTTTGGACTGATTAAAAAGGGTGCGTATTAAAATAAAGATACAGTTTAATAAAAAACGTAAGTAATGGCAAATTACTAAAAACAAATAATTATGTGTTTATGTATATAATATAATGTTAAAATCAACATGAAAGTGTGCATAGTAAGTTATCTACAGAGCATTGCCTTGTAAATATTAACAGCAAGTGAACATTACTTATAAGTTTGGTTATACACATAACTCAATCCGCTTTTAAAACATCACAAAAAGTATTTGCGTCAACAACTAAACTGGCTAACAACATTGTCTAGATCCAGCTGGTATTCCCTGAAGTTTTAAAGGGACTTGTTCACAGATTTTCGCATTTTTTGAAGTATGCTATTTACAGTATTAACTTGACATATTGAAGCATAGGAACTAAACACTCAAGTATAATAACAAGAAAAGTATTTAGAAAAAAAAAGAAAATAAAAAATTGGTCTCACCGGGGTTTGAACCCGCGACCTGCTATCGCCTTAACCACTCGGCCATTCTGGCTTCTGTATTTCACCCTGAATTATTTACTTTATCTAAGTGTTCCACGTGATGTCAACGGTTTCAAAGAAAACAACAGAAACACTCCAAATTATTCCATCATTTAGCGTTACAAATGCCTTATAATTTTATCAATTTCAACTGATGATTAGTCATAAACGAAACGGTTTTTACAGTATTTTTCAGCTGTGTTATTTTGCCCCCGTGTATACACGGTTCTTTAAGTTTTGGAATCGGTAACAAAAAGTTGAAAAATTGTCAATTTGTCAGTCTGTGAACAGGCCACTTTTATTAAAAAAACAAACAATAATAACAGTTAAAAGTCAGTACCCATTCCTGTTATTATGAGAAAAAGCCAAGCTGAACACCGAAATGTAAAACAAATTTTTTTTGGCACAGTAGAATTTCTTGGGCTGATTAGGCAAACATTTAAATTTATGTATTGAATCATGAATGTAAATTTTAACATTTTTGGTACAGCAAAATGAATCTTACAATTTTTAAAACATGCTCAATATACAATTATTAACAAAATGCTTCATTGCGCATAATAAATAATTATATATGATTTTAATAATATAATGTTGAAAGACACAAATCATCAACACATTCTCAACTTAAAGAAAAACATCATCAAATATGTCGATTATTGTTAGTACCACACTAGCGTTTAAAAACGTTAGGCCAAAAGAAAAAAAGTCTGTGTTTCTGGCAACCCGACCCTACCTAACGAAAAAAAACCCGACCCTAAAGGTTTTAGCGACAATTGTTTTCCATGAAAGCCGTATTTGTCAGATTTTAGTTTGTTTTCAATGTTTTTTGACCGAGATGTGTCTTTAAAAAAAACATAAACAAATTATTACACATTATTGTATTATATAAATAGATGAATATAATTTGGACTTAATCTTATGTGTTTTGTAGATGTCTTCACAGCTTAATATCAAATATAATTAGAAAAAAATAATAAAAACGACCAGAACCATTACTAAAAGTATGCTAACTGAATATTTTGATCACATATCGAACTGATATGGGCAAAAATATCATTTGAGACCCACATTGGGCCCATATGGTATATTTTCTCAACTATAGCCCAAATGGGTTTAATTGACTGGGACCTACCTGGGTTTGATTGGGGCAAAACATAGAGGCTTACTTGCTTTCTGGGTCCCATATGGGTCTGATATTGTCAAAAAAATGTTTGGGACCACATGGGGCCCATATGGTATATTTGTCCAGATGTAGCCCATACTTGAACCATATGGGGCCTTGCTTGCTGGGACCCATATGGGCTTTCTTCTTGGGAGCCATATGGGCTTTCTTCTTGGGAGCCATATGGGTTTGCTGGACTGGGGCCCACCTGGGTTTTGTAGTGGTAAGGCAAAACATATGGGTCCCATACAGCCAACGTAAAGCACATATCTTGCCCACATGTGATTGCTTGCAGTGGACTCATATGGGCTTGCTTACTAGGTCACATGTGGTATATTATTTGGGATTCACATGGGGCCCATATCGTATATTTGCCCAACTATAGCCCATATTGTGCCCATATGGACTTGCTTTCTAGGACCTATATGGGCTTTCTAGCCAGGACCCAACTGGGTTTACTTTACTTGGACCCATCATGGTTTTATAGTTGCAAGATAATGCATATGGGTCCCACACTGGGCCCATGAGGTATGTACCCCAGGTAAAACCCATAACGTGCCCACATGGGGTGGCTTGCTGGGACCCATATGGGCTTACATGCAGTGGACCCACGTGAGCTTCCTTTCTTGGACCCATATGCGTCTGATATGGGCAAAAATATCATTTGGGACCCACATGGGACCCATATTGTATTTTTGGCCCAGTAAAGCCCATATTGGGCCCATATTGACCTGCTTTCTGGGACCCATATGGGCTTTCTAATAGGGACCCAAATGGGATTACTTTACTTGGACCCATCTGGTTTTATAGTGGCAAGATAATGCATATGGGACCCACATGGGGCCCATATAGTATTTGTTGCCCAGTTATAGCCCATATTGGGCCCATATGGACTCTGGGACCCATATAGACATTCTAGTAGGGACCCAAATGGGTTTACTTTACTTGGACCCATCTGGGTTTTATAGTGGCAAGATAATGAATTTGGGTCCCACACTGGGCCCATGAGGTATATTAGCCCAGGTAAAACCCATATCGTGCCTACATTGTGTGGTTTGCTGGGACCCATATGGACTTACTTGCAGTGGACCCACTTGAGCTTCCTTTCATGGACCCATATGGGTCTGATACGGGAAAAAATATCATTTTGGACCCACATGGGGCCAATATTGTATTTTTTGCCCAACTATGGCCCATATTGGGTCCATATGGACTTGCTTTCTGAGCCGAATATAGGCTTTCTAGTAGGGACCCAAATGGGATTACATTACTTGGACCCATCTGGGTTTTATAGTGGCAAGATAATGCATATGGGACCCACATGGGGCCCAGATTCTATTTTTTGCCCAGCTATTGCCCATATTTGGCCCATATGGACTTTCTATCTGGGACCCATATGGGCTTTCTAGTAGGGACCCAAATGGGATTACATTACTTGGACCCATCTGGGTTTTATAGTGGCAAGATAATGCATATGGGACCCATATGGAGCCCAGATTCAATTTTTTGCCCAGCTGTTGCCCATATTTGGCCCATATGGACTTTCTATCTGGGACCCATATGGGCTTTCTAGTAGGGACCCAAATGGGTTTACTTTACATGGACCCATCTGGGTTTTATAGTTGCAAGATAATGCAAATGGGTCCCACACTGGGCCCATGAGGTATATCAGCCCAGGTAAAACCCATATTGTGCCCACATGGGATGGCTTGCTGGGACCCATATGGGCATACTTGCAGTGGACCCACGTGGGCTTCCTTGCTCGGACCCATATGGGTCTGATGTGGGCAAACAATTACCATTTGGGACCCACATGGGGCCCATATTGTATTTTTTGCCCACCTATAGCCCATATTGGGCCCAAAAGGGCTTGCTTGCTGGGGTGTAACGATTTTCATCGGTATTTTGAAAAACACGTGTATCTCTTAAACAGCGTTTACAATTCATCACCAGAAGGGACGAGTGGTTAACGCGAAAGATTTGTGATCCTGGCGGACGTGGTTCGAGTTCTGGCGAAGGCATTATTTGTTTACTTATATATTGATGAAATATTTGTTTTTGGTTGGTCTATCTGCTAAAGTTTTTGTAGCTTAGACATTAAATTTCATTTTTCAAAAATACGAAAATCTGTGAAGAAGTCCCTCTAAAGTGTCATTATATGGTCTAGCTGTATCCTAAGAGGTAACCAAGACATACTTGTGTTTTTGTATCAATAATCCTAATGCCAGCCAATGAAACATTCACAAGTATTTTCTGTTTGTGCTGTTTGGACAGCTTCACAGCCAGTTTCAGTCTGACCATGGATTCCTGACACATCTTGTCACCCCGAGGACTTTCCACATCATCAATGCCGATCAACTTTGCATTGAAATATATTCCAGGAAATTCAAATCGACTTGTTACATTCTTTACATCTGGAAATAATACTCAGAGATTAAGTCAAGCATATATTTATGCTGTAGATACTCTTTGCAATACATTGAATGAAGTATCAATAGTTCAATTCACATTTTTTACATGACAGATCCAAGGCGGTGACCCCAGTTTTAATCATTTTTTATGTTTTGTGTTGTGTTGTGCGTATTGTTATGTATTGTATAGCAATTGGTCACTTGCCTTAAATAAAAGACCAGCGGATGTTAATAAGGGTTTCTCTCCCGGTGATGTCTTTGGAGTTTCATTATTCTTATATATAATGAATGGTATTTAGTTTTCTTTTCTGTTGCAGTGACGAGGAAGTGTTTGATTTTGAGAAAACATGTGAATTATTTGGTTCATTAATTGTTACATATCCAAGCAACATAACTTATAAACATTCTAAATAACATTGTGCATATATTTATAATTCAATAAGACGTATCAAATATTCTACACGTGTTTACTATATTGATTAGTATATCACTGAAGTTTTAACATTACTGATACACTTTCGAATGTCAAGTCTAAATTTAAAAAAATACATCGACGGAAACTTTGGTCATCACATGTATAAAGAAATAAATGTACATATAAAAATAAAAGATCCATTATTACATCACATTCATACTTGTTAGTTATGACTGCTGTTTGGCTGTCTATACTACTTGCAGATTCTGAAGTTGACATTTTTATATACTACATGCTGCTTGTATATATCTATAAATACAGATCTCGAATTGTGATTTAATTTTACACGCTATATTTTTCCAAGCGAGGTGAGATCGTCGAGAAAGGTATTTTTATTTCACGGTCACCGACATGCAGTTTTTTTTTTTAATGATCTTTCTTTTACACATGCTCATATCATTCATGACAAGAAATCATATTACAAATCCATCAAATGGAAACATATGCCAATAATAAAACCAAATATGATTTTGTCCATTTTCTCATTATTTTCTTTATATAATTTTAAGTCGTGCTTGAAAGTTTAGTATTTTAGTTTTGCCAGTTTGCCTAAGTAGATTTATTATTACTGTCTGTCTTTGATTTCGGTTAGCATATATATTTGTTTACCTGTTATAATAAATTTTACGTAGCAGCTGGTTAGATATTACAAATGTTTATGTGATAGTGTAACTTATCGAGTATTAATCAAATAACATGGGACTTCATACACAATACTTATTTTGTTGTAGTTTACAATGCATATATTAAATTCGGGAAAAGTGGTGTCTGGAACCTATTTACTAACCAAAACAAAACAAACTCAGTATTAAATAAACCTGCATGAAATACAAGCATATTCAATTATAAAATACTTTGTTAATAAATACATTGAATTAGTTGTTTAAGCCTGTTGAGAAGATCATGTCAATACAGTTTTTGCCTATTTCCAACAGCAAGTATTAATTAGGGAGATTTAGAGAAATATACTATTAAAATTTAAAACGTGAACTGTATAGTAATTTAAATACAGATTAAGACCTTTCGGATTACCTTGTGTCATATCAAGTGCGTATGTATCCATACTCAATGCAACCCGTCAATCGTTTTATCGTTGTCTCAACACCCTTTATTAGTGAGTTATCTTGCAGCCAGTTTGCCTATCTAGACTGAATTTGTGATGGATAGTGGCTGATTTCGCGTATATATGTCATACTAGTACCTGTTTATCACCGGACGCGTTCATATACCTGTACGGGTCCGTATCTCTATATATCTATATACCAGGCGTTGTGAAACAGGTATGTCATGATGATGTTTCGGGATACATAAAGAGCTAGACGAGCTATATAATAATGTATTAAAAATATGTTTATAGGAACAACATGTATGAAAGATTGTACTGAGTCAACCGTGAACATTATTAACATTTTATTGTAACAAGGGCAAAGTTTCTTGAATTAATCTGTCCTATGATAATGTTCACACGTGTCTCTTCACTACAGTATTCAGAATAGACATGTTGATAATGAACTGCTGAAGCTAGAATTTGAACAAGGAATGAGGTTGGCAAACAAGGCGCGGGTTGTTAAATTAAATGTCCTGGCTTACAAATTGAAACAATGGCAATATCATCTCTATGTAAATTAAATGTTCATTGTTTTGAAAACAATAATCTAACCATATATTATCATAGAGATAATGGTATAAATACAAGCTCAATTTGGTGAAGGTAGAAGAACATTTGTTTCATGATGTTTGGTACAGCGTTTATGTCTCTGGGAGCGTTCTCAAGATCTCCCCAAAAGACACCAAGTACTGGTTCTACCCAGGAAACGGACTCGAGAGTGTCTCTATAAGCTTTATTAAAATAAATAGGTTCAAACTAAATTTAAACTGAATGAATTTTCTAATTACGCACCACTTGAATTTGATTTAAAAACGGGAACGAGAAATGCAAAATATACTCGTGGAACAAAAACATTTGTGAAATCCAATACAATGCATCGGGAAGCTTTCATTTCTGAATTATCGAGTGATATTAGAAACCTCGAGGCAAATTTCGTACGAGGTATAGAAAATAATAATGATACGGAGGAACTAGTGTCAATGTTTACAGAATATATAACGTCCAAAGGTAACCCTTTTTTCGTGCGCACTGTTAAATCCGACACAAACAAATTCGATGCATATGACCAAAATAAACAAAAATGGTATAATGAGGAGTGCGAACAGAAACGTAAAGAATATAAGGACGCTTTATGCAATTTTAATTTAAGAAGATATGATAACACGTGCCAATTAGTATGTGATAAAAAGAAATCATATAAATATTTTTGTCGTAAATGCAAGACAGATTTTAGTCGGAAATTGGGACGCAAGATAGACAGTATGAAATTTAAATATCCTACAGAATTTTGGAAAATGTTTAAACCAAGGCCCCCGAATCCGAACGCCGAAACAATTAATATAAATGAGTTTGTCGAACATTTTAAAAACCTGACAAGGAGGTAATCACGATAATGAAAACAGTATTAATTTTGTAAATAATTTCGATAATTCGTACAAAATGGACAGTTCTTATCCTGAACTCGATAGACGCATATAATTCGAAGAAATTGTTATGGCCACTAAACGATTAGGTAATAATAAGGCGTGATCGTCGCATATTATTATATATGAGTATTTTAAAGAAAGTGTCCATGTTATAGGTCACGCATTACAACTGCTATTTAACTATATACTCACGTCTGGTAATTTTCCACGCAGCTTATCTACAGGCCTTATTATCCCCCTTTATAAAAAAGGAGACCCGTCAATACCAAATAACTATCGGGGGGTAACTCTTGTTAGCTGCTTTGCGAAGTTATTCACTGGTATCTTGAACGAACATTTACAAAAGTGGGCTGCTGACAACGATATTTTAACAGACGCGCAGTTCGGTTTTAAACCGGGCTGTAGTGTACAGTAAACGAGATTTTTGTGTTACAATCACTGATTGAAAGCCATTTAAAGGGACAATGTCGTCGAAAAGGGTCCCAAGGGGGCAATTTCTTTAAAAAATCTGAAATTTAGATATTGATACTGGCATAAAATAACGGTTAAAACAGGGTGTATATGGGAATAGAGTTTACGCATTCTAAGATAACAATCAATTTATAATATGTGTTTTGTTTGGCCCTTTTGCTGTTAACATTTTGACGTCAGAATTAGGAGCATTTTATATAACCATAATTGGTTAATAGTCATAGTCAAGGTCAGACGTGTTTTCTGTGCTCTGTAAATAATTTAATTTTAACAACATTTAACACGCGCTTCCTACAGGATTTTGAGATATTATGATTTTGGATGCATAACGGATTGTTGTGTTGTGAATACATAGAAATAAAACTTTAAAATAGTTGTTAAAATCGATGTTTTTGCAGCAACTTTGAAAATTGTACCATATTTCGCAGTCTTGGTTCTACACTAGGCTTGTGAACAGATATCAATTACTTGTTTGCCTGGTCGAATGGATTATGCCCGGATTAAAAGGATTTTGTGGTGAACATCATGTGACAATCATGTGATAATTGGTTTGGTGCACAGTGTGATTGCGAATACCTGCGAAAACTTGACTGAGGATTTCTGTTGAACTTCCGTGATTTTTTGCTGAGCACGTATCTATTTTTTTAAATTAGAATCCATTTGAAATGCCAAACAAAAATAGGACTAAAGACGAGGCTTCACCCAATTCTGCATGGATACAACCTGACAAGATCCATAAAGTGGCCACTAACACTCAACAAACGGTGCCTGTACAACAAGTAACAGAGACGCCGTCCCCGGTAGTACACCAGTGCTCACCCTCGGTTGTTCCGGGTCCATACCTACCGCCCCACCTCCAGTTTCTTTCGAACACATCCATGCCAGGGTATCCGTATATGAGCCCCGGCCCTGCTACGCCACATGTTGCGTCATGAATCTACAATCACAACCGGCACAGCCTAGACGTCAATTCATTCAATGCCATCATGTCCAGACTGAACTCTATTGAAGATTGCCAGAAAACTATGCAAGCACAGTTAAACAAATTGGAAAAAAATGAAAATGACGTCAAAGTAGTTTCCGGCAAGGTCACACTTATTGAAGCCAAAGTGATCTCCCTTGAATCTCAAATTGGAAATGCCGATAAAAAATTAGGCGAACTCGAGGCAAGTAGAAATTTTGACAGTGATATGTGCAATGACATTAAGTCTAAACACTCAGATCTGTTACAAAACATCAAAACTTTCAAATCAAAAAATGCCACTCTGTCCGAAAACATAATTGACTTACAGGCACGCTCAATGCGCAATAATGTTTTTTTCAATTATGAGGAAGAAAATTCATTCGGAAATCGAAAAACTGAAAATTGTGTGGCCAAAAGACATAAATTTTGTAAAAACATACTACATATTGAGGATCCAACAAATAAAATCAAAATCGATTAGGACACTACGAACATGGCAAAAAGCGTCCCATGGTAGCAAAATTTAATTTCTACGGGGACAAAGTCGATATAAAAAACAAAGTTCGAGAACTACCGCCCGACAATCAATTTCGTGTCAGCGATAAATATCCGAAGGTCATTCAAGAACGACGAAAGAAACTGATTCCCTATCTGATTCAAGCTCGTAATGACGGAAAAACAGCTTCACTCTCTTATGACACTCTATACATAGGCCGAACAAAATACACCGTCGATCACCCGCTGCCCGGCCCTGCGCCGGAACTGCCACCTCGTGTAAACCGGAACCAGCGCAATGCGGATACCAGACGCCGTGGCGGAAATGAACAGTCTCGACACAATTAGGGGGACACACAGAAGCAGCTACATGTTCTTTTTGGAATGTTCAAGGCTTATTATCAAAGTTAAACGAAAGTGATTTTCTTAATTTTATAAATTCGTATGACATCTTAATTCTCACGGAAACATGGACATCTAAATCGTCTCATATACAGATTAAAATTTTTGAGTGTTTTTCATGTCCCAGGCCAAAATGTAATCAGAAAGCTAAACGTGACAGCGGGGGTGTTGTTGTCTATTTCAAGTCACATTTTTCAAACGCTATCGAACTTCTGAAAATTAACGATAAAGGGATACTATGGCTTAAGCTAGATAAACTATGTTTAGGTATGGAAAATGATATTTTTATATGTCCATGCTATATTCCGCCTAGTGACTCGCCTGTATTTTCGAATTTAAATTCACCACTATGTGAGTACGATTTCTTTGAACAATTGTCCACAGATATACGACATTACAGCGATCAAGGTGATATTTTGCTGGCAGGTGACCTTAATTCAAGAGTCGGTAATCGTTCTGACGTCATAGAGGACATTAATCTCGACCGTTACGTTAATCTGCCGGAGTATGATATCCCTGTTTACGCTTTACCGCCACGTGCATCTTTCGATGAGCATATTAATCAGCATGGTCACAAGTTACTTTCATTATGCAAGGAAACTAGTATGGTTATTGTTAACGGTCGATTAGATGACGGAAAATTTACATGTTATAATCTGACTCGGAATAATTTTGCTGCGTGTTGTTGATTATATTATTGTTAACTATAAACTTCTTTTGCAGTTTGAAAGTTTTAATATACTTGATATTAATGAGTATTCTGATCACTGCCCAATTTATTTTACAATTAAGTATAATGCTGTACCAAGTGATAGTGATTCAAATGCAACATATGAGAAAATAGTATGGGAGGAAGGCAAATCAGAAGACCTATTGAATTTATTACACAATAGCATAGAGAAATTATCAGATGTTATACATGATGTGTCATTTCAATTACACGGACGTTCTTGTAAAATAAAAGTTCGACTACGAGAAAAGTACGCCAATCTCTATGGTTTAATGATGATTGTAAACATTGCAAAGAAGCTTATTATTATTATAAACGTCTATATAAAGAAGTACCTTCACGTGAAAATCGAATACTTTTTGTAAATGCTAGGTCGGATTTTTGTAAGGCTAAACATAGAGCCAAGAGTAAGTTTTATAATAAAGAATGTAAAATCTTATCCAACCTTGGTAGGTCAAATCCAAGGAAATTTTGGAAATATATTAATAAATATAAATCCAATAAGTCTTCTAATATCGACGTCGGTATCGACGACTTAATCATTCATTTTAAAAATATTCCTAACATACCTCACCGTAGTTCATATAGTAACGATGATTATGTGCCAAGGGAGGAAACTCTAATTATTGATGAATTGGATTGTCCTTTCACAATCGCTGAAGTCGAGAAAACTATCTCTAGTCTCAAACGACACAAAAGTTCGGATATAAACAATAATGTTGCAGATTTTTTTTATTGATGGCAAGGAGTTTATTGCTCCGTATCTTGTTAAAATTTTCAACTATATATATGATCGATCTATTTATCCTGATTCGTGATGTAACGGTGTTACTGTACCGATTTTCAAGAAAGGTGATCGATCTTCGGCATCGAACTACAGAGGAATAACATTAGTTAATATAATGGGCAAAATATTTTCTCTCACTTTAAGAAATATAATTAACAAATGGTGTGAACACGAGAGTATTTTCAATGAAGCTCAATTTGGTTTTAGAGATAACCGCAGCACCATTGACTGCATTTTTATATTACATACTATCATTCAGAATGTCATTTTTAATAAAGCAAAGTTGTATTGTGCATTCATTGATTATGAAAAAGCCTTCGATACAGTTATACATGAAGCACTATGGATAAAACTCTTGAAATCGGGTATAAGTTGTAAAATGATTAAAAATGATAACGGCTCTTTACCAAAATGTTAAGGCCTGTGTTAAAAATGTTAGTAACATTTCGTTTTCTGATGCTTTTGACACAACACTTGGTGTTAAACAGGGAGAACCACTTTCTCCGTTACTTTTTATCCTATTTATTAACGACATCGAAGATTATATTGATTTTAATAACTTGACTGAAAAAGATTGTAAGCTACTATCCATGTACATGCTCCTATTTGCCGACGATATGGCATTATTTACGACCAGTCCAGAGAGTTTGCAACTTCAACTGGATACCATTAATCAGTATTCATGTAAATGGGATCTTAAAATAAATGTAAATAAAACCAAAATTTGTATTTTTGAACGTAGAAAAAGTCGTTGTGAGCATACATGGTCAATAAATGGAGAAAATGTCGAAATTGCAGACGATTTTTGCTATTTAGGCATTAAATCAAATTATACTGGAAATCTGTCGAAAGCTATTAAAACTCTGAACGACCAAGCTCTAAAAGCATTCAGTAATTTGATGTCGATGTTTACTAAAGTCAAACTTGATGTTAGAACTAAATTGTCCTTATTTGACTCACTTGTTGTACCTATTCTGCTGTATGGTTCTGAAATTTGGGGTATGTATAAAGCTAGTGAAATCGACAAATTGCATATTAAATTATGTAAACAGATATTGGGTGTACGCCCTCAAACTTAAAATGTAGCTGTATTAGGTGAACTTGGAAGATTCCCTTTATCAATAATTTGTAAACAGAGGGCATTAAATTACTGGTTTAAGATTGTGAACAATCCTAATTCAATTATGTATAGTATTTGTACTGAACAATGTAATACGTACAATATCGAAGCTGTTGATACAAACAATTGTGGAAATGCTTGGTGTTTATCTTTAAAGAAACTGTTAGATATGCTAGGTTTCGGAAATGTATTTTTCAATATAAATTATGTAAATAACTTCGTTCTATGATAGAACAGAGGTTAAAAGATCAGCATGTTCAGCACTGGTTTGAAACATTGAACAGTCAACCAAAGTTAGATTATTATAAATTGTTTAAATCTGAATTTAAATTTGAAAAATACTTCGATGTTGTACAAAATAATAAATTAAAGCAACGATTATCAAGATTTAGATTGTGTTCACATAGCTTAGAAATAGAGAGAGGTAGATTTAATAATATTGTTAGAGTTGATCGTAAATGTAAATTATGTAATTTAAATATTGTTGAATCAGAATACCACTTTCTTCTTTATTGTCCAGCATATAGAGAATTACGAAAGAAATATTGGATTCCAATTAATTGGCCTAACCTTATAAAGTTTAAAAATATTATGTCATGTCAAAATGTCTCAGCGATAAACAATGTATCTAGATTTATTTCACATGCAATGAATCTCCGTGACGAAAAATTAACAGCTCTTGCTGCTTCTTAATAATACAATGTTTATATGTTATATATATTGATATAGCTAACTTGACTTTCATAACTATGCTTTGTATAAATTGTGTTTGTGAATATATATATATTGTTATGGCCAAAGGCTATTTGCCGATTTGCCAATAAACTTGGAAACTTGGAACCATAGTTTACACACGATTCCTTACCAAGCATTATAGCGCAGTTGGTTAAAGCGCTGTCTATTGTCATTTCTTCGTACGGCTCCTAATTCGTGAGTTCGATACCGACTTGGGGTTTTAATTTCTTCAGACTTTTTTGCTAATTTGTTTTTATCAAATATCTTATTGTGTATTTTTTTTTATTTTATTTAATGAACATGTTTAAATATAGCGCATTACTATCATATAAAATAAGTTATAGTGCAATAGGAACCCAATTTTTCGTTGACATAAATAATAAAAATTATTATGTTGTTTTGTCGATTACTTATGACTTAACGGATCGTATGCACCTCTGGTTTTAGCTTATTCAGTCTGGTATCGACGGTAAATTACTGTCGGATTTCTTTGAATCAGACATAGGTTTATTACAAGGGGAGATAAGTTCTCCGATAATGTTCTCGCTGTTCTTAAACGACATTGAGTTGCACTTACAAAGCGATATAAATGCGGGCATAACCATTGATCAATTATCAATTTACCTTTTATTGTTTGCCGACGACGCAGATTTAATGTCTGAGTCGGCGGAGGGCTTACAATATTCACTTAACAATTTGTTAGCCTATTGTAATAAGTGGAACATAACAGTTAACGTCGATATGACACAAATTGTCATTTTCCATAAAGGTCGATTACCAAGTGGCTACAGATGGGTGCATAATAATAATTCGATTGAAATAGTGAACAATTTTAATTATCTAGGTATCGTTATATCAAGCAGCGGTGCATACATACAGGCCACAAATACTCTATCTGCCAAAGCGCTTCGGGCGATGAACTCGTTATTTAGCGTTACGAAATCTTTGAATGGTACATTCGGTACGATAACAATAATGTTTAATCTGTTGGATTCCTATGTTGCTTCTATTCTTAATTATGGAAGCGAGGCTTGGGGATTCCGAAGTAGGTAGATACCCAATGTATATATGTCGTTATTTGAGAATAGTAAAATATTTTCTAAAACTGTTCAACGAAAAATCTTCCAATTGTATTCCAAGCAATATTATTCGTGAACGATGTTAAGAAGCGTGTGACAACCCTAACTCCAAATCATGGGCTTCTAAGGTTCGGCATCTTTTGCAAGAATCAGGTTTTAACGATGTTCGGTTACATCCAGAATCTGTTAACATTAACTGTTTTAATTTTATTTTGCGAAATAGGTTACACGATGTTTTTATTTCAAATTGGCGAGTCGATGTTAATGAAAGTTCCTCATTGTCGCTTTATAAAGAAATGAAACACACTTTTGTAAGATCAGATTACTTAGATATAATCGAAAATTCGAAATTCAGAAATATTATTGCAAAATTGAGATTGCCATTACATGTACTTTTTATTGAAACTGGTAGACATCAACATATCCCAAGAAATTAACGAATATGCAGACTGTGTTCATTGAATGAAATAGAAGACGAATATCATTTTGTACTAATATGTCCTTTATATGATAATTTGAGAAGTTCACTTATTCCTAACTTTTATAAAAGAAGACCAAGTATGTATGTTCAATTTTTACAATTATTGAATGAAACCAGAAAATCTGTATTAATACGACTTGCGAATTTTTGCATTAAAGCTTTTAAACTTAGAGCTGATAATATATAATTCAATGCAGTTTATGTTTTGTTTCACTAAATTGTTATTATCTATTCTATATTTGACTATATAAAATCATTTCAATTAAGTTCTGTTATTAATATAATAATCAATATAGTGTAACGTTTGTTGTTCCACTAAATTTTACTAATTTAAAACTGTTATTAATTGCCCATTATATAAACGAGCCTTCTCATACAATCCTGACATTCTCACGCGAAGTCATATAATAATTATTATTAATATATGCATTTACGCTCGATGTTCATCTACGTATTTTTACCATTATTATGTCGCATGAGTTTGTTTTTTGCGTATTATATGCTTAAGTCGCAAATAAACTTTATGTTCTGTTCTGTACAATAAATGTATTACATATTACTATGAAATGTGTGTTTCTTCACTTATGTGTACAAAAAGTGTTGCACCGACCTCGTTTAGAAAATGTTTATAATGAGTGTATTCTTGCTTCGCGCATATCCTTTAATATTGTTTAAACATGCACACATAAGTAATATTTGTAGCATACTTTTGCCGAAATATGTTTGTAATTTAACGAGCCCATAGGGCGAGATTAAATAATTAACATATTGAGGTCAAAGTGTGCTACAAGCGTTTTATACCATATTTACCTATCACATTGCAGCTTTCCACGATGCCCATCCCATAGGCGTTTCCTAAACGTCACGCGATATCTGACATGCTTGGCGTGTGTGTCAAGCCCTTGTGTCATTTCGAAATTTAGCGCTGTCGAATGTGGAAGCCTAACGTGCAATAAGTAGCGTGCGTATTAGTTGAAACTAAATTTCAATATACTGCACGCTACTTATTGCATGTGAAGTTTCTGTTATAATATCACAGTTGTTGAATACCACAGAACAAAGAGAACTCTCTGAAATATGGTATACAAAGTAAGACAATAGTGTTGGGATAGAATTTCTGCTTTTCATGCAATGTATTACTGCAGTATGTACCTAACAAAATGTATTTATTTGACAAATCATTTTATACCGACATGCACGACATGTAACCAGGAAACAACACCGAGAAAGAAATTATTATAATCATATTAAGGCATCGGCTTTATACAGAAATGTACCACAAGCTACCAAGGACAACTGCTAACAGAATTTCCGGGAACAGATTTAATAAATTGTTTCCCTTGAAAAGACCAAACATATAGGATTAGTTTGTTATTTGTTGTAAAGAATACTGAAGCCAATTACTAATTTTATTGTGTCACTGCACGGTTTTAGTATCTAGAATGTTTGGACACATTAATACAATCCAGCAAGTAAACATTTGTATTTACGCGGAACACCTTGATTTTTGCATTGCAATGAATGGCGCTTTTATAGAAAACATATCTCATATTTGCAAAGTGTATCTATGCATATCTGACAACGTTCTAAAATATGTTCTGTAGCCTCTTTCTGGCAATATTTGGTAGCTTACGATGTAAGTTGGCCTATGTTTTCACGTAGTTACTAATAATGTACACATGTTATTTCATATCCATTTACACTGAACGTTTATATATTCTTTTACCGACTGGTTGTTCCTTAGAAGAACTACAGTTGAACACCACTACTTCGAACACCGTTAATTCAAATTAATCGCTATTTCGAACTATTTTTTCGGTCCCGATTTTTTTTGGCCTTCTTCATTTAACTAAAATAGCAATCATTAACTCGAACTTGCCTATTTCGAATTCATCTCTATTTCGAACTAAAATTACGGTCCCAACTACGTTTTTCACACCTAATCATCAATGTTTATTTCGAAGTCGCACCTAAGACCAAAGTGTCTATCAAAGGTGTGATTACTCAAAGCATTCGACAATCGGTTAAGTTTTCGGACCTTCCACTGTTCTCGAGTTAACCAAGTGATGATTCGCGCATGTGTGAATTATCAACATTAATTTGATTAAAATAACTCTCATTGTTTGAAACCGCTACAAAGATAGCTCCAATGTATTAAGGCTTATGCACACTGTCTCTTCCCCTTGATTTAAGTAAAAAGAACTAATTAATTTTTTGAAGCAAATGTAAAACTTGTAATACACGTTTTTTTTGTTTTTTGTGTGTGTGTGTTTCATTTCCAATCTATAACGCCGCGCGCTAAAGGAAAGAAAGCACCGCACAACTAAGGTCACAAACCACTAAAAAAGTATTCTTACAGTGCTGGCTAAAAATTGCTCATATCGAATTGTATTATTATTTGTTTCTTTATAGCTATGATAATGACGTTGATTACATGATGATTATGATTACGATGATGATTATGATTATGATTATGATTATGATTACGATGATGATTATGATTATGATTATGACTACGATTATGATTATGATTATGACTATGATCATGATGCTGATGATGATGATGATGATGATGATGATGATGATGATTATTATTATTATTATTATTATTATTATTATTATTATTATTATTATTATTATTATTATTATTATTATTATTATTATTATTATCCTTGTATATATCCTATCATTGGAAGTACCCCCCGTATATCGTTTATTATATTTTGTCGAACGTTAAAATTATCGGAAGTTAATAATTTACTAAATATTTTGCTTTGTTATATTGCCCTTATTGTATATGCTGTATACTTGGGTGAAATAAATGTCGTGTTATGTTCTGTTCTGATATACGGTAGAGAAATTTAATTGTGAGTAACAAACAATGCTGACAAATTTACAATATTTACATTGTTATTAAAGAACCTTCGAATATACACATGTGGTAATTTAACACAACTATTTTCGTCGGTCCCAAAGATTTCGAAATAGCGGTGTTCAACTGTATACAATACACTGTCTTGTTCTTTCGAATAAATAGTTTCAAGTACAACACATGAGTCATTCCGGGTCACATGACCACACAGTTCCCTCCAGCCGCCCCTCCCTCTGCCCACGGGTTCTCCTTGTTGCTGGTGAAGCCTGTCACCAGTTTGTCCTCCGCCTTAGTCGTCTCCATGTACGCCATCATTTCTGTGAGCGCCTGGGAAACCTTGATCGGCTGAACATTCACCTCCACCTGCAGCTGCTTCTTGGCCTCTCGAAGGTTCTTGATCTCCTGTTGCATCGCCAACCTGGAACCATGACAGCAATGTCGCTGTATGTATAAATAGTTGACTTTTCGAGTCAATCATTTACTGCTGTTCTAGTTATATTTGGCAATACGAGTAAACGGCTTCCATTCGTGATTCATAATAGGAACATTCGTGTAGAGTTCATTTAATTAAACATGATTGCACATGCTAAATATAATGAACAAAACCTCGTATTACCATATTTTGTCGTTCCATTATATTTATAAAAGTATGTGATATAATTCAAAGGAAATCTTTTTGCCAATTCATTGTACAACAAATACAAATCTTACCTTTATGCAATGTATCCCTTGTACACAATATGTAGAAGTGCTAGCAGGAACAACTGACAACAAAGACCTTACAGAATGATGGAAATCTCGCACTAAATCTAAATTTCAGCAATGCAATCATTGACAGACGGACACCAAGTATATGTGATCTGCATGCAACCCGACTCCGCCCACGTTCGTGAAGAAGGGTCGTTTGGAAAAATATCTTCACGACACACACCAGTCGTACATCCATTTATTGCTTACTTTTGGTATCTAGATTAATTAACTCACATTTCCAAAATCATTTTCTTTTATTCAATAAACTATGACAATATACAAATAAGCGCATGCGCGCTGTAGTTTTCGAAACCACGGTGAAAGAAGTCTCAAACTGTATCACTAATTATCTCTGACTGTTGTTGCTAATTAGGAGCAAATAACTTTCACAAGAACATGGATAATATACGCGTATCTTACGTAAGTAAGCCTTATATGTATGCATATTGTAATTCAGGGTGAATGGTTTTATTGAAATAACATACTCTCAGATCAGCGTCTAAGGCAAAATATATTATTAAATACTAATTCTTGTTTGTTTGTCGGCGTTGTTTTCAACATTTATTTTACAACATGAATAGTTTGCTGGCTCAAGAAAAACAAACTAGAACGGTTGTGTATCATATTATATAAACGAAGTTAAAGACACCAATGTATATGTTTAAAAATGAAAACTTGATCGTGTAGTCTAAAAGGCGGCACTTGTATGTACATTATACATGTTTAAAATTATTTTTGAATGTCACAAATACACACGTTTAGAGTAGTAATTTAACAATATAACAGCAATTGTTATGTTTTGTTTTATTTCATCCAATTAACTTGTCCAAACGTAATATGAATGAAACATGGTAATCACAGTTTTCACCATCATTGTCAAAGTTGATACACTGGCAAAATAAGTTCAGGTGCTGTGATACATTTAAATAAATCTGTTTTAAGTTTCATGGCATCCAAGTCCGTTGTTCAATATTTGGTGAGAACTTGATTTATGAAACCAGTATGTTGAAACGATGCCTGCTTTGTGTTGATACTTGTAAACACTGAACTGCATTTAGAACCCGACATTTACACAATTCGTGATAAAATGGTTAGTTTTCAAGAAAATGGTATCAAATTTTCAAAACAACTGAATTAATGACATAAGCGCCCCCCACCCCCCGTAATATTTGTTTAAATCAATACTAAATTTATGATGAAACCAAACAAATTAAAACAAACCAGTCGAAAATAAAAATTCGCCAAATGCTGCTATGAAATCTGATGGAATTGGAGGAGGCATGTGTTGATAAATGGAGGAATAATAATCAATGTTTAACAGGAAAATGCGTAATAACTATTAGACACTGGTTTCATCCCGTTTTAAGCGTCATGGAAGGAAAAACATGTATAAGTTATATATATCGCTTATACAGTTGGTCTAATTGATGCTCACTAACGTTGAGATCCTAAGAATTTGAAGGAAACTGAGGTTTCCGTGTGTTGTGTGCACGTCTCATACGCAATGAAAGTACACACACTTTATAAGCCATCATACATAATTAGATGAAAGTGCAATCGCTAAGCACTGGTCCATTATCGGTCAGTATATCATCGCAGTATTCTGCGAATTTTAATTATCAACTACTTGTTTTAATTTGTTAGTGTTTTCATAGTTGGTGCATGCAATGCATTAAAATTGTACACGCGGACACTTGTATCATCGAACATATCGCTGTCCAAGTACGGAAATATTTTCTTGAAAATTAACAATTTTATAACGATTTTGTAAGTGTCGGGGTAGGAGTGCTGTTCGTTGTATACTAGTATTCTAAATCTGACGGAATGTATAACAGGCATTTACAAATATATAACATATACGCTTGACGTTAGACCGGAGCCGCGTCATGATGAAATTGGTTGTAGTTTACATTGTCTTTATAATTAATATTGAAGAAAAACAACACAGAACACAGGTTACATCCGACACTTTCATATTTATTGAAATGTTCACAAAGCGTGAGCCTTACACCAAAGTTCACAGTTTACAATATCAAAGTGAACAGAAGCATGGATGAAGGAAACATGAGAGAAGTCATGCTTGGATTTGTCAGAAACGGACATGAAGTTTGACAGTTGTTTAAGCGTCTGATTTGCAATGTAAATACACATAGTTGTCGTACACATTTGTTTGTGAAAACTTCAAAAGTGCTTACATACTAGAAGTTATTACATACTCAGTACTTAATGAAGTAAGCCAGTTTGTCCTCCTTTATTTTATATCATACCAATACCAAGGGAAACCAAACTTAGTTACGTCGCAAAGAAATTTTAACATTTTCTGACAAACGAGTATTCGTTAAACCTTTGCTTGATTGTGTTCTTGACTTTTCAGTTCAAAACTGTACCTTTACAACAGTATATTAAATTGGCTATCGCACAACAACCTCTGCTTACGAAAAGTACTGCTCTGTAACTTTGCCGATGGTTGACATCATCATTTAAATGCACATAAATGTATTTAGTAAATAAACTTATGTGCAGTTATTGAATATATGAGATTCTGAGCAACATTATTCTTCACTTCACGTCAAAACTTACGATTCGTGTCTCACATGAGTAACTGAAACATGTGTTTTGTTCCGTGTAAACGAGAACATGTTTATTAAATATAGAAATCAGAAAGTCTAGGAGTCCGTAAACGAAATACGCAAAGCATAGGCACTTGCAGAAAATACATAACAGAAAAGTATACCGTTCATGAGAATAGGATTATGATAACATTTGCATTTTATTGTTGTACAATTCCAAAAGCTCAAGTTATTTAAAATCATATGAAAAAATAGAAAGGTGTCTTAGATTTAAACATTTCCACCGAATGAAATTTCATGGACAAATGCATTATATTAAGAAGCAAATACACGTATTTATATACTAGTGTGCATTCAATCAATGAGAAAAATGTGATTATGGTGTGCAACTAAATATTATAATAAAGCGACGCACATTATGAAATATTATAATTATATAATTAAATAGAAATATCGTGACATAATCAGTCGAATAAAAATAACCTCTGTTGTGTTGAAATGCCAGACAAAGCGCAAGTTTTCGGTATCACAAGTCAACAGTTGGCTGACAAAAGTGTACGCAGTCACATAGACATATACAACCAGTTGACTCTTGTGATCGCCATATTATACCTTTATATCAAAATACTTCATTCATTATTGTCGACAAAACTTTCCGCTATAATTGTAAAACTAAATGTATTGCTAGATAAATACAGGTTACAATCTTACAACAAATGATTTTTTCTGAGATTCACTAGGTTTCATATGGATCATAAACGTATTTCACTCGAGCAATGCTTAAAATTAGGTTACAGTAACCAAACTCAATTAACAAAGTCTATAGACAAAAAGACACACAAAAATAAAACTAAATGCGGTGTGCAAAGTGCCAGTACAAAAGGCTTACAATACGATTGTTGTACTAAGTATCTAAACATGAAGATGCTCCACAGAAATAGAAATATCAGTGAGTTACAAATGAACACAAAATATGAGAATATGAACTCAGTTTAGTGGAATCAGGGGATACCTGTACGTAGAAAGCATTACATGTTCAATATGCCAATACTTGCACGGTCACGGTTCGTGTGAGGAGGAAATGGCCTGATACAGACAAATGCTGACACATATACACTCATTTAAAACTGGATATTTCATGGGATTCATTCACAATAAAATCACAATATTGAGTTTCCATAACACACACGTTTACAATTTTGGTCTCGCGCATTTATTGTTTGTAAACACCATCCGTGCCATTAGTGTTTGAGTAATAAATGGTTGTTGCTTTTGAAATAAGACGTGTTGGCAGATGTTTCATTTGTTTATGTGTAGATTTTTACAGTATCATAATTTGTACATTTCAATAAATCCGAAAATATTCGATACCACAACACATGATCTGGTACAATATTAGCATCTGTTGTGTATGGAAATAAGTAGATACAATAGAAAATATCAAGTATATGTCGTCATTGTCGTTATTTACAGATTCTAATGCGTGTTCTTTAAAAAAATGAAAATGAATTAAAAATGTACTTCCACTATTAATATTCGATTACTAAAATCATAAATATTCCATTGAACACTTTCTTAATGTGTTTCTTCATTATAGACAAAGAATCCAAGATTATACTCCAAGATGAACGTTCACAGACTACACGCAAATGTATTGTCATGTGTTCACATGTTAAGACGCATTACCACACAGAAACCACAGTTTGTTTCACACGAGTCCCACGCGTTTCAAAGTATCGTGCAGCCGCCCTTCTCCTTGTAGGGGTTGTCTCCCGGCTTCAGGAAGCCGTTGATGAGCACGTCCTCGTTCGTGTGTTGTTCGCAGTATTTCATGATGTCCTCTATGCACTCGGAGACGCGCAGGCGCGGTACGGCGGCCTCTAGGCGGAGCTGCTCTACCAACTTCCGCTGCTGCTGCAATCCTTCCTGGAACTTGTTCATTCTCGCTTCTGTCAATAGACAAGACACGTTTGCATTATTTTTCTAATTATTATATACAATGCTTGCAGACTGCTCTTGCTGTTGACCCTTTAGACATTCTGAATGTAGGCCTATTGTTGTTGTTATTTTGCATTTTAGCCATTTGTTTTCAAACATTAAGGTTCCATCGGTTGGTATACATATATTGAACTGAAATCGTATATTTTAGCATATTTCATCCACATTGTTTGCATACAGGTATTTTAAGCGTTCACGCACGCACACGTCATGTAAACGTGTTGACATGTACAAATTACTCCCGTTTTAATACAGTCCGACTCATGCCTTAACGAGTTAAACGAGTTAAAACTAAAGATGACACTGATAAGTACAACACATATATTTGAAAAGTATTAAAGTAATTTTTGAATATGTAAGCGCTTTACAATGTTAATGCATATTCATTTAATAAGGTCATTCCCATGCGAACCCCGTTGTTACTGTTATGTGATTACGTCCATAGTACAATTGCGCTGTAATGGGTATGTATCGCAATTATTGCAATTGCCTACAGCAACCTGAACCTCATAGAAGCTTTTTACATACAAAATTAGTGTTCATACTTTTGTTCACAATCGGACGAACAATACCATATTAAACAAGAGGGCCAAATGGCCCTGGGTCGCTCACCCGAGTTTTATTAATCGCAATGGCTTGAACACGTTTAATAGCGTAATCAGAGATGTTTGAAGTACATTGTAAAACGTTGACAATAGACATTTCCACAAATGTCAATTACATGCAAATTAATCTGCATTTATATCATTGTACTTGAATATCACGTGACTAACTGTTAACCTATACCACGTGCTAAACTTGAACTCTGTTTGCGATATTTGATGAAAGGAAATAAATCCGTTAACAATAGCTAAGGAGGAGTTTTAAAATGTCAGTGGCAAAACTTCGAAAGGTCTATGGACATCAACGGTGGACCACTCACAGCAATGTTTCTTAGGGAATCAAAACAATATGAAGAAATTTGGTAGATATTAGGAACATTTCTGTGAAATTATTTCGAAATCCAGCAAGTGGTATCAGATAAGAAGATTGACAAAGTTTTCAATATAGCCGTATACGGAAAACAGTGCCCTACTTTTAACCGAATCAAAATAATTTGAAGGAATTTGGTAGAGGGTCACACAAGGAACATTTTATAAATTTTATTTCGACATCCAGCAAGCGGTTTAAGACAAGAATATTTTCAATGTTTTAATACAGACATTTAAGGCAAACTGCACCGCCCCTTGGCAAACAAGGTTTTAAACGAATTATAATAATTTGAAGAAAGTTGTAGGATGGTCAGCAAACATCTTAAATTATTTCAAAACCCAGCAAGTGGTTTATAACTAGAAGATTTTCAAAGCTGACTATATAACCATATAAGGAAATCTGTCACGTCCCCTGACGGTCATTCTTTTTTAACGAATCACAATGATTTGAAGGAATTTAATAGAGGGTCAACCAAGAAACATGTGTGTGAAATTATTTTGAAATCAAGTAAGAGGTTTCTGACTAGAAGATTGTCAAAGTTTTCTGTATGAATAAATGGAAAAATGGTTCCACCCCCTGGCGACCAAGTTTTTAAATAAATCAAATAATATAAAGGAATTTTGTAAAAGCTCACCCCAGGAACAATTCTGTGAAATTATATAAAAATCAACAAGTGGTTTCAAAGAAGATTTTTATTTTATTTTATTTTTATTTTTTTTGACTTTTAGCCATGGCAACCAGTGTTTTCAACATATTATAAACAAGGCACTAGATCGCTCAACTGAGGGGCTCAGGAACTACACTGGTCTGAGCAAGTTTCATTAAGATTCGGTTAAAAATGTGGCCTCTAGAGTGTTCACAAGCTATTCTCAATTTGGCCTGGTGACCTATTTATTGACCACATGTGACCTGATTTCGAACTTTCGATCTTGACACAGATACCATTGGAACAAATGTTCTAAGCAAGTTTCGTGATGATTGGCCTATAAATGTGGCCTCTAGACAATTCATAAGCTTTTTGTTCAATTTGGCCTAGTGACCTAGTTTTTTACCCCACATGACCCAGTTTCGAACTCGTCGTAAATATCATTGAAGCAAATATTCTGAGCAATTTTAAAGAAGATTGGGAAACAAGAGGGCCATCATGGCCCAAAGCGCTCACCTGAGAACTGGTACAGATGAAGACCACACTGTTGTGACAGGTTTGAAAATTAAGGTATCTGAACAATACACAGAGCGGGTAGGATCAATTTTGATTTAAAACATCGGTTAGTACCATGTGCTAACTAAAGTATGAGTTGGGTAGTGGATGTGCGCTTTTTTGCTAATGGTTCTAAAATAATTTTTCTCGATATTCTTACCTGACCCTTTTTCATTAAGTCATTGACAATTCTGGAAAATGCAGAAACAGTAGATTTTGATGTCTTTTTCGCAAACAGTTTTGGAAAACTAGTTGCAATGCGATAATTGCGATGGCTGTGCTATAAGGTAGAGTGTTGCTTTTTCTTTGATAATTTTCTTTCCAATGATGATCAATGATGTTAATGCAGGCTCTGAAGACATCAAAGTTGCATGTACAAATAACTGCATGCAAGTCTTGCAACTGTTGGAAATCAAAGTTTATAAATCAATTGTTATGGTCATGCGCAAACTGTGTAAGTTTGGTCAACATTGAATCAAAAATCGTGTGTGCAAGCCAATCATTGATAACTTGTTGATGTTTGTTTCCAAACACAAGGGGCAATAACTCTGGTGTTTCTAGCCGGATCATGCTTATATTCGACTTCACCTGTAGTCTTACGTTCATAGTCATACACAAACTGTGAAAGTCTGGTTAAGATTGGATGGAAAATAAAGTCTTTACGTTGGATAAGGGCACTTATGCACTTTTATGCATGAAAAAGGGGCAATAACTCTGGTGTTACTGGTGTGATCTGACCCAATAACAATCCCATCCGAGATTTTATGGTCTTAAACAAACTGTGCAAGTAAGGTTAAGATTGAATAAAAAATGTAGTCTTTATCGCGATAACAGTTCAAATTGTTGACGGCAGACTGACGACGGACGATAGACGACGGACGACGCCGGAGAGGTCCCCTATACCAATAGCTCACCGAGCACTTCGTGCTCAGGTGAGCTAAAAATATGACTTCTATAGTGTTCACAAGCTTTTTCTTCAATTTGCCTCCTGACCTAGTTTTGGGCAATAAATGTGGCCTCTAGAGTGTTCACAAGATTTTAAGATTTTCAATATAGCCATATAAGGAAAACTGCCTCGCACCCCTTGCGGCCATGTTTTTCAACGGAGCGGAACCATTTTCGAACTCGGCCGAGATATCATAAGAACAAATGTTCAGAGCAAGTTTCATGTTGGTTGGGCAAAAAATGTGGCTTATAGAGTTTTCACAAGCTTTTATTCAATGTGACCTAGTTTTTGACCCCACATGACCCAGTTTCAAACCCGTCCAAGATATAATTGGAGGCAAATTTTCTGAGCAAGTTTTATGAAGATTGGGCAATAACTATTTTCAGATGAGCTTAAAAAATAAGGAATTTGGTAGAGGCTCACCTGAGTACTGGCAAGTATAACAGCCTTACTGTTGTGAAAGGATGAAATAATTTATCTAGCTGATTTACACTCATACATAGAACAAGTAAGGACCAGGATATATTTTCTCTACCTTGGTATCCAACTTTTCAAAGGCAATTTTGGGGGAATATTGTTAATGCTGCAGTTCTTAAAGATAATGGTGACCGCTGCACATGTCATGCTTGCCGGCTTGTTTCAAAGAGTAGAGTGTATTGCCATTTACCCGTCCTATATTCAAAGTCGCTTTAAATTTTATGGTCATAGACAAATTGTGCAAGTTTGGTCCAGATTGGTTGAAAATAATGTCCCCGTCTTGCAACCAATTCATTTTTGCATTATTGTCACAATTAAGGGGATATAACTGCTATGTTCGTGGCCTGTCTCATTTACTGCTTGTGTTGAGATCTTATGGCCATACAAAACATGTGGAAGTTTTATCACGATTGAATCAAAAATGAAATCTTGATGCACAAAAAGACAATTTTTGCATTGCATTTTTTCACTAACAAAGGGGCCGTAACTCCGATGTTTGTTGCCCAATTTGACCCATTGTTGGCTTCTGCTAAAGTCGTATGATCACATACAAACTGTGGAAGTTTGGTCAAGATTGGAAGAAAAATAAAGTCTCTATGAACAAAATAAGGCATGTTTTTTTTCCACATACAAGGGGCCATAACTCCGGTGTCTGTGGCCTAACCTTACCCATTTTTTGCTCCTTCTGAAGTCTTTTGGTCACACACAAACTGTGCAAGTTTGGTCTAGATTGGAAGAAAATGAAGTCTAAATCAAGGTAAAATTACAATTTTTGCCTTTTTTTCAACAAAAAAAGGAGCGTAACTCTGGTGTTTGTGGTCCAATCCGGATCAATGTTGACTTCTACTGTGATCTTTAATTAATACACACACCGTGGAAGTTTGGTCAAGACTGATAGAAAAATGAAGTCTCTATGATTGAAAAAGGCAATTTTTGCCCACAAACAAGGGGCCATCACTTTAAGGTTTGTACTCCAATTTGGCCCATTATCAATACCAACTGAGATTTTATGGTCATACACAAACTGTGCAAGTTAGGTCAAGATTGAATAACAAATGTAGTCTTTATTGCGACAACGACCAAATTAAGATTAAACAAGAGGGCCCTGAGGGCCCAAGGACACCCACCTGAGACCTTGTAACCCAATTGCAATTTGCATCCCCTAGGCATGGCTTATTTTTATCCTAGGGGCATAATTTGAACAATCGTGAACAAGCCTGTGGGCCTTGCGGTTTGAGGTAAAGATTTTTAAAGTCATTTTGCTATTTAAGTCTATATAAACCATGTGACTCCTCGGGGTGTGGCCAGATTTGACCACAGGGGCATAATTTGAACAATCTTTGGAGAGGACTATCATGCAATGTTACATACCAAATATAGGAAAGCTGTGAGCCTTGCCGTTTCAGAGCAGAAGAATTTTAAAGTAATTTGTTATTTAAGTCTATATAAACCATGTGATCCCCGGGGCGTGAGCAGTTTTGACCACAGGGACATAGTTTGAACAATATTTGTAGAGGACCACTATACGATGTAATCATGTTACATACGAAATATGAAACCTCTACGCCTTGTGGTTTCAGAGGAGAAGAATTTTAAAGTCATTTTGCTAAAGTATATATAAACCATGTGACCCCTGGGGTGTGGTCAGTTTTGAGCCTTGGGGCATAATTTGAACAGTCTTTGTAGAGGACCACTTTCCTATGGGCCTTGCGGTTTAAGAGGATGAGATTTTTAAAGAAATTTTGCTATTTAAGTTTATACAAACAATGTGACCCTCGGGGCGTGGCCAGTTTTGACCCCAGGAGCATAAATTGAACAATATTTATAGAGGACCACTATATGATGTTACATACCAAATATAAAACCTCTGGGCCTTGCGGTTTCAGAAGAGAAGATTTTTAAATACATTTTGCTATTTAAGTTTATATAAACAATGTGACCCCCACGGTGTGGCCAGTTTTGACCCCAGGGGCACAATTTTAACAATCTTTGTAGAGGACCACTATAGGATGTTACATACGACGGACGGACGGACGCACGGTGAACGGACAACGGGCGATCACAAAAGCTCACCATGAGCATTGTGTGCTCAGGTGAGCTAATAAATAAGAGGGCCCTGAGGGCCCAAGGATGCTCACCTGAGACCTTGTAACCCAATTGGAATTTGCATCCCCGAGGCGTGGCTTATTTTTATCCTGGGGGCATAAGTTGAACAACCTTGAACAAACCTCTGGGCCTTGCGGTTCTCAGATAAAGATTTGTTAAGTCATTTTGCTATTTAAGTCTATATAAACCATGTGACACATCGGGGGGTGGCCAGATTTGATCCCAGGGGCATAATTTGAACAATCTTTGGAGAGGACCACTATGCAATGTTACGTACCAAATATAGGAAAGCTGTGGGCCTTGCGGTTTCAGGTAAAGATTTTTTAAAGTCATTTTGCTATTTAAGTCTATATAAACCATGTGACCCCTCGGGGGTGGCCAGATATGACCACAGGGGCATAATTTGAACAATCTTTGAAGAGGACCACTATTCAATGTTACGTAACAAATATAGGAAAGCTGTGGGCCTTGCCGTTTCAGAGGAGAAGATTTTTAAAGTCATTTTGCTATTTAAGTCTATATAAACCATTTGACCCCCCCCCCCTCGGGCGTGACCAGTTTTAACCTCAGGGGCATAATTTGAACGCTCTATGTAGAGGACCACTATACAATGTTACATACTAAATATGAAACCTCTAGGCCTTGCGGTTTCAGAGGAGAACAATTTTAAAGTCATTTTGCTATTTAAGTCTATATTAACCATGTGACCAATGGAGTGTGGTCTGTTTTGACCCATGGGGCATAATTTGAACAATCTTTGTAGAGTACCACTATAGGATGTTAAATACCAAATACGAAACCTCTGGGCCTTGCGGTTTCAGAGAAGGAGATTTTAAGACATTTTGCTATATAAGTTTATATAAACCATGAGACCCCCGGGCGCGGCCAGTTTTGACCCCAGGGGCATAATTTGAACAATCTTTGTGGAGGACCACTATAGGATGTTAAATACCAAATATGAAACCTCTGGGCCTTGTGGTTTCAGAGGAGGAGATTTTAAAAGTCATTTTGCTTTATATTCTATATAAACCATGTGACCCCCGGGGTGTGGCCCGTTTTGACCCCAGGGGCATAATTTGAACAAACTTTGTTAAGGACCACTAAAGGATGTTACGTACCAAATATGAAACCTCTGGGCCTTGTGGTTTCAGAGGAGAAGAGTTTTAAATTCATTTTGCTTTATATTCTATATAAAACATGAGACCCTCGGGGCGTGGCCAGTTTTGACCCCAGGGGCATAATTTAAACAATCTTTGTAGAGGACCACTATAGGATGTTACATACCAAATATGAAACATCTGGACCTTGTGGTTTCAGAGGAGAAGAGTTTTAAAGTCATTTTGCTATATATTCTATATAAACCATGTGACCCCCGGGGCGTGGCCAGTTTTGACTCCAGGGGCATAATTTGAACAATCTTTGCAGAGGACCTCTAGAGGATGTCACATATCAAATATGAAAGGTCTGAGCCTTGCGGTTTCATACAAGACGATTTTTAAAGTTTTCACTTTTTAAATCTATTTTTAGCTCTGGTGACCTACATATTCAGCGGACCGGAGATATTTGAACAACTTTAAAAGAGGTCCACCCAAGGATCATTCCTGTGAAGTATGGTGAAAATCTGCCCAAGCGGTTTAGGAGGAGATGTTGTTTGAATGAAAAGTTTACGACGCACGCACACACGCACACACACACGTACGACGGACAACGGGCGATCACAAAAGCTCACCATGAGCACTTTGTGCTCAGGTGAGCTAAAAATGTAGTTTTCATCGCGATAACGGTCCAAATTGTTGACGGACACGGACGACGCCGGAGAGGTCCTCTATACCATTCGTGCTCAGGTGAGCTAAAAATAAATCATTTATACTTTTACCCCTTTTAATTTCTTTCGAGGAAACATCAGTGGCTTTTAGTAGAAAATTTTATTTTCTCTGGTTCTGTGAACAAGGTGGTACTGAAAACACACGGTACTTTGTCCTAATTTGCAATTACTGTTCTTAATCTTCACGACTGAAGAAAATAAAGAAATTATCTTCAATGTCGAAACAACGTAATTTCATAACACCGATTGATTTTGTTGCATTATGAAAAGACATTTTCATTCCCGATAACTAGAGAATTGTGATCTAATGCGTGTTGGTAACAAGTAAATTGATTTTTTGCAGACAATTGTATTGCTCATTCTACTTCAACAGCTTTTATCGGTACTGAAGTTTCATATAAAGTACTTTTCTTAGCGGTCATTAAAGGGACTATGGCATGGAAAAGGGCCCCAAGGAGGCACTTTCTTAAAAAATTCTGAAATTAAGATATTAATACCTGCGCATAATGACAGTTAAAACAGAGTGTATATAATGGGAAAAGCGTGTACGCATTCCGAGATAAAAATCAATTTATAATGAGGGTAATGTTTGTTTGACCCTTTTTATGTTTACATTTTGACGTCAGAGTCTTGAATATTATGTATAGCCATAGTTTACACACGATTCATTACCAAGCACAACAGCGCAGTTGGTTAAAGCGCTGTCTATTGCTATTTCTTCATATGGCTCCTAAGTCGTGAGTTCGATACCCACTTGGGATTTTAATTTTTCAAACGTGTTTTCTTTTCTTTTTTAATCAAATATCTCATTGCGTATCATGATATTTATTATTTATTTAATGCAAATGTCTTAGTATAGCTCATTTTTATCATATAATATCATTTAAAGTGCGAAAGAACGTCAATTTTTCGTTGACATAGTCCCTTCAAGCGTTTTGGTTTAAACTAGTTGATTTTGATTCGCATGTTTGAGAATGAGTTATGGAAAAAAAACTAAAGCAATAAGGTTTATGCCACATGAAACGAATCAATTATAACCACTGACCAAAATCTGGCTAAGGAAAATGCATCACTACTGACAAGTTAAGATTAACAACGCGTAATTTATATGGTACTCTATTCATACAAGAGTTTTAGTTGATTTGCATAATCATGTATACTATATTCAATACAATTCATTAAATGACTTGATACTGGAATATATGTTAGATGTTTTAAGCGATAGCAAACACAACCAATCCTTGTAGAAGGCACATAGTTGAAAGCGAAAGTCCATTGTAAGATATACATAGATTTTCCAAGAGCATGCAGCGGAAATGTGTCTCTACTTGATTGTTTTGTTGAAAGGCGACCAACACGAACAAAGTTATACAATATACACATATATAGAATCTTAGTTTTCATGAATACACTATAATGGTTGTTAATACCTTGCGAATCTAACACAAAAGTATAGTAAAAATACAAAAGCAAATCTTGTAAACATTTCACAAAGTTATACGTGCATGTTGTTATGCAATAACTGTTCATATTGATACCTTTGAAACAAACACATACTTAATATTTTCATAGCTTAAATAGAGTGTTACATTTTCTATTTACAGGAGACTTTTAAAAAGTAATATTGCTTCATTGTTATATTTGCGGTTCCAACCATTGCGTTTCAGTCTTATTTGCGTGAAATAATATACCTTTAGTATTTGCATCCATTTCCAATGTTACCCAATAGGGTCGCGTTAAACGATTCACAATATGTTAACGTTTCAGCAATGTATATCTGAATTTCAGAAACATTCTGACATACAGTACAATGAAAACACTACACTAACGTTCCCCACAAACGCTAACTGCAAATTGGAATCGATAATAAAAAAATAACACGATATTAATGTTCAACTTTCGTAATAACTTAATCAGATACTGCTTTCATTTTGCCATCGGTGCAAATGTTAAAGGATCCCAAGAGAGAAGCAAATATCATGGAAACATACCACCTTGTTCTAGGCGCATCGCACTTAATCAATTATATACCGAAACTAACTATAACACTACTTTATTCCCGATTATAATGAATATATGATAGACACACGAAGAGTAAGTGCCAGAAAAAATCTCCATTGTCGCCGAATCATTGAACTCTGAGTGATCATAATAAACATGTGGTAAAGCAAAAGCTTGTATATCAATTGTCTTGCATGACATGCGGGCGATCTATAGCGGTCATGGTTGTCACAATAGTTCAAATTCAATAATTATACAACAGCCAATCGAGAAGAGATATGATTATCAGGAAATGCCATTATTATTTAACACCACCTTCACCGATCTGCAAGTATTGGTCACCCAGTGTACGTGTATACATACTAGTATTATGTTTCGATCAATATAGGTATTTTTCATGAGGCTATTGTTTGGGCGAGGGGTCGTTGTTTTAGAATCAATACAATCGTATCGTGTGTTGTTAGCACTGTCGATGTAGTGAAGTAAAGTGACTCCCGTACAAGACATGCCTGGCCGATCATTAATTCTATTCTATAGAAAAAACTATCCCTGTTTGGTAGGTGACTGTACATGTAAACCCTATCTTAACGATTACGGCCCGTAATTTTTTCACTGGCGTCGGGATGCTTGCAGTTGTTAATGAAAATGTGAATTACCAGAAATACATTCAGCCACCATTGTACATAATTTTCAAGATTGTTTCGGGATGTCCAGGAAGATAATATCCCAGCATACAAATTATAACATTAATGTGGTATTTTGACCGGCACAATTCCAAGATTTCAACTATATTGAGAACTTGTGGCTTTTCAATGACTGAGTTAAATAAAAGGAATTTATTCAACTTAACCAAAGCGAGTTTGGACAATCCTCGCTCGAATGCTAGCATCGCCATATAAGCTGATTTGTTTAGTTGTCCGCTGTTATAAACGTTCGCTCGCTTTTGGCATAGGTTGCTGTGGGAATCTTTTTTTCAATACGCATGCATATAGAATTTGTTTCGTGCTCTAACGCACATAGAATACAAACTGCGAATAAAACCACGCTCAGGGTGCATCGTGCAGAGCACAAATGAAAAACTTGTTCAAACATTACTGTTATAAAAAAATATTACTCGGTTGACTGTTAGAAAACAACAGATATAATCATATTATCATAATAATACATATATGATACGTATTTATTGAAAGAAAAAAATATCTGTTAGTGAATCTGCTATTTTAAAGGGACTTGTTCACAGATTGTCAAAATGACATTTTCCCAACTTTTTGTCACAGATTCAAAAAATAAAAGAACACTGTACACCAGGGAGCGAAATGACACTAATGGCGTAGACTCATTATGAAAATACAGTTTCGTTTCTGAATATTGAACATTTGAAATTGATAAAATTATAAAGCGTTACAAACGCCAAACGATTGAATATTTTGGAATGTTTCTGTTGTTTCCGTTAAATTTTGTAACAACACGTGGATCACTTATATCAAGTATTAAACGCAGGCTTTTTATAACAGTCCGGATGGCCGAGTGGTTACGGCGATAACCTTTTAATCCAAAGGGCACTGGTTCGAGCCCCGATAGGGACAAACTTTTTTCTTTTAATTTCTCTTTTTTAATTCTATTCTTGTTATTATAATGGAGCTCTAGAGTTCCGATGTTTAAATCTAACAATTTAAGGCATTTAATGACACACTTCAAAAAATGTCCCAATCTGTGAACAAGTCCCTTTAATTTCTGTTATTTGCAAGCTATCTTGGAATATTGATTGGTCGCATTTGTCTCGGACTCTTTATAGAACATTGGCATGGGTATTTGAGACGTCATTTTTTCTGAACGATAACTCTGAATGGAGAAAAAGACTGCTTTTGTGCAACGAGATCAATGGTTTAAACTCCATAATTGTTCTTTGGCACATTACAGGCACATACAGGTCGCTGCAAGTTTAAAACAACCACCATAAAAATGTTTATTAAGATTTTACAAACACATAAAACAAGACGGCCACGATGGCCCTGGGTCGCTCACCTGATTTTAATAAATCATAGTGGCTTGCAGAAATGTATACCGTGTTCAGAGATGTTTGATGTAAAATACTGACAGCCAAATTCGGACAAATGCCCCTCTTTCTGGTGACCATGATTTTAATAAATCAAATTTCAAGAAATTTGGTAGAAAGTAACAAAAGGACAATTTCTGTAAAATTATTTTGAAATCCTGTAAGTGGCTTCTGACAGAGTTTTTACATACTAGTAGCCATATTTATAGAAAACAGCACCGCCGACGGCGGCGATGTTTATTAACGATTCGAATTGACTTGAAGGAATTTGCTAGAAGGACACACCAGGAAGTTTGGACTGTTTTGAAATCAAACAAGTGGTTTCTGCAAAGAAGATTTTCAAGGTTTTCAATATAGCCATATACGGAAAATTGCCCATCCCCCTGGCGGCCATGTTGTTTCACGAATCAAAATAATTTGAAGGAAATTGGTAGAGGCTCACCCAAGAAACATTTGTGTGAAATTATTTTGAAATCCAGTCAGTGGTTTCTGACAGGAATAATTTAACCCAACTTTTGACCTTCCTCAATATCCAATCAAATGCTGTGAAAATTTCCCGCCAGTAGTCGAATGAATAAATTCTAACATTCCATCGGCTCTTAATTTCCCACTACACTAGCCATAAAATCCCAACAATATAGCAGACGAATTCGTAAAGGTTTGGAATATTAATGGCAAATTCAATATTGTCAAAACTGTCCCTTCAATTTTTTATTTTATTTTATTAGAGAATGCGACATATATGTGCATTGTCGTATAAGAAGCCAATCAAGTAATATATTTTATCAGTTTAAAATATTGAACAAGAGGGCCATCATGGCCCAAAGCGCTCACCTGAGAACTGGTACAGATGAAGACCATACTGTTGTGACAGGTTTGAAAATTACGGTATATGAACAATACGCAAAGGGGATAGGATCAATTTCATTTAAAACATCTGTTAGTGCAATGGGCTAACTAAAGTACTAGATGGGTAGTGGATGTGCGGCGTTTTGCTAATGGTTCTCACATCATTTTTCTCGATATTCTTACCTGACCCTTTTTCATTAAGTCAGTGACAATTCTGGAAAATGCAGAAACAGTAGATTTTGATGTCTTTTTCGCAGACAATTTTAGAGAACAATAGTTGCAATGCGATAATTGCGATGGCTGTGCTATAAGGTCAAGTTTTGCTTTTTCTTTGATAATTTTCTGTCCAATAATGATAAATGATGTTAATGCAGGCTCTGAAGACATCAATGTTGCATGTACAAATAACTGCATGCAAGGTTTGCAACTGTTGGAAATCAAATTTTATCAATCAATTTTTATGGTCATGCGCAAACTGTGTAAGTTTGGTCAGCATTGAATAAATCAAAACGCTGACAGCGTAGAAAGACTGTTGGCGATAAAAGAAACTAAAAGCAAAATTAATTACGAGACTATTTTTATCATATTATAGGAACATTTATTGAAGTAAGTCACCTGTCTGTTATAGACATGTCTACAAAACAAATATCGAAACTCATAACTATACTCTCTACTTAAAATAAATTGGTGTAAGTTGGTATTTGACCTAATTGAAGATACAGATCCAGGCCATTGTCTTTTGTAAATTAAAACTTATATAGCGCGCGTATAATTCAATGCTATTTGTCTACGACAAGAACATCATTATGTTTTGTAATTCCTGGGAGGCAAATAATTGTTTGTGCAAACTATTTAAAAAGCAAACAGAGTTATATGCATACAAGTCAATCTACACCGGGTAAAACAGACGATGAACCGTATAAGTTCGAATCAGTGTTTAATGCTTTTTATCACAAGCGCTATGCTCAGTAAAAATTAGAAGTACAATGCTTTTCCAAAATCCTTATGCCTACGTCAAAAACATTATGAAACAATATCAATCATCAATCGATTGATTACGAATGCTCCGCTATATGTACTGAGTCAATAATATGTTGTTAAACTTACGCAATATGATGTAATAACGCAGTTAACCAGTAAACAGCACAAACAGATAACTGTCATACCTATGTGAATAGACATAACATGAATTCACTTGTAGATGTGGACTAAATGGATTATTATTATTGTTTTTAGTGCTTTAAGTCGGATCTCTTTCTTGTCATCTATTCATAGAAAGTAGCATCGATAACAGGAAGCCTCACTGCTCAGCGAGCGAAGCGCAGTTATTTATCGATTTACTGACTCGTAGCCTGCAAAGTAAAGAAGTCGTTCCCTCAAGACCGATATCTGAATGCAACTACTAAATCCTGTTGGCTTGCGCCAACAGTCTAAAAATCGTGTGTGCAAGCCAATCATTGATAACTTGTTGATGTTTTTTTCCAAATACAAGGGGCAATAACTCCGGTGTTTCTGGCCTAATAATGCTTATATTTGACTTTACTAGTTGTCTTACGTTCACAGACAAACTGTGCAAGATTGGTGAAGATTGGATGAAAAATGAAGTCTATATCTTGAATAATGTCCATTGTTGCATATTTTTTCACAAACGGCAATAACTCCGGTGTTTCTGGTCCGATCTTGCTTATATTCGTCTTTAACTGTAATCTCATGGTAATAGACAAACTGTGCAAGATTGGTGAAAATTGGATGAAAAATGAAGTCTCTATCCTGAATAATGTCCATTTTTGTATATTTTTTTAATAAACAAAGGGCTATAACTCTAGTGTTTGAAACACGATCTGGCCCATTTTTGGCGTCTGCTGAGATCTGATGGTCATACACAAACTCTGAACGTTTGGTTAAGATTGGATGGAAAATCAAGTCATATAAACTTGATTTTCCATCCAATCTTAACCAAACGTTCACATTTTAAAATAAACTTTTCCAGCATATAGCTGAAAAAGGCATTTTTGCACTTATTTTGCATTACAAAACGGGCAATGACTCTAGTGTTGCTGGTGTGATCTGACCCAATAACAATCCCATCCGAGATTTTATGGTCAAACACAAACTGTGCAAGTTTGGTTAAGATTGGATAAAAAGTAAAGTCTCCAGCGTAAATACGAACCCAATTGTTGACGGCACGTGGACGACATACGACGGAGGAGAGGTCCTCTATACCAATAGCTCAGCGAGCACTTCGTGCTCAGATGAGCTAAAAAGGAAGTTCAATTTACATTATAATTTGCTATATAACATTGTACCACATACGCCGATTATTTTTTAAAGATATTTCTTGTTTGCAATACCCCAAAATGCAAATATGTATAAATTTTAATTTATGAACACTATTTTATGTATGTTTCCCATGTGTGTTTACACATTCCACAACAATTCAAATATTTACAGCACTCACATGCTGTTAGATAAAAGAACGAATAAAGTAAACGAGAGGGCCATGATGGCATTAAAAAGCTCACTTGAGCTCACCTGAGTACTGGTTAAGATGAACATATTTCTGTTGTGATATGCTTGAACGAATGTTTGTCATAACAGACTTACGGTAAGCCATTTGTCTAGATGATTAACTATCATATCTCTTTCTCTCCTCGGCATGCCAATGCTTATCAAAAACAAACAAAACATAGATTGACTTGTATGCATATAACTCTGTTTGCTTTTTAAATAGTTTGCACAAACGATTATTTGCCTCCCAGGAATTACAAAACATAATGATGTTCTTGTCATAGACAAGTTGGGACCTGGGTATATTTTCTGGCATCAAACTTTTCGCAGCGATTTTGGAGGAAAAGACTTAGTGTTAATACTGCAGACGGTCACAACAATTTCGACGGTCGTGCAAATTTCACTTTATGCGTGACGCCTTGTTCAGCAGAGCGGTGTATACTACATGTATATATAATTACTATATTCGAGTTCGCCTCAGATCATATGGTCATAGACAAACTGTGCGAGGTTGGTCCAGATTGGGTGAACAACGAAGCCCCTTAAGGGGCTGTAACGCCGGTGTTTGTTGCCCGATTTAGCCCATTGTTTTGGCTTCTGCTGCGATCTTATGGTCACAAACAAACTATGGAAGATTGATTAAGATTGGATGAAAAATAAAGTCTTTACCTACAATTTTTTTTTTTCATTTTCCACAAACAAGGGGCAATAATAATGTATTATAGTCACACACACACTGTAGACGTTTGGTCAAGACTGAATAAAAAAGGTATGATCGCGGGCAAATTGTTGCCGGCATACGGACGACAGACGATGGACGAAGCAGGAAAGTCCCCTATACAAACAGCTCAGTTAATTACTTAATTGTATTTGTAGTTTTTTCAGATTAATACACAATCGTTAATGCATAGTATTGCATTTATCTTATACATGTAACTTTGATATAAACATTTCACAGACACCTTTATGACGCTACATTCAATGCAAAACTGTGGAAAAAACTACATAAAATACATCAACACATCTTGTTTTCTTTCTTTTTTATTTGGGTATTTACTGTATATTCCTATTTAGTGCTAAAGTGAACATACAAAACTATTTAACACCATCACTGTGTGGAATATGCTGGGTTCATTTAGCGCGACAATAACGTTCATTTCAGTGCTAGTACTTAAATTAATAGCATTGGTAAAACTTACGTTTAACGAACTATGTTAGTAAACGGATAATAGTATTAGTATACATTTGTTATTACAATTAACTGTAATGTAACAGTTACAACTGTAATGTCCGTTATACAGAAATGTGCTTACTCTTATCCGTTTACAAGCGAAATATCACAGAAACGATTGTCATGAAATATTTCAGATCAGATGGTTTAAAATGCGTAATACTTTTCACTTAAAAGAAGTTAAAAGGTTACCAATGTACAGTGCATAAACGTGACTAAGATTGTAAATTTCTTGATTTGCGCCGCGACGAACAATGAGTTTGTTAAATAACTTGAGAACCATAATAATTCTGGACATAACTATTATTTCACGGAAGTGTGCTTCTACGGGGATTGTTGTATGATAGTATGTTAATACGGTATGTAGTATACGGTCGTAGGTAGTAAGTTACACGATTGTATGAGACTATTTCGTGGCGTACATATAACAGCACGGTGCGTGGCCTACAGATTTACATGCTCATGCACACGATGCCAGACTCTACTTACCCATGGACATCGTTGGTTTCAGAGAAGCAAACTTATATATAGGGAGAGGTAAAACAAGTGTAACGCCTCTGAAAATGTACAACACAACATTTACCAAACTGTCATATAAAACTGGTCAACATGTGAAGTACATACACATAATGGATTTGCAAACATTAACCGGTACATTTTCATTACAACATAAAACTTATCTGCCACTTTACAGTTACTTTACAACCAATTACATTTCCCTTACACTGTATGTATAAAACACTTGTACATAAAACCACTGAGCAAGAAACGATAGAAACCCGGAAGAATTGAAGGAAGTTTGTGATATATCACAAAAGTTTTCTCTGTATATACGTTGTTCCTGATAAAGGATTAGATCTATAGATTTTTTTATTTTTTTTGCTGAAGCCGGTATCCATGACAGCGACACTATTTAAATATATAAAGTATCTATGCAACATATTCCAAATTTGGTTTTATAAGATTATATACGCGAATAAGAATGTATATGTGCTAGATAATATATAATTATGACTATTTAATTATCCCTTGGTTGGTTTGATTTTGAAGATCATTTCATAAGAATATGTTCATAACAAGATCTAAAAGAATTCACGAACACACAATTATTTACAGTGGTATGTGATACGTGTTTGTCTCTCATTTGCGAGAAAATGTGTGTAGTTAATTCTGGTATTAAATACAGTTTGTACTTTGTCGTGTGGTTCTTTGGGTTGACACGAAAGCTAAGTAACATAATAAACTGTTAAACATTCATACCTTCAAGGACTTAGATATTCCAAACAATTTACCATTCATGGCGAAACAAACGACAAAATATATTTATTGAGTATTAGATTAAGATTCTTAAAAGTACATTTTAATTATTTATCTAGGTGATAGTTTATCATACAAGTTAAATAAGACTATGTTTGACTTAGAAAATAGTTACCTTTATATGTAAAATCACAATTATGTTATTGATTTGTATTCCCTCTTGTTTAGAACATAAACATTATTCTTACCCTCGAGTATAACCAATATGCACCTTAATTCCAGATGTTAATAACATGTATGTAAATCCTCATATATCAATAAGTAAGTTTTAAATGTTAAATTCACGGAATCAATCTACAGCTATAGATCCTCACTATAGTGCAGCACAGTGATGCTGTTCTACGTACACACAAGTCGTGCATGTGTCAGAAAGCGAGTCATACATGCGAGTCGCGGTTTCAGGTAGTAATCAACTTAGTGTATTAATATTGCATCTACTGCTGGAGCGTTATTTCCTCTGCTTGGAATTGATTCAAATCGAGAGGTATGGACTAACAACGAAGTACCACGCCAAGTAACATCTGCATTGAACGATTGCATAGGTAGCTACATATCGATTTCAGTCATCAACTGAAAGATCGGGTGATGTTCTGTAAGTTTGTTATTCGGTAGTTATTGACACAAGCGTCACATATTGATCTCCAAAATCGATAGTTATTGCTGCTGAATTATTAACAGTTTCGGTGTTACGAACTATTTCAAGAAACCTGGATTTCATTTTTTGAAAGCGACTCTTAAAAGCACGCGTGGGTAAATTAGGTATTCTCCAATGTGTGCAAACTAACAACGTACAAATATTTATTGTACTTTTTAAACGGAGGATTTCTGACAACTTCAGAGCGTTAGTGGCAGGCTTAATACAGTATATTACAGTTTGAATATCAGTTTTATCTTTCTTGTGTTAATATCGAAAAATATAGAATGGCTCTGAGCAAGCTAAGGTTTATATCATCTCATAGACTTGACATCGAAACAGTAGATTGAATAACACATAAAGGGCCAGTAGGACTTGTCCAAATTGCCACCTCTTAGAATACGAATTCCACTTTCTTTTTAGACTGTTGGCGCAAGCCAACAGGATTAAGTAGAGGTATTTCTGAAATCGGTCTTGAGGGAACTACTTCTTTACTTTGCAGGCTACTAGTCAGTAAATTGATAAATTACTGCGCTTGGCTCGCTTAGCAGTGAGGCTTCCTGTTATCAATGCTACTTTCTATGAATAGATGACAAGAAATAGATCCGACTAAAAACACTAATAAAAATCCATTTAGTTCACATCTACAAGTGAATTCATGTTATGTCTATTCACATAGGTATGATTGCGTATCTGTTTGTGCTGTTGACTAGTTAACTGTGTATTGCGTAAGTTTAACAACAGTGTATTGAGTCAGTACATATAGCGGCCGGAGCGATCGCAACCACTCGATTGACGATTGCTATTGTTGTTGACGTATGCATAAGAATTGTGGAAAAGCATTGTAATTCTAAAAAGAGTTTTGAATGTGTTTTACAAAATCAACTTATTTTTATTTAAATTGGTATTTACTGAACATAGCGCTTGTGATAAAAAGCACTGAATACTCAATCGAACTTATACGGTCCGTCGACTATTTTTACCCCTTGTAGATTGACGTGTATGCATATAACTCTGTTCGCTTTTTAAATAGTTTGCACAAAGATATTTGCCCTCCACGAAATACAAAAAATAACGATGAGAATGTCGTAGATAAATAGCATTGAATTAGACGCGCGCTATATTAGTTTTTATTTGCAAAAAAACAGTGGCCGGGTTCTCCATCTTCAATTAGGTCAAATACCAGCTTATACCAATTTATTTTATGTGGAGTGTCTAGTTATGAGTTTCTCGATTTTTTTGTAGAAATGATATAACAGACAGGCGACTTATTTCAATAAATGTTCCCTATGATAAAAATACTCTCATAATTCATTTCCTCTTAGTTTATTTTCTCGCCAACAGTCTTTCTACGCTGTCAGCGTTTTAACTGAATGTAGTATTTACTCTGAACTACGACATAGGTATATTCCATTATACTAACATCACCACCCAATTATGTTTAAAACTATTGAATTATTTATTCCAAAATGTCAGTGTTACTAAAATCTGGCTGTCTATGTGTAAAGAGTCTTCCAAATGAGAAGAGTTTATATTGTAGTAATTTATACTAACAAAACATTTATACTAATACCGGACTTTATACGAACAATTCTGTATATTTACCAGACGTATTATTTGTAAATGTCTGTTAATAATATTTAACATTTTCTAGAACAAGATTATTTATAATAACAATAATTATTTTATGCTTTCCAGTCATTTATAGGGAAATATCAGTGAAATACAAGTGGTAATTCACTGTTTAAAACAGTGAAAATTACCACTCTTGATAATTTTCACTGATTCGTATTGGTTCCAAATTTTAAACAGTATATGGAATGGACCGTCAACGATGCCGGACTCAAAGTTGTTAAACGAGTCCCGCGATATTTTCCAATAAACCCCACGTAGATAGCAATTAAAATGAAAACAAACGGTGGAAAAAGCATACAAGAAAATGTGTTGGTTTCTGTAGAATATCGACTTTTTATTAACTCGTGATCAAATAAAATATAGTTTCACTCGTGACTGCGCGACTCATGAAAATATACATTTCTATTATCACTCGTGAAATTATAATTGATATTTTACAGAAACCAACAAATATCCTCTATATGTATCGGACGTATCATTTGAAAATGTCGTTTAATAATTATTTTACACATTTTAGAACTTAATTTATACTCACAATATATGTATTGGACGTATTATTTGTCCATGTCTGATTATGTAATACATTGCAGAAGTAAATTAATCGTGTAAAACACATTGAACATTTAAGATTTTAGTTGTCTGGTGTAATTTATATGTATATTTTGACGACATTGACTATTTGAGGCTTTGTTAACATTTTATTAATGCTCATGGGTCATTTTGACCTAATGCATTATACGCATGCATGTCATATCAGATCTGAATAATGAGTTCTTCTATAATTTGTGCAAACGTTTCTAACTTCTCAGTTAATTATTTTAAAGTTTAACAAAAGTACATGTAAGAGAAACTTGGTCACCTATAAACTTTAATGATCTCGTATGTATATTATACAAATGCAATGGCGTTCAGAAGCCTTGTTATAGAAATGTATTCGACAATATCAGGTCGTCATCATTGTGAACGACCTGCCATGTGAAAAACACTGGTTTGTGTGTTATTTATGTGCCTGTGTGAACGACCTGCCACGTGAAAAACTGGTTTGTGTGTTATGTGCCTGTGTGTACGACCTGCCACGTGAAAAACACTGGTTTGTGTGTTATGTGCCTGTGTGAACGACCTGCCACGTGAAAAACACTGGTTTGTGTGTTATTTATGTGCCTGTGTGAACGACCTGCCACGTGAAAAACACGGGTTTGTGTGTTATGTGCCTGTGTGAACGCCCTGCCACGTGAAAAACACTGGTTTGTGTGTTATGTGCCTGTGTGAACGACCTGCCACGTGAAAAACACTGGTTTGTGTTATGTGCCTGTGTGTACGACCTGCCACGTGAAAAACACTGGTTTGTGTGTTATTTATGTGCCTGTGTGTACGACCTGCCACGTGAAAAACACTGGTTTGTGTGTTGTGTGCCTGTGTGTACGACCTGCCACGTGAAAAACACTGGTTTGTGTTATTTATGTGCCTGTGTGTACGACCTGCCACATGAAAAACACTGGTTTGTGTGTTGTGTGCCTGTGTGTACGACCTGCCACGTGAAAAACACTGGTTTGTGTTATTTATGTGCCTGTGTGTACGACCTGCCACATGAAAAACACGGGTTTGTGTGTTATATGCCTGTGTGTACGACCTGCCACGTGAAAAACACTGGTTTGTGTGTTATTTATGTGCCTGTGTGTACATTTCTAGTCTGTTATTCGTGCTATCTTCATTTTCGATATAAAAAAAGCAAAGCAACTCAACTTGGAAGCATCCATTTTCAGTGTTTCAGTGCGTCAAAGAACTAATATTGGAAGCAATAAAACATTGAAATTGCAAAAAGCAAATACAATCAGGATGTTGGTACGCGTGGCGAGTTTGTTTCAAATTCATATAGAACAGATGGAAAGCATGTGCTTATATGTATGTTCAAGTAGTAAGTTGGGACGTCATCAGGATAAATGTTCAGTGATTTTTCTGAATTTACTACTACAAGTCAATTGAATGTGAATTTTATTTCAATATTCAACATATATACCACTTATATAATACAACTTTAATGTATTGAACTATCAAAAAGGTTGTTAATTATATTATATTAGTATTTCAGATTAATAATCAACAAAACTATACAATTTCTGACTTTCAACGTCATTTAAAGAAACGTATAAATAGTTGAATTCCCAAGATTGAACAACAATAGAACATTTAATGTCAGATATACCCTATCAGCACCAACGTAACATTATCCAGATGAAACAACAGATATTCAAAGTATTCGACTTTCAATAGAAAAATTAAGCAGCAAGTATGACAAAACTAGGCTTAAAATAGTTAAATTCTCATCTAACTAATTCTGATCAGTAAGATGGAAGAAAAGATGAGGTTAAGATTATAACTTTTTTCCAGAACATGAAATTTACAAATAATTCTAATTTCACCCAATTTACACTTCTTTAAACACAGATTTTGTAAGAAGAACATATCTGATCTATATAATTATTATTATCACCAACACATAGCTTAGTAATTTAGCTGTGTTAAGTAAGATACACATTGAACATTACTATTTATATGTTGTTTTTCCCCTAGAAAATATGATCATCACCACAAAGAACAAGTAGCCAGACCCATGACATGCTTAAAGACAAGTTCGCAACAATTTCGTCCAATTTTTTTCCGACGACAGATTTTCTTTAAAATTTGCACAAACATGTGTCAATGTATCCTAAAACTAAAACAGTCTTAAAAAATAGGGGTCACCGGCCTTGTTTCGGAAATATTGGGGTTTAAATACGCTACCTGGCGAAGCCCTTTTTCAGTTTGTGTGACTAGCCATGTTCAATTATATAAAGCGTTCATTTTCAAACAAGGACGGAGATTTTTAAATGCATCTTTGTTTTAATCTTTCGTTTGGCAATATACAAGTGCAGTTTAATGATAAAACCCCCTTTATCTATAGTTACCATTTAAAAAATGACTTTAAATGGACACTTAATGAGGTTAATTATGCATTGAATATGCCTTTAAAACATCGATTAATTATCAAATATTCAAATATATTTTGTTCCAAACGACAGGTTTTGTTAAAAAAAATCCATATACACGTGTCATTGTATACTGAAACTAAAACAGTGTTAAAAAATAGCGGTCACTGGCCTTTGTCCGGAAATATTAGGTTTTGAATACGGTACCTGTCGAAGCAACTTTTTCGGTTTGGATTTTGTTATCAATGTTTCAAGTATATGTAGGAGAGCTTTTTTACGAACAAGGTTATGGTTCTTTCAACTGATATGTTTTCACATGTCTTATTTGGCAATATACAAGTATATTTTGATAATAAAAAACGATTTACTTATATTTACTGTTGAAATAATGAATTTGGCTGGACATTTAAGTAGGTCAAATGAGCATTAATAATACCTTTTGAAACGTCATTTATTATGCATCAATATATTTTGTTCCAAACCACAGATTTTCTTAAATTTTCACACATACATGCACTGATGTATACTTACATCAAAACATTAATAAAAAGAATGGGTCACCAAATTTGTTTGGGAAGTACTGGACTTTAAATAGGGTACCTGTGTAGCCTTTTTCGTGTTTCGTGTTTACGTAAACAACGTATCAATTGCCAAAATAGAATGAAGATATTTAATGGATCTTTCTTTTTAACTAATTTGTTTGGAAATACATTGTATACGTGTGGTTTTGATAATTTTAATGCTTTATGAAGTTTTAACCATTGACTGGAACATAATGACTAACACAGATTTATATTTATTGATTGAAATTAGTATATTGTAACCTATAAACAATAAAGAAATAATGAAGCAAATGGAGAAATTAACCCAATTATTTTCTTTTTGTTGCGAACGTCTTTAAATGATACTGATGTGATGTGATGTCATGGAGTAGCCTGTCACAGAACAATGAAAAGTTGGTCAAGAGTTGTCTTTGACAGTTGTTTTTGCTCCTAAACCACCAACAGACAAGTGCTCAGTAACTTTGGCTATAGATTAATTGTACAATTACAGTTATGGCTATGTGTGTATACTTCATACAGGTACTGCTATAACAAAATTCCACTAAACAGGCAACTAAAAATATATTTACATAATTGCAAGGAAATCCATTGTTGGAAATAAACTGAACTGAAAAAAAAAAAAGTTACACAACAGTGGATAGCACTAGTAGTCTACAAAATAACAGTGACTGAAGAGGGGAAGACATGACAATTTCAGGCTCACAAAGTCTACAATATCTGGCATGTCTTCTTCTCTTTGAAAGGGTTTTCTCGCAATGGGAAGATGAGGGGATCTTCCGCCTGGTGCTGGCGACAGAAGTTGATCATTTCTCGGATCGTGACAGAGACTTTCTGTCTGTTCATGCGACAGTGGCGCTCGAGGGTGTCTCGCTCGTTCTTCTTCTTGATCACCTGCTCAGACTTCTGAGTAAAAGGCATGCTGGGTGGATAGTGTGCGGGGGAGGAACACTGACTCTACGACTACACAACACAAGGTACTGGCCTGAATATACAGTGAAAAATAAAAACGAAACAGAATAAGCTACAACACTAATAAGTTCACAACAGCAATCATGCACATTCTCAACATGGCAAACAGCTTTGGAAACTCAAAACAAGGTCCAAGGTCAGGAATAGTCAGTTAAATCACAAAACTTTTATATTAAAATAGAAAATAAAACAGAATTTTATCAAATTCTTGAGTCAATTATACTTCAAGAAATGTTATAAATGCTGGTTTGAAATGACATTTTATATATGTAATTGTTAATATTTAAAATTACATACTAAAAACCTTTTAACTTCATTTTAGAAAATCATAATGACAGTGAATATTGACTTGGACATACCTTCACATATATATAGGATCTGACACGAGTTGTCATGTAATACCATATTTTATTAAACGAGTTCAGGAAATTTGTTAGTAAGCGAGCCTTTGGCAAGCTTACTAACAAATTTTCTGGACGAGTTTAATAAAATATGGTATGAAATTAGTGTCATATCTTTTTTATCACTTGCTTTTAAACAAAATAAAACACTTCTACTTTTACCAAAAAAAGTATATAAATCCTCAAAGTTGTTTACTGACGTGACGTCATTTCATGTATTCGACGTCATTTCACCAAAATAACGTCATGCGATTGGTCAGTCAAAGAATATGTAATGAATGAAAATGCGTAATGGTTGTATTTTACATGGAAAAGACGGTATAGCATGTGATAAAAAGGTATTCAAATATCATAAGCCTGTTTCGAGTCTGTAAATTTAGGCAAATTCAATTGCAAGAAACTCTAGATAACAAGATCATGCATTTTTGCAAAGCGAATGACTACATTGGACAACAACAAAAACTACTTTTGACAGGAAAAAAAGTCAAAATGATCATACAATGACATATTCATTTGCGAGTGGAGACAACATTGGGAAGTCCCACCAGGTAACAACCACTTTCATGAGCTTATATTATATTTGCCTCTCAGTGGGAGCAAAATGGGAACACTATTATTGCTGAACGAAGCAAGACATTCAAGCCTTAGTAAGTTTACTTCTGAAATACTGTGCACATAGCAATAAGTTTATCATCACATTATATAATTTTTAACAGACAATGCAGCCTTTATGAAAGATTATCTGTTGATGTATAAAGGAAAGCACATCCAAAGCCCTGCTAACAATGTGAGAGAGAATGTGATCATTGATAAGCAAATGTAGCCCATCTGTTACACAGACTTTTATAAATCAATACTCTGTTCCACACCTTTTACGGCACGGTTCACAGGACCAACTTCAATCTGGCAGACAGCATGTCTGCTAATATAGTTTGTTTCTCTCAATTAACAGGCATATGTTTTGACAGTAATTACATTTGGTTGATTGTCACTGGCCCATATGGAATTAACTTGAAAGTACAAAATGACTGAAAGTTGTTGAATTTCTATCACAAACGATTATTTTTCAACCTGGTCTCATGCCCCATTTTGGAATCAGTTACTGAATACATGTATCACACAATAAAAAACAACACTGGTGCTTGAATAAATACTGCTTGATTAAATTTATATGATAAGACCCACTGACTGAGCACTTATTACCTAACCTTACCCAACCCTTATAATTTTGTTTTTGAATAGGGTGAATAGGACAATTAGTAGCACAGAGAAGTTGAACCATAATCAGCCCTTATTCAGTATTCTTGGCAAGACTATAAAAAAAACTGTGATAACTAGGCACTCACCAGTCTCTGTAGATGCTCCTTTATATAACAGAGCTCAATCGGTCCTCTATTGGTAACCTGAGGATGAAGAATTACATGGTCAGTCAGGAGTCTGGACACATAGAACTTCAGTTAAAGAGAAGGTGCACCAGGGAACATGTTGCAAACTCAGCAGCAGGAATCAGGTATAGCCATATTTATAAGAATGAGTCTAAGACTGTAATAAAAACCTTTAAACAAATGATAAAATTTAACTTTTATGTATAATAATAAAAAAATAATCTTTAAAAAAATGTTCTTCATCTGGCGAGTCACAGTTGACTGTTGACCAGTTGATACCTCTAATTCTAATATGATACTCACTAATTTTTCTAAAGACAAAGAACCAAAATTATCCTTGTTAAACTACCCAACAAACAACCCAAGAAGTAGTCCCACTGCTGAGCGGATCATAGTATGATGTAGTTCCTATAACAATTGCAAAAATATAATGTCGTGGCTTAATTCCTATGCATCAGAAATCCAAATCGGTGTTTATTGGCCAATAAACAATCATAAATAAAAAATTATTTTTAAATAAAGTATGGTTCGGTAACACTACAAAGAAATTAGAAAGGTCTGGTTTTTAACACAATTAAAGTAAAAGTTAATTACTTTCTTTAACTCTGGATGGGAATTATAAATATTTCATCTTTGTGCTATATTGATAAAGCATTATGCTTAATACAATAGTGACACATTTAGTCTGCAAAATATGTTAGCTAAAAGTGTAAAAATCATTCCACCTGTCAGACAATTGCAACAAGGCAGTCCAAAGGACAGCTATATCCCCCTCCGTGATCCTTCAATAGATTTAAAGGTGACTTTGAAGTATCACACTGACCTCAACCAGTTTCATGAAAATTATTTAAAGGGCATAGGAGATATGGAGCTGACACAAAATTGGAGGCTCAAACATTTGACCTATAAGTGTGACCTTGACCTTGAGGTGGCGTGTCTGCCTCATGCCTTCTGCATCTTGCCTCAATGTGATAAACATCAGAGTTTTATGAAAATCCTTCAAAGGGCATAGGAGATATGGAGCAGACAAAAAAATAGAGGCTCAAACATTTGACCTTCAAGTTTGACCTTGACCTTGAGGTGGCATGACTGCCTCATGCCTTCTGCACCTTGCCTCAATGTGATAAACATTTGAGGCAAGTTTCATGAAAATCCTTTAAATGGCACAGGAGATATAGAACGGACATGAAAATATAGACTCAAACATTCAACCTTTAATAAGTGTGACCTTGACCTTGAGTTGGCGTGACTGGCTTATGCCTTCTGCACATGGTCTCAATGAGCAAAGCATTTGAGCCAAGTTTCATGAAAATCCTTCAAAGGGTATAGGGGATATGGAGCGGACACGAAAAACTGACACCAAAATGGAGGCTCAAAAATTTTAATTTCAAGTGTGACCTTGACCTTGAGCTGGCGTGAAAGGCCCATGCCTTCTGCACATCGTCTCAATGAACTATACATTTGAGCCAAGTTTCATGAAAATCCTTCAAAAGGCATAGGAGATATGGAGCGGACATAAAATGGAGGCTAGAATATTTGACCTTCAAGTGTGACCTTGACCTTTAGCCAGTGTGACTGACTCGTGCCTTCTGCACATCATCTCAATGATCTAAACATTTGAGCCAAGTTTCATAAAAATCCTTCAAAGGGTATAGGAGATATGGAGCGGACACGAACATGTTACGGACAGACGGACTCACTATAACCCTATATTCCTATAACCCCCCTTCCGCTTCGCGGCGGGGGATTAAAAATTGTTTGTGAATTTCTTCCTCCAGTCTATGGTTACGTCACGGACCAACACCTGTGCATGTGTTATCAATGGTCTCGCTTTGATGCTCAAGTTTACCAAGCCTCAAGGTACCAATTCTCAAACGATTTTTTCTAAGTTTGGTTAAATATATAAAATTGTTTTAAGTTGTTGGATAATATTTACATATATATATTTATAGCTTATCAGACAAAAAATGACTCTTTCTAAAACTACAAAAATTCGCGAAAATATTAGTTGATAACACCACCTTACCGTTTGTCAAATCAAGTCACCTTTGTTTACATTTCGGAACCGGTTTGGAACCAATTATCAAACGTTCATTCATTCGGGTCAACAAAAAAATCAGGTAAAATCAATTTATTTACATCGTAAATAAAGTGCAGTATTACTATTGATAATTTTTTTTACATTAACAACAGATAATGCAGAACGTTTCATATAACAAACAAATATAATTATATCACTCTACTTGAAATCATACTGATCAAATATTGACAGAGTTTTTTTTCTAACTAATACCATGTGTAGATCAAAAATGAATACAAGAGGGCCATGATGGCCCAAAGCGCTCACCTGAGAACTGGTACAGATGAAGACCATACTGTTGTGACAGGTTTGAAAATTAAGGTATCTGAACGATACACAGTGGGGGTAGGATCAATTTTTGATTTAAAACATCGGTATGTGCAATGGGCTAACTAAAGTATGAGTTGGGTAGTGGATGTGCGTTCTTTTGCTAATGGTTCTCAAATCAATTCTGGAAAATGCACAAACAGTAGATTTTGATGTCTTTTCTCAAACAGTTTTGGAAAACTAGTTGCAATGCGATAATTGTGACGGCTGTGCTATAAGGTAATTCAATAATTATAAGTTTTGCTTTTTCTTTGATAATTTTTTTTTCAATGATGATAAATGATGTTAATGCAGGCTCTGAAGACATCAAAGTTGGAAATCAAATTTGATCAATCAATTTTTATGGTCATGCGCAAACTGTGTAAGTTCGGTCAACATTGAATCAAAAATCGTGTGTGCAAGCCAATCATTGATAACTTGTTGATGTTTTTTTTCCAAACACAAGGGGCATTAACTCTGGTGTTTCTGGCCCGATCATGCTTATATTCTACTTCACCTGTAGTCTTTCGTTCATAGACAAACTGTACACGATTGGTGAAGATTGGATGAAAAATAATGTCTCTATCCTGAATCATGTCCATTTTTGCATATTTTTTTTCACAAACAAAGGGCAAAAACTCTGGTGTTTCTAGTCCAATCTTGCTTATATTCGACTTCACCTTTAATCTTATGGTCACAGACAAACTGTGCAAGATTGGTAAAGATTGGATGAAAAATGAAGTCTCGATCCTGTATAATGTCCATTTTTGCATATTTTTTGCACAAACAAAGGGCAATAACTCTGGTGTTTCTGGTCCGATCTTGCTTATATTCCACTTCAACTGTAATCTCATGGTAATAGACAAATTGTGCCAGATTGGTGAAGAGTGGATGAAAAATGTCTCTATCCTGAATAATGTCCATTTTTGTATATATTTTTAATAAACAAAGGGCAATAACTCTGGTTTTTGAAACACGATCTGGCGCATTTTTTATGTCTGCTGAGATCTGATGGGCATACACAAACTGTAAAAGTTTGGTTAAGATTGGATGGAAAATAAGGTCTATACGTTGTAAAAGGGCACTTTTGCACTTTTTTTGCATGAAAAAGGGGCAATAACTCTGGTGCTCCTGGTCCGATTGGGCCCATTATCGAACTAAGATTTTATAGCCATACACATAGTGTGCAATTTTGGTCAAGATTGAATACAATATGTAGTCTTGATCGCGATAACGGTCCAAATTGTTGACGGCACCTTGACGACGGACGACGGAAGGACTGACGATGCCCGAGAGGTCCCCTATACCAATAGCTCACCGAGCACTTCTTGCTCAGGTGAGCTAAAAAGACTCGAACATATTGTGTTCGTCTAGGAAATGCTTTCATTATTCAATGACCAATACAAATACTGGTAATTGTATGTAACCAAAATGAAATCAAAATAACTTGTGTGTAATCTAATCAAATCTAAGTAGAGCGCTTTAACAGAATTATTGTGATAAATACGTCATTCTGACAGTTGTAAACAAAGTAAAAGGCCTAAATGTTGAATGAGAGCTTTGTTCCAAGCGTTTAAATCTTAAAACCAATACTACTTTTGTGACAAAGAATGATTTTACTAACGGAAACAGGACATTTCCTGGTCACATACTTAAACTTTAGGTAGTTGAATAAAACTTCGTCTGCAGATGTGCTACCGAAAGAGGCTGTGAAGTTGGACGTTTGCCAATACAGCATGTGTATATTAGACTTAAAACGACAACATATTTTAGTTTCAATGATTCACATGTGAATAAGTTTGATTAATAAAATCGTTTGAGGATTGGTACCGTTCGAGAATTAGTACCCTGAGGCTAGTTTTACTGTACATATATATTCTCTAGAATCAGCACCAAAAATATCAACTTTCACAAAAATTGTTTTTTTCCAAACATAACTGAAAAACTACCAACTAGTACAAACTTTTCACTTACCCACTTGATATATTCAGAAGACTATATATACAGATTCTAACAACCTAGGCTATGTGATGCCGACTGCCACACTGGTATCTATCCCAGTTTCAATATCCCTACAGAGAAAAACATGTGATTGAATCAAAACTATAAAGAATGACTACTTTGGGCAGCAACCTAACCACAAACACAAAGTTCTTAATATAGAATAAGATTAAATAAATATTGCAAACAAGAGGGCCATGATGGCCAAAAGCGCTCACCTGAGAACTGGTACAGATGAAGACCATACTGTTGTGACAATTAAGGTATCTGAACAATACGCAAAGGGAGATAGGATCAATTTTGATTTAAAACATCGGATAGTGCCAGGGGTTTCGCTGTCGATCGCCACTGTCGCCAAATGCGACAAAATTGCGAAAGTGGCGACAGATTTTTCAAAGTGGCGAATTTTATTGGTGACAACATACTTTTAGAAAGTGCTAAATCTGATATGTGAAATCTCAATTGCAACAAAACTGGCGTCACAACAGTCACAGTCAGTTGAAATCCAAATCAGCACTATTGATTTTTAATCTTCTGACTAGTTATTATTGTGTAATGATTTTATCTGCAATAGTGGAAATTTCAATTCAAAATAACAACACAGGTAGCAAAAAAGAGCAACTTGGGACATGTGGTAAACATTCATTCCAAAACGAGGCTGACCTAAATATACTCTCAGTAGCCTATGAAAACAAGGGAAAACAGTTCTGTGTCTGGATTTATTTCTGAACATTAACAAACTGTTTGTCCACAATCATGATGAATTTTAACATGAATTATGGACAGACAGTTTTTATATCAACAAATGAAGATATTAATTAGAAGGAGGATTTACCAATCTGCAAGTTTAGTGTTATTTTGATATTGTCATATAATTTCGCTACCCTACAAAACGATCAAAATTACTCAATTTGTTCAAATAAAGTGTTGTAAAATCTTAATTTCCTACAATTAACGATCATACTGCTAAGTTTTAATTATGATAATGTAGTTATTAATGCTATTTAATGGTGACAGTTACTGTTAATTAGATTCTGAAGCATGTGATTGACAAATTGGCTCAAACTTTTTAAAAGTGAATTTTAGTGGCGACAACTTTTTTTGAGCCAGCGAAACCCCTGAGTGCAATGGGCCCTGAGTGCAATGGGCTAACTAAAGTACGAGTTGGGTAGTGGATGTACGTTTTTTTTTGCTAATGGTTCTTAAATCATTTTTCTCGATATTCTTACCTGACCCTTTTTTATTAAGGCATTGACAATTCTGGAAAATGCAGAAACAGTAGATTTGGATGTCTTTTTAGCAAGCACGTTTTGGAGAACTAGTTGCAATGCGATAATAGCAATTGGTTAATTTAGGTCAAGTTTTGCTTTTTCTTTGAAAATTTTCTGTCCGATGATGAAAAATGATGTCAATGCAGGCTCTGAAGACATCAATGTTGCATGTAAAAATAACTTCATGCAAGTCTTGCAACTGTTGGAAATCAAATTTTATCAATCAATTTTAATGGCCATGCGCAAACTGTGTAAGTTTGGTCAACATTGAATCAAAAATCTTGTGTGCAAGCCAATCATTGATAATTTGTTGATGTCTTTTTCCAACCACAAGGGGCAATAACTCTGGTGTTTCTGGCCCGATCATGCTTTTATTCGACTTCACCTGTAGTCTTACATTCATAGACAAACTGTACACGATTGGTGAAGATTGGATGAAAAATGTCTCTATCCTAAATAATGTCCAGTTTTGGATATTTTTTTCACAAACAAAGGGCAATAACTCTGGCGTTTCTGGTCCAATCTTGCTTATATTCAACTTCAACTGTAATCTCGCAGAATAGACAAACTGTGCAAGATTGGTGAAGACTGGATGAAAAATAAAGTCTCTATCCTGAATAATGTCCTTTTTTTTTTTAATAAACAAAGGGCAATAACTCTGGTGTTTGAAACTCGACCTGGCCCATTTTTGGCGTCTGCTGAGATCTGATGGTCATACACAAACTGTGAAAGTTTGGTTAAGATTGGATGGAAAACAAGATATGTTTGTAAAACATGTATGCCCCCCGACTTGCACCCAAGTCATCAATATGTGCAATTGTTAAGAAATTTTTTTAATATTGTATGTGCACATTAACCCATGGGGAGGAAATTAAGTTGATGTTTTAGAAAGTAAATATAAAGGTGAAAGAAAGATACAGTATAATTATGGATTTATTTTTACAGTCTATTATATAAGGATACCTGTTTTCTGGTTGATTTAAACATCAAATAGGCCAAAACATCTCTAGATATCCTGCGGAAACAAAATGGTCTACGGAGAAAACAGTTTTCATGTTACAAGCCCCAGTGACCTTGGCCTTTGACCTAAAACTTTATAGCGTCTTCCTTTCCTCCCGAGTAACCAGCAAACCAACTTGGATGATCATAGGTAAAAGCGTATTCTACATGTGGACACAAAATGGTCTACAGAGAAAACAGTTTTCATGTTACATTTCTCTGTCGCCTTGACCTTTGACCTGTTGACCTCAAAATTGATAGGCGTCTTCCTATCCTCCCAAGTAACCAGCATACCAACTTAAATGATAGTAGGTCAAAGCGTTCTCTAGATATCGTGCGGAAACGAATTTCATGTTACAAGCCCCTGTGACCTTGACCTTTGACCTCAAAACCAATAACGTCTTCCTTTCCTCCCAAGTAACCAGCATACCAACTTAAATTATCGTAGGTCAAAGCGTTCTCTAAATATCGTGCGGAAAAGAAACCGACCATCCTACCGACCGACAGGTGCAAAGCAATAAACCCCCACTTCTTTGAAGGGGGCCATAATAAAGTCTATACTTTTGAAAAGGGCATTTTTGCACTTCTTTTTGCATGAAAAAGGGGCAATAACTCTGGTGTTACTGGTGTGATCTGACCCAATAACAATCCCATCCGAGATTTTATGGTCATACACAAACTGAGCAAACTTGAGTAAGTTAGGTCAAGATTGAATAACAAGAGGGCCCTGAGGGCCCTAGGATGCTCACCTGAGACCTTGTAAGCCAATTGTAATTTGCATCCCTGAGGCGTGGCTTATTTTTATCCCAGGAGCATAATTTGAACAATCTTGAATAAACCTCTGGGCCTTGCAGTTTCAGGTAAAAAAATTTAAAGTCATTTTGCTATTTAAGTCTATAATATAGACCCCAGGGGCATCATTTGAACACTCTTTGTAGAGGACCACTATACAATGTTACATACCAAATATGAAACCTTTAGGCCTTGCGGTTTTAGAGAAGATTTTTATTAAAGTCATTTTGCTATTTAAGTCTATATAAACCATGTGAGCCCCAGGGTGTGGCCAGTTTTGACCCCAGGGGCATCATTTAAACAATCTTTGTAGAGGACCACTAAACAATGTTACATACCAAATATGAAACCTCTGGGCCTTGCGGTTTCAGGAGATTTTTAAAGTCATTTTGCTATTAAAGTATATATAAACCAAGTGACCCCCGGGGTGGCCAGTTTTGACCCCAGGGGCATAATATGAACAATCTTTGTAGAGGACCATTTACATTGTTACATACCAAATATGAAACCTCTAGGCCTTGCGGTTTCAGAGAAGACGATTTTTAAAGTCATTTTGCTATACAAATCTATATAAACAATGTGACCCCCCGGGGCGTTGACACTACTGACCCCAGGGGCATAATTTGAACAGTCTTTGTAGAGGACCACTAGAGGATGTCACATTTCAAATATGAAAGCTCCATGCCTTGTGGTTTCAGAGATTAAAATTTTAAAAGTTTTCTGTTTTGAAATCTGTTTCAGAGGAGATTTTTAAAGTTATTTTGCTATACAAGTCTATATAAACCATGCGACCCCTGGGGCGTGGCCAGTTTTGACCCCAGGGGCATTATTTGAACAAAATTTGTAGAGGACCACCAGAGAATGTCACACATCAAATATGAAAGCTCTGAGCCTTGCAGTTTCATAGGAGATTTTTAAAGTTTTTACTTTTTAAATCTATTTTTAGCTCTGGTGACCTACATATGCAGCGGACCGAAACAACTTTGAAAGAGGGTCACCCAAGGATCATTCCTGTGAAGTTTCGTGAAAATCTTCCAAGCGGTTTAGGAGATGTAGATTATATGAAATGTTGACGCACAACGGGACAAAAGGCGATCAGAAATTCTCACCATGAGCACGTTGTGCTCAGGTCAGCTAAAACTTAGGGTGAAGACTGCATGACACGTAAGCGCCTAAAAATGGTGAAAGCAAGTAAAAACAGCCCCAGGTTAAAACAGCCCCAAAATGGTAAAAAACGGCCAACGTTACTAAATAAATGTGGTTAAAACGGCCCCATATTATTTTAGCGATTTTAGTATTTTCAATATATTTGCAAAAAAATGGTAATATTTGTTTATTTCAGTTAATTGCATAACAATTAACATGAAAAAGTCTTTTAATATCTGAAGAACTGAGGTGAGGATTTTGTAGGTGTCATCAATTAGGCTGTTATCAGTATGTGTTAGACATGCGGGCACTTTAAGGGTGATTGTGACATGTTTATTACACTTTTTATCGATGATTAATGCCAAAACAAAAATAAACCGAAAATAGTAATTTAAGACAAATATATGAACAGACTCTATATATAGAACATGATACATGACTAACTTAAATATGCAACGAACAAGATTTGTTAAGAAATTGTATAAATTTAATTAAGAAATGAAATAAATCATTAAACAAATAATTTAATTTACAATAAAATAATATAAAATAAGATAAAGTAATATAAAATAAATTATTTATTTATTTATAAACTATTTAGATAATTAGTTATTAAGGAAGCAAGTTTCATGTTGTAAATAAGTTACGTCTGAATCTTCCAACTATTTAAATTAAATAGTCATCCTATTTTTAGAAATAAAAACAAATTCATTGATTATTTTCACTATAATTTCCAAAACAATTATAATTGTAAACTTGGTTATTTGTGAACATTTATGGTATTATATCACTGCATACAGCTATATATGCACCACGAAACTATTAAGTTATTTACTAATGCACCACTTTATGCTCCAATAGTTTGCCAATTTAGAGGTATTATACTACTTTTTCAGCAAATTCAAACTGTGAAAATATTTACCAATAATGACAAACAAGAGGGCCATGATGGCCCTAGGTCGCTCACCTGAGTTTAAGGCATCATAATGGCTAATAACAAGAGGGCAAAATGGCACTAAACCCCTTACCTGAGTATAAAAATATGGGCCTTGCAGGTTCAGAAGTTTTTTTAGTCTATATAAACCATGTGACCCACAGGGCATGGCCACTTTCTACCCCAGGGGCATAATTTGCAAAATATTTGTAGTGGACCACTATTCAATGTTACATACCAAACATGAAACCACTGGGCCTTGCGGTGTCAGAGGAGAAGATTTTAATGTCATTTTGCTATTTAAATGTATATAAACCATGTGACCCCCAGGGGCATCATTGGAACAATCTGTGTAGAAGACCACTCCACAATGTTTCACGCAAAATATAAAACCACTGGGCCTTACAGTTTCAACAAGGAAGATTTTTAAGGCCCACTTGCCATATGAGTCTATATAAACCATGTGACCCCCGGGTCATGGCCACTTTTTTCCCCAGGGGCATAGTTTGAACAATCTTTGTAGAGGACAACTAAACAATGTTATGTACCATATAGAAAACCTCCAGGCATAGCAGTTTCAGAGAAGAAGATTTTTAAAGTCATTTTGCTCTTTAACTTATAAGTCTATATAAACCATGTGACCCCCGGGGTGTGCCCAGTTTTGACCCCAGGGGCATCATTTGAACAATCTTAATCTTTGCAGAGGACCACCATACAATGTTACATACCAAATATGAAACCTCTGGGCCTTACGGTTTCAGAGGAGAAGATTTTTAAAGTCATTTTTCTAATTAAGTCATGTGACACCCGGCGTAGCCCAGTTTGACCCCAGTGGCATCATTTGAACAATCTTTGTAGAGGACCACTATACAACGTTACATATCAAATATGAAACCTCTGGGTCTTGCAGTTTCAGAGGAGAAGATTTTTGAAGTCATTTTGCTATTTAAGTCTATCTAAACCATGTGACCCCCGGGGTGTGCACAGTTTTGACCCCAGGGGCATCATTTTAACAATCTTTGTAGAGGACCACTACCGTAATTACTCAGTCATAGGTCGAGATTTTAAGCCTCTTAAATTGTGGTTCTAAAGTACATTTGACTCATGAGTTCACAAACAATCATAGCATATTATATTGAAATATTTGTCAAATGCATTTTATGTCTTACCTGCATATTTGCTAATCCACACACTATAATCCATTCATAATTTTATCACAGTTTGCCCTTTCTATCAATTACCGACAATTAAGACAAAATGCATTACTATTTCATTATTAAATAACATGCAAACTGTGAATGAAACTATCTACCGGTACTCTATTTTAATTGACTTCCCCAAATTAAGCCCCAGCTAGACCATCAGCCACCAATAACAAATCAATAAACCTGCAGACTTAACCCATGGTTTTTGTGTAAAGCATATTGCTAATTAAAATGGCTGGAACCAGTTTTTGTGTACATCAAGATCTGTTACAGAGGATTTGGCAGTGATTTCAACTTCAAGGCATTTACTGCAGACTGTACCATATACCTACTTATTAGGGCATACTCTGGCCAATTTTCAGATGGTGTTTTATGATCATTCTAAGGCGTAAACAAAAAATATGTTTGTTTCAGGTAACCCGACCTACCCTAAAAAAATGCCCCGACCTTAGAACATTTTATTGGGTTTGTCAGATAGATTTTTGGTTTATTTACCTTTTTTAATAATTAAATGTGTTTTTGGATAAATAAGTGTTTTGTTTTGATAGTATCCACTTATAAATAATGTTTTTTTTAGGATATTACTGATACGTTTTGAATATTTATTCAGTTTTAGAATCTTCTAGTTTACTATTGACCAAAAAAAATAAAAAAATCCCGACATACCTACCCTTATTTTTTTGAGCATGTTACCTGAAACAAACATATTTTTTTTTACGCCTAACTCGACTTATGGAATGGTTATTATTAGAAATACATTTCTATAATGAATTTTAACTTCTTGACCTATGAGACGTTTACACTTATGACTGGGTATTTACGGTATACAATGTTACATACCAAATATAAAACCTCTACACCGTGAGATTTCAGAGATTTTTAAAGTCATTTTGCTATTTAAGTCAATATAAACCATGCGACACCCGGGGTGTGGCCAGTTTTTACCCCAGGGGCATTATTTGAACAAAGTTTGTAGAGGAGCACTACACAATGTCACATACCAAATATAAAACCTCTGTGCCAAGCGGTTTTAGAAAAGAAGATTTTTAAAGTCATTTTGCTATTTAAGTCTGCATAAACCATGTGACCCCCAGGGTGTGGCCAGTTTTGTTAAATATTAAATATGAAACCTCTGGGCCTTGCCGTTTTAGAGAAGATTTTAAAAGTTATTTTGCTATTTAAGTCTATATTAATCATGTGACCCCCGGGGTGTGGCCAATTTTGAACCCAGGGGCAAAATTTGAACAACATTTGTAGAGAATCAATATACAATGTTAAATACCAAATATGAAACCTCTGGGCCTTGCAGTTTTAGAGAAGAAGATTTTTAAAGTTATTTTGCTATTTAGGTTTATATAAACCATGTGACCCCCGGGGTGTGGCCAATTTTGACCCCAGGGGCATCATTTGAACAATCTCTGTAGAGCACCACTATACAATGTTACATACCAAATATGAAACCTCTAGGTCTTGCGGTTTCAGATGAGATTTTTAAAGTCATTTTGCTATATAAGTCTATTTCAACAATGTGACCCCCGGGCGTGGCCAGTTTTGACCCCCGGGGCATTATTTGAACATTCTTTGTAGAGGACCACTATACAATGTTATATACCAAAATATGAACCTCTAGGCCTTGCTGTTGCAGATGAGAAGATTTTAAGTTATTTTGCTATACAAGTCTATATAACCATGTGACCCAAGGGGCATGGCCAGTTTTGACCCCAGAGGCATTATTTAAACAATCTTTGTAGAGGACCACTATACAATGTTATAAACCAAATATGGAACCTCTAGGCCTTGCTGTTTCAGAGAAAAAGATTTTTAAAGTTATTTTGCTATACAAGTCTATATAAACCATGTGACCCCTGGGGCGTGAACCTCTAGGCCTTGCTGTTGCAGATGAGATAATTTTAAGTTATTTTGCTATACAAGTCTATATAAACCATGTGACCCCCGGGGCATGGCCAGTTTTGACCCCAGAGGCATCATTTGAACAATCTTTGTAGAGGACCACTATACAATGTTATAAACCAAATATGGAACCTCTAGGCCTTGCTGTTTCAGAGAAAAAGATTTTTAAAGTTATTTTGCTATACAAATCTATATAAACCATGTGACCCCTGGGGCATGGCCAGTTTTGACCCCAGGGGCATTATTTGAACAATCTTTGTAGAGGACCACTAGAGGATGTCACACATCAAATATGAAAGCTCTGAGCCTTGCGGTTTCATAGGAGAAGATTTTTAAAGTTTTTATTTTTTAAATCTATTTTTAGCTCTGGTGACCTACATATGCAGTGGACCGGAAAGATTTGAACAACTTTGAAAGAGGTCCACCCAAGGATCATTCCTGTGAAGTTTAGTGAAAATCTGCCAAGCGGTTTAGGAGGAGATGTTGTTTAAATGAAAAGTTGACGATGCAGGCACACACGCACGCACACACCCATGACGGACAACGGGCGATCACAAAAGCTCACCATGAGCAATTTATGCTCAGGTGAGCTAAAAATGGTAATGTTTAATTACATCATTTTATTACAAATCAACAAACCTGTCGATTACAACTTCGAGTCTAAAACCAATATACACGTATAATACAACTTAAAATCCCAAAATAATAACTAATTTTGATTTGTTCACAATTTGATCATAAATGTGAGGCCGTTTTAACCATTCAGGTACCGTTTTAACCAAATGTGCGGCCGTTTAAACCATATTCGAAAAAATGTGCGGCCGTCTTGACCACTTTTGGGGCCGTTTTAACCATTTTAGGGGCCGTTTTAACTTGAGGCCGTTTAAACTTGGGGCTGTTTAAACTGTCATCCCTAAAAATCATAATCTGCTCCATCTGATTATAACATGAAAGCTTTTTTGCTTTTTCCAATAAATTGCCATTTTACAAAAATTGATATATTTCCAGTGTACAATGTCATAGGATGAAAATTGCTTATTACTGTACGTTGCCCAATTTAACTGATTACACAACACTAAATTATTATTGTTTAACCTAAATTGTATACTCATAAAGTATCACAATGTTCTGAACATTATATGTTTTAAAAATTTAATAAAGTTATATGTGTCTTTCAAATTCAGACAAAACTTCAGTTTTGGATACTTTAAATGTTGAATAATTCAACACCTGCACAACAGTATTTAAAAATTTTATAAAAAAAAACATGGCAGCAGAATTTTGTTCAAGCCTGCTGCATTAAATTTTATCATGCAATCTGATAAACAGGGTACGAAGTGGAACTGGGACGAACCTGAATGAAAATAAAATTTCAGCTAGTTCATAGTATTTATTGTACGTATTATAGTGTGTTGAAGTTCAATGATTAAAATCTTAGAATATATGGATACAACCACATTGCTGTAACAACAAACATACATCCGGCAAAGAAGTGTTTATTGATCTGTCATTTTGTCACAATTTGTTTCAATCAGTTTTGCAGTCTCGAGCCGGTTTAAATTAAACCTCTTAATTATTTAAGAAATATGAGTATCACTTTATGTTTATTATACTCCTGCCATTCGCCCAAATAGTCAAACACATTTACATTGATTTACCTTTATCTATTTCGGACATTTAGTATAAGTGCACCACCCTGTTTTTCTTTTGTTTTCTTCCAATATGGCCGCCGTCTGGATGTAAATGTAGCCTCGTTTCCGGAACACAATGTTATAGTCTGTTTCTAGATCTATGTGTGTAGTACATTTTTATCGAGTGCACCGGGATTCTCTCCCATATGGCCATCGCCCCCAGAAGACTTGTTAGTTGGGTTATGGGGGATAGTGCAAGATACAGGAGACGCCCCGTTCCAGAGGCGACCCTGGGTCTTTTAGTGCCCGGTGTGAAGCACCTAGTACACTGCACCTCGGTTTAACGTCTCATGCGAAAGACGAGTTAGTAGGTTAGGGTGTAGCGGGGGCTCGAACCTGCGACCCCTGGGTTGTGAAGCCAGTGTCAATTGTCAATCATATTTAAATTAATCTGCAATGTTATCCAATCATCGCACATGGATATCAGGGGTTTAGCGGTAAAACTATTTCATACAAAAGAGCACATTCATAATGTTTGTGATATTCAAATGAGCAAAAGGTAATGTTTCTGATTTTCGATTAATGGAAATTAATCCTTTAACAATATGGGGGGGGGGGGGGGGGAGGAGTTTAAACTATTCGTGGCAAATCCCGGTTCGGTCTATAGAAATAACGATATATTACATTTTTTGTTTGCGATTTTCTAAGAAAATAAGTTTTATACTGCAAATATATATAGATCTACTGTATAAATAAACTTCAAATACATAGGACTAGGCTATTGATGACCACGTTGTCTTAGTTACGTTGTATGTTGCATTATAACAGATGACATTCCAGCAAGCAAGCCCAATACATATATATTTGCTATACCTGGGCAAGTATTCCATATGGGCCGCATGTGGGACCCATATAACAATCAAAACGCTGACAGGGTAGAAAGACTGTTGGCGAGAAAAGAAACTAAAAGCAAATGAATTATGAGAGTGTTTTTATCATAAGGAACATTTATTGAAGTTAGTCGCCTGTCAAAAATCACGAAACTCACAACTATATACACTCCACTTACAATAAATTGGTATAAGCTGGTATTTGACCTAATTGAAGATGGAGATCCAGGGCACTGTTTTTTTGCAAATTAAAACAAATACTGTATAGCGCGCGTCTAATTCAGTGCTATTTATCTACGACATTCTCATCATTATTTTTTTTGTAATTCGCAAATAGTTTTGTGCAAACTATTTAAAAAGCAAACAGAGTTATATGCATACAAGTGAATCTACATCGGGTAAAAATAGTCGATGAAACGTATAAGTTCGAATCAATATTCAGTGCTTTTTGCCACAAGCGCTATGTTCGTTAAATACCAATTTAAATAAAAATAAGTTAAATTAGTAAAATACATTCAAAACTCTCTTTAGAAGTGCAATGTTTTTCCATAAATCTTATTCATACGTCAAAAACAAGCAATCGTCAATCGAGTGGTTACGATCGCTCTAATATATGTACTGACTCAATACACTGTTGTTTAACTTACGCAATATGATGTAATACGCAGTTAACCAGTCAACAGCACAAATAGATACGCTATCATACCTATGTGAATAGACATAACATAAATTCACTTGTAGATGTGGACTAAATGGAATTTTTTTAATTAGTGTTTTAAGTCGGATCTATTTCTTGTCATCTATTCATAGAATGTAGCATCGATAACAGGAGCCTCACTGCTCCGCGAGCGAAGCGCAGTAATTTATCGATTTACTGACTCTTTGCCTGCAAAGTAAAGAAGTAGTTCACTCAAGACCGATTTCTGAATACACCTTCTAAATCCTGTTGGCTTGCGCCAACAGTCTAACAATTATGCCCATTATATCGGGCCTGTATCGGACTCAGCAAGCAAGCCCACATGGGTTCCCAGCAAGTATGTCCATATGGGTCCCAGCAAGCCATCCCATGTGTGAACCATATGCGCTGTCTTACCCATATCAAACCAAGTTGGGTCCCAGGAAAGCAAGCCCATATGGGTCCCAGTAGGAAAACCCATATGGGCCCCAACAAGCTATCCTATATTGGTCGTAGCCATTAAGAAAGCCCATATAGGTCCCCAGGAAGCAAGCCCTTATGGACCACCAACGACAAGAACATATGGGTCCCAACAAACAAGGCCCATATGGGTCCCAGCAAGAAGGTCCATATGTGTCCCATCATGAAAGCCCATATAGGCCCACAACAGCAAACTCATATGAGTCCCGTCAAGAAAGCCTTTATGGGTTCCCAACAAGAAGGCCTAAGCCCATATGGGTAACCAACAGTAAGCCCATACTGGTCCCATGCAAAAACAGTTAGCAAAGTCCCACATGACCCCACATACGTTGCCCATACAGGACCCATATCAAAACCAATATTGGACCCATATGGGTAGCCCATATAGGACCAAACTTGGGTCCACATGGGTCCCATATCGCAACCCATGTAGGACCCATACAAAACAGTTTTCAAAATCCCACTTGGCCCCATATGGGTTACCCATACAAGACCTATATGGAAGCCCATATTGGACCCATATGGGTAACATATATTCTGCTTGCTGGGATACAGTGTTGTAATTAAGTCGGGCTTCTAAAATTAATATCTGAAATACAATAAATAGATTGGTAGACAACAGTCCCTCACTTTCTTTCTACCTCGCTTCCTACATTTGTCACTCTTTACTTCACTTTCTCTATACCTCGCTTCCTACAGTTGTCGCCCCCGTTTGTCAGTACCTCCCCCACCTTTTATCTGCTTCGCTTCCTACGTTTGTCACTCCCTCAATTTTGTCTACCTCGCTCCCTTCACTTGTTACGTTGATCACCCTCCCCTACTTTCTTACATTGGTCACGCCTTCACTGTTTCTCTGCCTCGCTTGTTACGTTTATCGCTCTCCCTCACTTTCTCTCTACCTCGCTTCCCACGTTTGTCACGCCCTTCCTTCTCTCTACCTCGATTCCTACGTTTGTCATTCCCTAGCTCCCTCACATTCTCTATACTTCGCTCCCTACGTTTGTCATTCCCACTCTCACTATCTCTTTACTTTGCTTCTTAAGTTTGTCATTCTCTAACTCCCTCACTTTTTCGCTACTTTGCTCCCTACGTTTGTCACGCCCTCCCTTTTGCTCTACCTCGCTTCCTACGTTTGTCACTCCCTAGCCCCCTCACTTTCTCTCTACTTCGCTCTCTACGTATGTCACTCCCTCCCTCACTTTCTCTCCTACTCGCTTCACACGTTTGTCACCCCTTCATTTCTCTCTACCTCTCTCACTACATTTAATTGTGTCACTCCATTATCCACTTTCTCTCTACCTCAGTTCCTACGTTTGTCATTCTACACTCCATCACTTTCTTTCATTCCCTGTTTCTCACTCCCTGTATCACCTTTTCTATGTTCCCCTGTTTCCTCTCCAACAATACCTCTCAGTATATGCGCTCTGTATATCAGATATAGCCGTGCACGGAGTGCCGATTACACTCTCGTAACGAAAAAAAAAAACAACGTACCATAGTCCGCAGCAATGTACGTCATCGCCAACATATGCTTGGAACTTGTTAATGCACGATTGTGGAATGGAGTCTTGGAGTGGATGACTTGCCATGATAGGTCAAATACGGCATAGTGTCATGCACGTGACATTCCATGCCACATCATATGGAATGCCGTTTAATACCCTGTGATGTTATTGTATTCACGTGTATCTATAACTCGTTATTATTACATGGTCATAATAGCATTCAGTGCACAAAAGGACGTCCAATGCCATGGTCTTTTTCAACAATGTCATCGTTCGTTATTACATTATTATGAGGATGAAATAACATCATCATCGTTTCCTGGCTAGCAGTCTGCAAAATAAAGAAGGTAATTAAAGAACGTAATGAATGTCCGGCGAAAGTATACTACAAGCATTACAGTGCCCCTGAAGTGACAGGACACACCTTTTTGTTCTCGTTATTTCGTAATAACGAAATGTTGTTGCATGTTAACGCAAAAATATTTCGTTAACATGTACATGTAATACTATTTCGTATATACGAATATATATTTAGTAAACACGAAAAATGAATTCGTAATTACGAAATGTATTTTACGAAATGCACCTCGTTTTTTGCTCCATTGGCCGAAGTCTTGCGAGCCCATACCATGGCGGTTTATCCGTCGTGCGTGCGTCCGTCCGTCCGTGCGTAAACCGGTTGACCGATTTTGTGAAACTTCACAGAAATGTTCCTTGGGTGGTCCTCTACCAAAGTTGCTCAAGATGGCCACATGAGCTATAAATAGAACAAGAGCTGTCAGAGGACAGCACGCTCGACTTTCTTGTGCTTGTCAGAGTTACTGGCATTTTTTTTGCTAAAACAAGAAACATGAAAATTCCGCGAAAACCAAATTTTTCGAACGAAATGCATTAAAGTCAGCACATCAATAAAATTTGTATAAATTGTGAGCTTACCGAAAAACTATAACCTATCATAATAGCTTACATGTAAAATATCTAAGTGTAAAAAGGCCCATAATGTTGACAAATTTCAACTTCAACTAGAGTTACCAAAATTTGCCTATAGGTTCATTTTAATAGCTGGAATAAATGTTTTAAGTTTGAATGAAACACCTTAAGCCAGTCCTGAGAAACTAGCTTACCGTAAAACTTTAACCTAGAGCGGAAGCCGACGCCAACGCCGACGCTGGGGCGAGTAGAATAGCTATTCTTTGAAAAGTCGAGTTAAAAATATTTAAACGACATCTCCTAAACCCCTGGGTAGATTTTCAAGTAATTTCACAGAAATGAGCCTTGGGTGGTCCTCTAACAAAGTTGCTCAATGGTTCCGCTCCTTTAAAAAACATGGCCGCCAGGGGCGGGGCCATTTTGCCTTATATGGCTATATTGAAGACTTTGAAAACCTTCTTGTCAGAAACAACTGGTTGGATTTCAAAGTCCTTTCGCTTCTTACACTCCTTACTTAATAATCCAGTGGAGCGTTAAAGGCACTCGTGTGCCTCTTGTTTACGAAATACTATTAGTTACATGCATATTATTTTACGAAATACATGTCGGTTTTACGAAATAATATTGGTTTAAAAATACATTTCGTAATTACGAAATAAACAGTATTATCTTTCGAAACAAATGTGTTTGATATCCCTTTAGTGGCATTGTACTTCCGCCATGAAGGTTATGTTAACGCTTTGTTTGGTGATATATTTGTTTAAGATATAATTTTTGAATTAGAGTTGTTTATCGGCTAATAAACAACGTTTTGGAGTTATGATGCGTATGCATAGTTTATTGGTAAAACGTGTTATTTGTCTATAGAAAACTCATGTTAGAATTGTCTGTTAGAAACTTTACGATAAAAAGTTATGAACAGACTTGTTTGAAGGTTTCTGGGAAGGTAGGACATGAGCCATTGAACAAATGATTAGATTTCGGGATATTTTTATGATTTCGATTAAGTATGACAAAACAAGGGAAGTGTTGCTGATTCTCGCAACTCAAATTTAGTTTTGCGTCGATAATTAAATGAGACCTATTATGAGAAAATCTATGCAACATTTTTGAAAATATGTTTATACGAAACTGTGGTGTGGGCGTCTGTAGTTGGATACCTTGTTTTATGCGTATATAATTGGCTAGTTGTCATTAATATTGATGTTCCAAGTAATATTAAAGCAACGCGTCAAATGCCTATGCTAGCAGTGTTTACAGAAATGACTGTCTGGTGATGATATCCTTGACAATAAACTGATGACACCATGGGTGTAGGCTGTGCGTCCATTACTGCGTTAGAAACAGTGCGTACCCCCATGACGTAATTTTCTGTTTCTAGCTGTCTGCACAATAAAGGAAATCAGGTCTTAGTTTTGCATGAAATCAAGTTTTGAATCTCATACATTGATCAAAGCGTAATAAGAATTAACTCTTAACTACATGTACGCTGTTGCTACTCAGTAACAGTAACCTTTTTGTATTACGACTTTCTTACACCTGCCTAACGCAGTGGTTGAAAATGGGTACTATTAAAAGCATTTTGCGCTTTTAAAGGCCTAGTTTTGTAATCGTTCTTTATTTGACCCCCCCCCCCCCAAATCTGGGGTATTGAACTCTTGTATATTGGCACAGTGTGGCTTCCTTATCAGCTGAGATCAATACACTGCAGTGAAACAGTGCACACAGCCATTGCTAAGTCAGCTGAGAGAAAAGATTTCAGAATTTCAGATAATGATACGAGATTTTATGGTGGACCAATACACAGAGTGAAATACCCCATGGAGAGGCCTGACATTCCCTAAAAATTAGGCCTTTAACGGGTATATCGTGACACGACTTTGCAATCTTCCTTGGCAAACACTGTTTTTTTTAAACGATTTTAGCAAGCAATCACATGAAGTGTCGCATTGTTCTTTTTTCGGGCACGATACTACCCAACTATGTACACAATGAGAGCTACGAGCTGCAAGATGACCTGTATATTGATCTGTTCACACAGTGGGGCATTGCTCATTGGTGTTTGTTAACTTGACATCCACTTACATTATGGACACCTATTCATTTAAGTTCCAATTTTATTTTTTTTCTAAGTGTTCAGTATGTTTGATTGGAAGTGTATATTTAAATTTCTTAGTATGCGAACATCATGTTTTAGTAATTAACCCGCTGCATGCTAAACTCTATATAGTGCATGCTCAATAGTGGGGAATCCGACTTTACACATATATAGCTCGCAAACATAAACATGATACTTGTGGACTCTATAGCATAAATTACGCACTTGCATTGTTTCCTATATTCTATCGGTTATGTTCGTGCACGTGTTTCACGAGTTTACTGATACCATAACAGTTTTTTTAGCGAGACATTCTTTTATGCATTTGCATTTTACTCAATTGCAGTACAGAAACTAATATATTCATCGTAACGGTATTTTAAAATATTCATGAATAAAGGTCAGTGTCAGATTAATGTTGGCGAGCTATACCACTACATATATAATAGGTGTATACAGGGGCTTCACAGCATGCTATTGTTAGATCAGCATCTTATCAAACAGCAGAACAGAACAGAACAGAACAATTTATTTAAGACTTGTACAAGTACATCGTCTACAACACATATAAATATAATACATGCAATCAACATGACATAGCGTAGTGTTAAATAATTCTAATCAATGCGTATTTCGATCGAGGAATTCGGAGGATGAACGTTAACCGTGTGTTAATTATTAATGAAAGTTAGTGCATTTCTAACATTCATAGCTTCCTTAATAAACTTACACAGTTTAAACACATCTTATTTATTAGTTGAATTTAAAAGCTGGGTAAATTTATAGACAGAAGGTTTTACATAGAAATATCTTCAAATATATTTTTTTCTGATGTCAGTATACCAATTGCAAATAATGGCAAAATGGTATTCGTCCTCTATATCTGTAGAATTACAAAGTGTACAATATCTTTCCTCTCGTGGAATTCGATTATATCTTCCTGTTTGTATTCTGAGAGGAAGTCCATTTAATCTTAATCTACTCATGTATAAGCGATAACGTTTTGATAAAATATCTAAATATGGCTCGTAATAATGTGTTAATTTACACAATTTATACTGACACAACATTGAGCGGTTGTCAATTTTTGACATCGTTTCTTGTTTAAAGGTGTCTATAATACGTGTTTTTAACTCATTCAAAAATAAATCCTGATTGATACTGCTAACATTATCAAATACGTATGCAAATCCATAATCAGCTAACAACTTTCTTATATTTGCTGCCCAATTTAAACGTCCGTTATAACTATCAATAACAGATTGGGAATAAATAGTTTTAACAATAATATTGTTTGAGCTAGCAATTTTCAGCCAGTATTTAATCATTCGAATATATCTACTAATAAACAATGGGTAACGTCCCAACTCACTATATGTAATTGCATTACAAGTATTTATTTTAACCTTTAACAATCGCTTGCAAAACTTAAGGTGGACTCTTTCAAGTTCCTTTGACTTAGTATAACCCCCTACTTCACAGGAATAATTCAATATAGGACTCACAAAAGCATCAAATAACTGACACATTGTCTTAGGACTTAAGTCAAACTCCTTACATTTGCATAAAAGAATGTTCATTGCTTTCAAAGCTTTACCAACTAGGTGTTCCTGATTTAAAATAAAATTTCCAGTGTAATTAAAAATTGTTCCTAAATAGTTAAAATCATTTACAACTTCTATTTTTTGTCCATCGTATGACCAGTTTTCAATATTTAATAATCCACCCCTTTTACGAAAAACAGCTATCGAGTCACACTGTGTTGTTACCTGCCTAAGGCCAAGTGGCAGAGTGTTAAAGGTGATTTATAAACATGTTTAGTTATTTTCTATGGAAGGGTATATATGCCACTACATGCATGTTGCTAAATGACAATTGCACGTGGCTAAATGACAATTGCCTATTGCATTATGATATTCGTAATGGAACGACATACATATCCGCCAGTTAATGACATTTCTATGTTATTTACATGCATATGCGTTTCGTTACGTGGCAACTGCATGCTTCTTAATGCCAAATTATTGCTTCTTGCGTGTAATTGACAAGTGCTCTCAGCCTTTTTGTTTGCCTACTGCAATATTGAAGTGTTTATTCATACTATTCCTTTCTGCATTCCGATGCTCATTTACTTTGTTGTTGCTGATTGTCGCAAGCGATTAACTAACTAGTGGATTTTGCTAAGCATGTTAATGCATTATAACATTACAGGGACACAATAAGAATTTGACTTTCTAGCGCAAATTACTATATACGGGAGACAACTCTCGACAGCAAATTTAGATGTTCGATAGTTTCCGGAGATTTAACTGTAGACTGCTTTTGTCATAATGACAATTTTGGAGTCCAAGCTAGTTCTGTTGAACGTACATTTCGCGTAAAATGTAATTGTTAAGAATATTTTTTCAACAAAGATTTTTAATTACATAACAAACATGAAATAATAAACAAAATACGACATAGAGACGATTAATAGCGATTTAATGTTGTTGTGGATTTCTATTATTAATTTTATAAAATATTCATGAGTAACCCAAGCAGTAGATATGCATATATATGTATACACATGCATTGACAGACGGGCGGACGGACATTCGGGCGGACGTGTGTGTTTGTATGTGCGTGCATGTGTGTTGATGTGTATGCGTGTGTATACATGTGTGTCCGAGCGTGCGTGCGTGTGTGTTGAATGTGCGTATTTCGTAGTTTATGAGGTCCCTCCGCGCCACTGCATTTCGTGTGGACCCGGGGTGTGTACCAGCATTCCTTCATAATTTACTTTTAAACTCATCACAAGTTGGGACGAATTTTGAATCATAACTTTTTCTGTTGTATTTATTTTTTTAATTCTGGTTTGGTGTTGTGCTGTTTGGGGGGAGGGGGCGCTCAGTACACAGTGCAGGGTGCAGAGCAAGAGGAAACTCCAGCTATCCGGCATGTTGACCACCAACCATACTCACATGCGCCGAGTAGGGAATGAACCCGGGCAGCCTAAATAAAAAGCGAGTCTACCAACCACTGAGCTAGCCGGACAGTGCTTCAAGCTATTCAGAAGTTGTAGGACGGATACGTTGTAAAGTCTGAAAGTCATCCGTACGGACAGACGGTCGGGCAGACAGTTAATGCGCAAACCGTCAGGACTGATACACGGAACACAAAACTTTTTTTTTTCAATTCATTCCTTAAAAACGGTTAAAGGAAATAGATACGACATGCTTTGCGAGAGACAAGCACCCGGACGTACGGACGAACGTACTGACAGACAAAGTATTGGTTCAACATAGCCATGCTTGTACTCACTAAGACTAGCTTTCCTCTGCCGTTTACAGATTCGCAGAGGCGGGACGAACAACGGGACTTTCTTTCGACCAAAATAGCCAGGAGCGTAACTAGTTCCACATAGGCAAGTTGTTGTGTAAGCGAATTAGCATGATGGAATGTTGAGGCAATTTGATAGAAATGTAGTCCATCATGTAATATATGGACCACGTGCATGTTTATCTCTATGCGCATGCGTGAACACTACCCGGCGCTAGCCACAGGTCTTATCAGCAGTCTTCGAATAAACTTCGTAGAAAGAACACGCTCGTGTTATGTTGACTTGATTGTCTTCAATCTAGAATATAGTACATTTGTACAAATCACAGACACAATATAACATGATGTCAGAAAAGGGATTGGATTATTAATTTTGTGAACATTAATCTACAAAATGGAAATAAGTGGAATAACACCGCCATGTATGAACTGGTCAGACTCAAATCTACCTGAACAGTGGAACAGATTCAGGCGCCATGTAAACTTAATGTTTTCTGGTCCACTAAAAGGAAAAAGTGAAGAAGAAAAAGTGTCATATTTGTTGTTATGGACGGGCGAAAAAGGAAGAGACATTCACGCAACATGGAATGGTATAACCGAGGAACAATCGAAGAAACTGGACACCTATTACACAAGATTTCAAAATTATGTACAACCGAAGCTGAACCCGATATTCGCGCGGTATAAATTCTACAATGAAGTTCAGAACCAAGACTCAATTGACACGTTTGTCACCAGACTGCGGTTGACAGCAAGAGACTGCAACTTTAATGACATGGACGACATGATACGCGACCGAATCGTATTTGGTACGAATTCTGCCAGAATTCGAGAGAAGCTCATCAATGTCGGCGCGGAACTGACAGTTGACAAAGCAATACAAATTGCGCAATCATTCGAGTACTCCCAGCAGCAGCTAAAGACGATGACAGAGCAAGATGTTCATCAAATCAAACCACAGAGACCCAGGAGCGATGCGCGGCGACCTCCAGCAGACAGTCGACCACGACCCAGAGACGCACGGACGAAACAGAACAAACATTCGTGTGACTATTGTGGAAGAATGCATGACAAGACTGCAAAGTGCCCTGCAAGGGGAATGACATGTCACATTTGTGGCAAAATGAACCATTTTGCAAGTGTGCCGTTCCAAAAAAGTGCACGAACTGACTGCAGACACAGACAATTGTCGGGATTATAATGATTCAATTAGTTCAAATGAATGCTATGACGGAAAATGTAACATTGATACGGTAAGAAAGCTTTCTTCTCATGCTGATCGTGCATTTGTTCAAGTCAACGTTGGTCCTTCCCGCACCCCAATCCAATTTAAATTAGACACAGGCAGTGCTGTCGTAGTACTACCCTTGAAACACTTTCGCACGTTACACCTCAAAACCCCGTTGGAACCTCCCGATAGCCGATTAACCTCATATACTGGCAACACACTCCCGGTGAAAGGGATGGTCAAACTGACATTGAGATATAAAGATAAGATTACCGAATCACTGTGCTACATAGTGGACGGTAACGCTTCCCCTCTGTTGAGCCTACAAGCATCTGTTGATTTAGGTCTTATCACACTGACCTATTCTTTGGAAAATACCAGGAATACCCCATTAGATAAGGAGTCAGTCTTGAGTGACTACAGTGACCTATTTCAAGGCGTCGGAACTATTCCAGGTGTTTGCAAATTGCACGTTAAGCCCAATGCAGTACCTGTAATTAACCCGCCTAGACGAGTACCGGAAGCACTTAAAGATAAGTTACAATGCGAACTACAGCGCTTAGAGCGTGACGGCATTATTGCGAAGGTCACCGAACCTACGGACTGGGTAAACTCAATTGTGATTGTAGAGAAACCCAAAACAGGCAATTTGAGAATTTGCCTAGATCCCAAAGCATTAAACGATGCTATCCGACGACCACACTATGCAATGCCGACCTTAGACGACATAACGTCGAAACTGACTGGTGCTAAGTACTTCAGTACTCTAGACATTACACATGCATACTGGAGTATTAAGTTGGACGACGAGTCATCATTATTGACGACATTCAGTACAGTTTTCGGACGATACAAATGGCTAAGACTTCCGTTTGGAATTTCAGCGTCGTCAGACATATTTCAAAACAAAATGGATCAAGTGTTTACCGGATTGACTGGTTTGACAACGCTTGTTGACGACCTCTTGATCACAGGAACGACCAGAAAGGAACATGACATTAATTTGTTACGTTGCCTCGAGAGAGCACGTGCAAATGGCATACGGTTTAATCCGGACAAATGTACAATTGCTGCACAAGAAGTCACATTCTTTGGTCATGTAATAACCTCAGATGGACTTAAGCCTGATCCTTCTAAAATCGAAGCGATCACAAAGCTAGGTATTCCCCAGAACAGAACGGAACTGGAAACCATACTAGGCATGGTAAACTACTTGCAGAAATTTGCCCCAAACCTCGCTGAAGTAACGAGTCCCATGCGATCGTTACTTAAGAAAGATGTTGAATTTATGTGGGACCACGCACAGACGGACGCACTCAACAAAATGAAGCAGGTTATTACCCAGAGTCCCGTATTGACATTCTTTGACCCTAAAAAACAGGTTTTACTTGAATGCGATGCATCAAAACATGGTGTCGGCGCAGCCTTATTTCAAGATGGCCGCCCAGTCGCTTATGCGTCAAAGACACTGACCCAGACAGAATCTGGTTATGCGAACATAGAGCGCGAGATGTTAGCTATACTTAAAGTAAGATTAACATCTCGTTAAGTCCCCGCAACCTCGTCGCCAATAAAGTAAGATTAACATCTCGTTAAGTCCCCGCAAATAACTTTGTAACTCTTAGAACGTCTGAACGCTACGGATTCCAAACAGAAAAGAGAGATCTCCCGCCAAACTGTGTCACGTGATGCGCTCGCGATATTACTCAATCGTAATATTCGCTATATAAACAAGGTCATAACGTAGGAAATTCCTATTTCACAACATACTGTTCGGATGCAAACGTTTCCATCAGTACATTTATGGCAGACATGTAACCGTACACTCTGATCATAAGCCTCTATCGGCAATCATGAAAAAGCCTCTTTCAATTGCCCCACCCCGTTTGCAAAGGATGATGTTACAGTTGCAGGCATATGACCTTGACGTACAGCACGTGAGCGGGAAACAAGTTCCCATCAGTGACTTACTTTCCAGACAGCCAATCACAGGTACATTCAACCTAGAGGGCCTTGACCTACACGTACACACTGTTATGCAATCATTAAACGTAACTGACCGACGAATTCAGTTGCTTCCCGAAGCAACAAAGAATGACCCTCAGATGCAAACGTTAAAGAACACAATCTTGGACGGATGGCCAGAAACCAGGTCACAATGTAACAGGTCAATCCTAGAATTCTGGAACCACAGGGATGAACTATCCTGTGCTGATGATCTAATCTTGAGAGGTCAAACCATAATCATCCCCGAACCGGTCCGACAGGAAATGGTGCAATCGGTTCACAGCAGCCACATGGGTATTGAGAAAACAATACTCAGGGCGAAACAGGCATTGTTTTGGCCAGGTATGTCAAAACAAATTACGGACTTCGTACAGAAATGTAGCACTTGTCAGAAGTACAGAGAGTCCAATCAAAAAGAACCATTGATCTCACATGATGTACCACAGCGACCATGGCAATATGTCTCGACTGACATATTCACACTTTTCCAGTCCACTCCACCCACAATCGAATGGCCTAGCAGAAAACGCGGTGAAAACAGCAAAGCGCTTACTGCAAAAAGCGCGCGAAAGCGGACAAGAACCATACCTATGCATTCTTGAGTACAGGAACACCCCTCTAAAATCTGGATACACCCCTGCACAACTGCTTATGGGCAGACGCACTAGATCTGTACTACCTGTCACTCACAAATATCTGACTCCTAAGACGGTTAACACAAAACAAGTTCAAACTTACAAACATGGAGAAAAAGAGAAACAAAAGCAATATTTCGATAGGTCTACAAAACCATTGCCAAAACTGAAAGTCAATGAATATGTTCGAATGCAACATGATAAAATTTGGTTACCAGCTAAAGTCACTAAGGTTCACAATGAAAGATCCTATGAAGTGCAAACTAGGAGCGGCGGAATTTATCGTCGTAATCGTAGGCTGTTACGCAAAACCAATGAGAGCTTTCCTGAAATCACTGATTTCGAGCCGAACATCTTGGCACAGAATTCCCCATTTGTAGCCCCCTGTACCACTCAACCCAGCAATGACCCAGGTCAAGTCAACAGTTCAGCATCACCTGTAAATAGCCCTTATCAGACACGATCAGGTAGAGTTGTGAAGCCAAGCAAACTATACAGTGGTGATCAGTGGATATGTAAATAACTGTAAATAAACACCAAAGTTAGTGATAGGCTGATAACGGACACGAGCAACATTTCGAACATTTTATCAATATTAATATTATTTTAAATAACTTCATTGTGGTATTGGAAATGTATGAAACACATTGTATTGATTGTTAATTTTACAATGTAGTATCTTTTCTTCTGAAAGAGAGGAGGATGTAATATATGGACCACGTGCATGTTTATCTCTATGCGCATGCGTGAACACTACCCGGCGCTAGCCACAGGTCTTATCAGCAGTCTTCGAATAAACTTCGTAGAAAGAACACGCTCGTATTATGTTGACTTGATTGTCTTCAATCTAGAATATAGTACATTTGTACAAATCACAGACACAATATAACACATCAGACACATCAGTCTTGGTATAAATTATTATGGCAGTTTTATACATTTTCACTTTAGATCTACTACAATGAATATGTTCACAGGCTAAGTGTATATTCCTATTTTATATTGAAACGATAGTCATAGTCTAACTTAGGTGGAACTGCAAAATATTCTTTGTAACACAAAATGATGCAGCAAATGAGTCTGTTGCTCTGCCACTGCATTCTGTTTGTACAGAAACATGTAGCACAGAATGTAAGTCTAGTTATATAGTTTAAACCTTTAATTTGTAAAGTTAATTAAATGTGTGCAGCAGACAAAAAAGTTGTGTTATTTTGCAGATTGTGCGAGGGGGTTCTCAATGGTTCAACCATGAACAAGGTGGAAAACTACACACAGATCATTTCTTCCCAAAAAATTCAGAATGCATTGTTGGTAGTCTCTTCCGAAAGACCACTTCTCAGAAAAACAACTTTTTAATACCAGTCATATCTGATAATTTTGTGATAATATGCCAATTACTTCATTTGAAAGAGGTATACATTTAGGTAAACAGGGTCATTATCTATTTCCAGGTTACATTACTTTTGCAACTAGTGTTGTGGTGTTTCTTTGATAAATTGTATAGTGTGTATTTTATTATTATGTTATATCAGTACGAAATAGAAGAGAGACAACATTATTCAAAGACAGGTTATTTTATGCTTGTGTTAGCTTTGAAGTACTGTAGATTTTTATTTAATACACATAAACAGTTTAAAAAAATCAAACGTTGAAGGGGGCCAATCCCCTCCCACACAGTCTTCACCCTAATTTATTCGAAGCACTTGCCAGTTCGGGCAAGCTTGTTAGCGAAACCACTTGCCCGAAATCTGTTTAACTTGTCCGAACTACAAATGGTACTCTACAGCAATATAAGTAAATGACGTGTTATATAATTTTAGTTATTCATATTTCATTTCATAGTCATGTTCGTCATCTTGTTTTTGTTGTTCTCCCAAAGGTAAATACATACATATAAGGTTCATCATATCTTGTATGCCATGTGTCAAATGTGGTTTAAAAGATAGACAAAGAAAAAAGGTATGTGGCTCTGCTCAAAAGGAGAGGGGTGGAAAGCTGGATCAATTTGTTGATATTCTCTAATAACTTGATAACTCACCTAATTGCTTCTAATTAAGGTTTTATACAAAGTATATTTATCGGATAATCATATTTGCACAAATAAGTTGTAAAAGATACATATTCAACATTTCTCTGTGAACCATTCCAAAGGGCAGCAGAGCGAAGCTAAACAAGGAGCAGGGCGCAGCAACCCGCTCTTTCGCTCTTATAAAACTGCAAGCTACATTTGACGAAAGTAGTTCCAAAATAGTTCCTACCAAAGACAAGTATTTCAATGCAGTTTTACTTTCAAACAACATGCACTTATGCAATTAGTTTAATATTCAAAATAAAATACTTATTTATATATTTGTTAATTACTGCAAACAATGCAAGTATGTGCACACTTCAATTTCAGCCAAACGAGCATGTACTCCGACTCAACTAAGGTAGTATGCACCTTAAACTTTTAACAGAGAAGCGTTTACTCGACTACGAACCAATTGTCTATCTATTTCAATAAGCGTCGACACAATAATGAAGACCGCACAGCATGCTGACGTAATATGTTTATGCGTAAATACTTGATGTGCCAATAAAACAACGGCTTTTGTAAATATTTTCTTCGAAGAAACAATCTCAAATGATATTTTTAATGCATTTCTGTTTCCACATAATATATAAAGCCTCGGAACACACTTGTCCGATCGGGCAAGCGTCTGGCATTTTCTGCTAGCCCGAAATCAAATTTACTTGTCCCGGGCATCGGGCAACACAGTTACGACGAAGACTGCTCCCACACACACCCCATACTGCGCGTCTTTGCCCCTGTGCCTTAGCAAAATCCTGGGGAAAGGCCTGATATATGTCGAATTTTGAGACCACAGTGCTACCATGTCCAATGCATACAATTTGTAATACCTTAGTGTAACACCAAAATACAAGAGAAAACTGCGGAAACCGCATTAAAGCCGGATTTTTTTATATTTTGCCGATGGGGGTACATGTACATTCAATGTTGGTGAAGAAGTATGGATGGTTCATGTGGATGATCTAAAATGTAGGCAGTTTGGTGAGACTTGGCAAACATTTGGTCTCAAAATAAAATGGGAACAAGAGGGCCCTATGCCGCTCACCTGAGACCTTGTAACCCAATTGGAATTTGCATCCTCAAGGTGTGGCTAATTTTTATCCCAGGGGTATAATTTAAACAATCTTGAACAAACCTCTGGCCCTTGCGGTTCCAGGTGAAGATTTTTAAAATCATTCTGCTATTTAAGTCTATATAAACCATGTGACCCCTTGGGGTGGGGCCAGATTTGACCCCAGGGGCATAATTTAAACAATCTTTGGACAGGACCGCTATGCAATGTTACATACTACATATAGGAAAGCTGTGGGCCTTGCTGTTTCAGAGGAGAGGAATTTTAAAATCATTTTGCTATTTAAGTCTATATAAACCATGTGACCCCCAGGGCGTGACCAGTTTTGACCCCAGGGGCATAATTTGAACAATATTTGTAGAGGACCACATATACATACCAAATATGAAACGTCTAGGTCTTGCAGTTTCAGAGGAGAAGAATTTTTAAGTCATTTTGCTATATACCGGTACGTTTATTTAAACCATGTGACCCCTGGGGTGTGGTAAGTTTTAACCCATGGGGCATTATTTGAACAATCTTTGTAGAGGACCACTATAGGATGTTACATACCAAATACAAAACCTCTGGGCCTTGCGGTTTCAAGAGAAAGTTTTTAAAGATATTTTGCTATTTAAGTTTATATAAACAATGTGACCCCCGGGGGATGGCCAGTTTTGACCCAGGGGCATAATTTGAACAATCTTTGTAGAGGACCACTATATGATGTTACACACCTAATAAGAAACCTCTGGGCCTTGCGGTTTCAGAGGAGAAGATTTTAAAAGTCATTTTGCTATTTAAGTGTATATAAATCATGTGACCCCCGGGGCGTGGCCAGTTTTGACCCTAGGGGCATAAATTAAACAATATTTGTAGAGGACCACTATAGGATGTTACATAACAAATATGAAACCTCTGGGCCTTGCGGCTTCAGAGAAGATTCTTAAAGACATTTTGCTATGTAAGTCTATATAAACCATGTGACCGCTGGGCGTGGCCATTTTTGACCCCAGGGGCCTAATTTGAACAACCGTTGCAGAGGGCCACTACAGGATGTTACATACCAAATATGAAACCTCTGGGCCTTGTGGTTTCAGAGGAGAAGACTTTTTAGGTCATTTTGCTATATATTCTATACAAGAGGGCCCCGAGGGCCCTATAGGACGCTCACCTGAGACCTTGTAACCCAATAGGAATTTGCATCCCGGAGGTGTGGCTTATTTTTATCCCAGGGACATAATTTGAACAATCTTGAACAAACCTCTAAGCCTTGCAGTTTCAGGTAAAGATTGTTTAAGTCATTTTGCTATTTAATTCTATAAAAACCATGTGACCACCGGGGTGTGACCAGTTTTGATCCCAGGGGCATAAAGTGAACTATATTTGTAGAGGACCAGTATACGATATTACATACCAAATTCAAAACCTATAGGCCTTGCAGTTTCAGAGGAGAAGAATTTTAAAGTCATTTTGCTATTTAAGTCTGTATAAACCATGTGACCCCTGGGGTGTGGTCATTTTTGATCCAGGGGGCATACCTTGAGCAATCTTTGTAGAGGACCACTTTAGGACGTTACACACTAAATACGAAACCTCTGGGCCTTGCGGTTTCAGAGCAGAAAATGTTTAAAGACGTTTTGCTATTTAAGTTTAAATAAACCATGTGACCCCTTTGGCGTGGCCAGTTTTGACCCAGGGGCATAATTTGAACAATCTTTGTAGAGGAGCACTATACGATGTTACATACTAAATAAGAAACCTCTGGGCCGTGCAGTTTCTGAGGAGAATATTTTTTAAGTCATTTTGCTATTGAAGTATATATAAATCATGTGACCCCCGGGCGTGGCCAGTTTTGACCCCAGGGGCATAAATTGAACAATATATGTAGAGGACAACTAAAGGGTGTTAAATACCAAATATGAAACCTCTGAGTCTTGCGGTTTCAGAGGAAAAGATTTTTAAAGACATTTTGCTATTTTAGTTTTTCTAAACCATGTGACCCCCAGGGCATGGCCAGTTTTGACCCCATGGGCATAATTTGAACAATTTTTGTAGAGGACCACTATAGGATGTCACATACCGAATATGAAACCTCTGGGCCTTGTGGTTTCAAATGAGAAGATTTTAAAAGTCATTTTGCTATATATTCTATTTACACTTTTAAAATCTATTTTTAGCTCTGGTAACCTACATAGGCAGCGGACTGTAACGATTTGAACAACTTTGAATGAGGGTCACCCAATGATCATTCCTGTGAAGTTTGGTGAAAATCTGCCAAGTGGTTTCGGAGGAGATGTTGTTTGAATGAAAAATTGACGCCGGACGCAGGCACGGACACACGGACGGACGACGGGCGATCACAAAAGCTCACCATGAGCACTTTGTGCTCAGGTGAGCTAATAAACCATGTGACCCCTGGGGCGTGTCCCATTTTGATCCCAGGGGCATAATTTGAACAAACTTTGTAAAGGACCACTAAAGGATGTTACAAACCAAATATGAAACCTCTGGGCCTTGCGGTTTCAAACGAGAAGATTTTTAAAGTCATTTTGCTATATATTCTATATAAACCATGTGACTCCCGGGGCGTGGCCAGTTCTGACCCCTGGGGTGTGTCCCGTTTTGATCCCAGGGGCATAATTTGAACAATCTTTGTAGAGGACCACTATAGGATTTTACATACCAAATATGAAACCCCTGGGCCTTGCGGTTTTAGAGATTTTTTAAGTTTACACTTTTAAATTCTATGTTTAGCTCTGGTGACCTACATATGCAGCGGACCGTAACGATTTGAACAACTTTGAAAGTGGGTCACCCAATGATAATTCCAGTGAAGTTCGGTACAAATCTGCCAAGTGGTTAAGGAGGAGATGTCGTTTCAATGAAAAGTTGATGACTCACAGACGACAGACAACGGGCGAACACAAAAGCTCACCATAAGCACTTTTCCTCAGGTGAGCTAAAAAGTGGGGACTACAGAGATGGCATTAAATTACTGACATAATATGTTTGTTTCTATGCAATGTTGCGTAGTTGCATTTAAGAAAGTGCCCGTCAAAGGAACTTTTCTCCACTGGACATGCTATCATTTTTTTGGAAAATAATGACCAAATGCAAGACGGATGAAACTGTTCCTTGTATTGATAAAGAACTTCAGAAAATATGACAGGAATACAAAACTTTAACGCAAATTCTACTTTTAGCTCTAGTGGCCATTTTGTGCAGTGAGGCGGAACCATTTGAATAAGTTTGGTAGAGTGTAAAGTTTCATCAAGATTGATCAAGAACTTTAGAAAATATGACAGGAATACAAAACTTTAATGCAAATTCTATTTTTAGCTCCAGTGGTCATTTTGTGCAGTGAGGTGGAACCATTTGAATAAGTTTAGTAGAGGATCACTAAATGAACATTTGTGTAAAATTACTTGAAAATCTAGCCATATGTTTAGAAGAAAATGGCTCTCAGACATAATTCTATTTTTAGCTCTGGCGGCCATCTTGTGCAGTGAAGCGGAACCATTTTCACAGGTTTGGTAGAGGACCATCCAAGGAACATTTCTGTAGTTTCATGAAGATTAACCAAAACACTGTATTATGTGAAGTTAGAATAAGACATCAAACATAGAATGGACATGATTTTTGTTATTTTTTCACATAAAACTGAGTATTTCATGTTGTTTATGTATGTTTGTTATATTATGTCAATACCCTTCGTATAAATCGCATTTTTCCATGACTTTTTCATTAAAACTGACTGTGTCTATGATCATTTTTACTGTATTTATAAACTGTGTTCATGCACGCATGGACACAGTTCAATTTTTGTGTGAAAAAAATGTAAAAGCATACAAGTATACAGTTTAGTGGTAAAATCAATTTTAGTGATGCAGTTATATATGCAGGTGTCTATTGCACTAATTACTGTGCAAATTTCTTAAATTACAAATGGTAAACTGTATATAAAAATTGCTGAAATAAAACATATTATTCTAAGTTTGACGTCTTATTCCAACTTCACACAATAGTGTGTTCCAAGGACTTTTGAAAATATGACAGGAATACGAAACTTTAATGCAAATTGCATTAAGGGAAGTTTGTGAGTAATTTACTCCCAGTTTTTGTCACAGGACTTCCAAAATTGCAGCCATGGAAGTTGCAGAACTTTCAAAATTACAGCCATGGAAGTTCCATCATGTAAGGATGAACAAGTTATAAAAAAAATAAAATAAAAATAAAAGTAATTTATCTAAATGTATACTTTTAACTGAATAAATTTGCATATAAACACTTAATAAAAAAGAGCTGGCCTTATAAACACCTTGAATTTTATACTTAATTTCATTTCTGAAATGCTCAGGACTTATGTACATGTAGCACAATACTGTCAAAACTTCCAAATATTATGAGCAAAACTTCCAAAATCAGAGGCCAGGAAGTTCAAACTTTCAGTTTTCAAGTTAATGAAAGCCCTGTCTTAGTGGCCATTTTGTGCAGTGAGGCGGAACCATTATAATAAGTTTGGTAGAGGAACACTAAACGAACATTTGTGTACAATTATTTGAAAATCTAGCCATAGGTTTAGAAGAAAATGGCGTTTAGACATAATGCTATTTTTAGCTCTGGCGGCCATCTTGTAGAGTGAAGCGGAACCATTTTAAGAGGTTTGGTAGAGGACCATCCAAGGAACATTTCGGTAAAGTTTCATGAAGATTGACCAAGAACTTTTGAAAATATGACAGGAATACGAAACTTTAATGCAAATTTTTAACGACATCACAACGCCCGCCCGACCAACTGACCGGTTTTCGCTAATCTATATGCCGAGATTTTTCGTTGAAAAATCCCGCTAAAAATGGATTAAACACAATATTCTATATGATATATTTAAAATTGTATTCCTCAATAAATAAATGAACAACCAAACATCAATGAGCAGATCCAGAGTAGAGTATTGTCTTTGTGAATGCTACTTCAGGGAAGGACTGGCGAATGGACTTGTCTTGTTGCATCTGAAACATTTACAATGCAAGTTGTATTGTAGATCTTTACTAAACACCGAGCGCTGGACATACAATGGCCAATTCATCGAATCTGTTAATTATTTCACCTATTTGGGTACTGTTTTTAGTTACACTGGTAATTTTTCACATCAGGAAGAATACCTTTCTGGTAAAGCCCTAAAGGCCATGAACTTGTTATTGTGTAAATGTAAGGAATTCGATCTGAGTCCTAAAACCTTTTGTCAACTATTTGATGCATTCGTTACATCTATATTGAACTATTCCTGTGAAATTTGGGGCTTTAAAAAATCGAAACATATTGAAAGAATTCATCTTAAGTTTTGTAAAATATTATTAAAAGTTTGAACTAATACTTGTAATGCATGCGTCTATGGTGAACTTGGAAGATATCCTTTGTATATCAACATTTTTGTTAAAATTTTGGCTTAAAATTGTTAAGACTGAAAATATTATATTACAATCTGTATATAACCAAGCTGTTAGAGATAGTTACAATGGCTGTAAAAATTGGGTCTCGAATGTTAGACAGTTATTATGGTTTTTGATATGTTTTTGAAAACATTAAGTGTCAATACAGAATTGTTCATAAATGAATTTAAAAGTAGAATTTTCGATTCCTTTAAACAAGAATGGTATGCAAATTTGGAAAATAGCTCTGTGTTATATATCTATAGACATGTTAAAAACACTTCAGATTATGAAAATTACCTAGATATATTACCAAGATCCTTAAAACCTTATTTTTGTAAGCTTCGAGTGAGTGGACTACCATTCAGAATACAAACGGGAAGATATAGCCAAAACAGAATAGTACGTGATGAAAGACACTGTTTATGTTGCAATACTCAAGACATTGAGACGAATATCATTTTATTTGTGTATGTAAATGTTACTCTGACATAAGAAAGAAATATATACAAACTTTTTACTACAAACATCCATCAGTATATAAGTATTTACAATTACTTAATACAAGAGATAAAACCAGATTAATAAAAATATCCTTGTATGTTAAGGAAGTACTTATTCTAAGAAACTCACTTTTAAATATAGAACGGTAGGTAAATTAAAACGTTCATCCTCCGTTATAAGTACATACTTAACTTTGCTGTCGTTATTGTGCACATACACTGTACTCGTATGTTAAAAATATACCAACTATATGATAATAGCATATTGTTTCCACTATGTTTTTGTCACTGATACTTTATATATATGTACACTTATATTCATTTATTGTAGACGATGTACCTTGTACAAGTCTTAATAACATATCTGTTCTGTTCTGTTCTTTATAAACAACATAAAACTTAAAGAAAAAATTACATTTAAGAAAGACGAAACTGTGTATGCAAAATACATGGTGGCTCTTTAACAAAAATGTATAGTGATAGTTCCCAGAGGACAATTGAAACTGTAAATTAGTGATAGTTCTCAGAGGACAACTGAAGCTGTAAATTAGTGATAGTTCCCAGAGGACAACTGAAGCTGTAAATTAGTGATAGTTCCCAGAGGACAACTGAAGCTGTAAATTAGTGATAGTTCCCAGAGGACAACTGAAGCTGTAAATTAGTGATAGTTCCCAGAGGACAACTGAAGCTGTAAATTAGTGAAAGTTCCCAGAGGACAACTGAAGCTGTACATTAGTGATAGTTCCCAGAGGACAAATGAAGCTGTAAATTAGTGATAGTTCCCAGAGGACAACTGAAGCTGTAAATTAGTGATAGCCTAAACTCAGGGATTCAGTAGAATTTGAAAACCAGGAGTGAACTGATCCCTGGCTTAAAATTTTGAGGGTCAAACTGAAAACGTCAAAAATTAAAATTTGCTGTCATCAAAAAGCAGGATTCTGCATCTAACGACAGCCCTGTAAACTCTAATAAGTCAACAGCCATTCAGAATTTTTAATAAATTTGAAAACTGTATAATGTAAAAAAGAAGCATTGACATAACTTAAAAGAACTAAAGGTGAGTTATATTCTAATCCAGATGAACTGGATATCTTTAACAACAAATAAGTTGACATTGACGATTTTTTTACTGTTCAGAATTTCATAAGGCGAGGACATAGGAATCTGGATCAACTTAAAGTAAGAAACAATGATATACAAAAATACAAAATCATTAAATATTTCTATTCAATTACCAGCAGGGTCAAAATAATCATAATCAAGTAAATACAACAACAGCCAAAGATACAGGATGCAAAATTAGCATAAGATACAGGATGCAAAATTAGCATATGACTTGCTACATTATTGCTATTATCATATATACTTACGTTGTTAAACCATCTTGATAAATGAACATACTTCTGTTTTTCATAGAATGTCAGATTTGCCTGAAACAATATTAACCAAAATAACACACTGGATTACATATTGAACAAAGTTTCATTTGAATTCCTTCAATAAATGTTCAATGATGCTCTTAAAGAAACAGGAGGCAATGATGGACAATGGCCAATATACACCCTAAGTTTATTGCAACAAGTGAAATGGGATAAGTCGTGCTAAAAACCTTTAATGACTTATTTACTGGTATATGTAACAGGGTATTCACTACTAAACTTATTGATATTGATATTTTACTAACCACTAATCCAATAAGAGAGTCAGAAGTGTCAGCGTTAGTGAATATTTGTGAACTGTTTTTACTAATGTCCGTCCGATGCTTTTATAGTACCGGTAATATGCTTTTATCTATAATCAATAGGTGTAATTCTATCTTAGTGCATTCGCTATTTTGACTTTGCAGAAAAAAGGTCTCTGGCATTTACCATTTGCCTATAGAGTAAATTATTTTATATTCAAACTATAGGGGTTGGTCACTGGTGAGTGTATATATTATTTTATTATATAACTGTATTGTATTAAATTGATTTGTTAATATAGTTCTATTTAATACTTGTCCTGAAGAAATTAATATGTATTACAATGAATTACTGAAATTACTATTATTATCATTGTAATATGTTGTATATATTATTTGTTATTACTTCAGGCCATCATTGTATCATTACATCTAACAACATTCGAATAAAGTGTATAACCATACCCACAAGTGATTTATATATCACACCCTTCTACAAATGGCACCCAACATGGGGCAGAAAAGGTTATTGTGTTACAGTCGTGGATTGCGGCCATCAGAGAAACGCTACCCAGCACATAAGCTTGAATTTTTAGCGTTAAAGTGGACAGTTACCGAAAAGTTTCATGACTATCTTTTCGGTAACCAATTTGTTGTCACAACTGGTAACAACCCACTGACATATGTAACCACGGCAATTAAGCTTGATGCGACAGGCCACCTTTGGCTAGCAGCACTGGCTGCATACAATTTTAGCATCACCTACAAACCTGGTAAGCTGAACATTGATGCTGATTCTTTCAGCAGAATACCACAAATTTCTTCAGATATGGTCCAAGCAATCAACCAGGCATCTGAAGTAGAAATGCCACTAGCAGAATGTATAGCTATTGGTGTCTGTCCTCTTTCTGCAGAAGAGGCCAGACCTCAAATGCCACCTGCCCAGAGGACCGACTGGAGTAAAGCCCAGGCTCAGGATCAGTACCTGGCTAGAGTACTTGACCTCTTAAGAAGTGGTTTCCGCCCCAGGGAGGAGGCACTCCGTAAGGAACCACTTGAGGTACAGCTGATACTCAGAGAATGGAAACGCCTCATTATTGAGGATAATCAGCTGTACCGAACCACTTCTTTTGATGGTCAAGCTGTTAAGAAACTCGTTTTACCCAGTGCATTCAGGGAACAAGCCCTCGAAGATGTTCATGATGACGTTGGGCACCCAGGTAAAGACAAGTCACTGTGTTTGGCCAGGCAGAGATTTTGTTGGCCTCGAAAGGAACGAGACTTAGACCTAAAAATACAGGGCTGTTCTAGGTGCATTCTCAGGAAACACCATCCAACAGACTGCTGGTCTGGTTCTAGGTGCATTCTCAGGAAACACCATCCAACAGACTGCTGGTCTGGTTCTAGGTGCATTCTCAGGAAACACCATCCAACAGACTGCTGGTCTGGTCAACACAACAACTAAGCCCATGGAGCTTGTGTGTGTGGATTTCCTTACATCAGAGAAATCTAAAGGTGGTTACGAACACATTCTGGTGACCACAGATCATTTCACTAGATACGCACAAGCTATCCCATGTTATAACCAGACAGCCCATACAACAGCAAAAGCCCTGTATAACAACTTCATTAGATTTTACTTGTTTCTGGAACGACTTCACAGTGATCAGGGACAAACTTTTTAAAGTCGGGTGATCCAAGAACTCTGCAAGATAGCTGGAGTTTCAAAATCCCAACTACCCACTATCACCCCATGGGCAATCCTGCAGAACGGTTTAATCAAACTCTCTTGACAATGCTTTGGACACTAGATCCTACCCAGAAGCAAGATTGGAAATCCTTTGTAGGTCCCATGTTGCACGCCTACAACGCCACTAAAAGTGACGGTACAGGATACTAGGCCCACTACCTAATGTTCGGGTGGCATCCCAGACTTGCACTTGATACATTCATGGGTAGTGAGCCCGCCAATAAAGGAAATCCAGACCCTACTGGTTACATACCGGTACACAAATTGCAAAATCCCTTGCAGCAGGCTCATAAGCTAGCTGCTGAGGCCTCAGCGAAGCAATGTGTAAGAAATCAGGCATTTTACAATAGCAAGGTTAATGACACCAGTATTGAGGTCAATGATAGAGTTTTAGTGAGCAAAACTCATTTTGACGGGAAGCACAAGTTGGCTGACCGATGGGAATCAGAATCGTATACAGTCTTGGAAATCCCAAACCCTGACATACCAGTATACAAAGTTAGGCGAGAAGATGTTATTGGTCCTATCAGGACTTTGCACAGAAATCTACTCCTTCCTATAATGTCTATTCCTTGTCCCAACAGAAAAATCAAACCACCAGTCCCAAAACTAAGTCCCAAAGACCCCAAAAACCTAGACCTGTAGAAAGCTCTGACACAGATAGTGAGAGTTCTTCAGGGCTATACATTATACCCCAGCGTCGGATTGGTTTCAGGTCAAACAGACACAACAGAGTCAAGAATATGTCTTAAACACCAAATCAGGCCCAGAGCAGTCTCTGTATAGGGATAATTTCATAGTTCTTCTATCCCAGCTGAACAATCCCAACAGGTTATGGATTCTCCATCCATTAATCAGACAGTGTCCATGTCCCCAACTGCTGACCAGGCCACTTCTGTTCTTTCAGAACCATCTTAATTAGCTGATTCAGTTCTGCTGACTACAGGTATGCAGAGTTCCACATCCATAAATCAGTCTAATTTAGATTCTAATATGTTAGAGCCTGTTGAAAATGTTCAGTCTACTTCCGAGACTTCAGAAGATTCAAACTTACAACCTGAACGAGTTAGTAGACCCCAAAGAAACCGCTTTGGAGAGTGGGTTTTACCTATTCATGCCACAGCTGAATATAAAAAAGAAGTGCATATTTATTATGTTTTAACTAAATATTGTTAAACAGTATTGTTCAATATTTTTGGACAAATTTAAAGGATCAGAAGTCTATTTTTTAATTTTATTTTTGCAATATGTATTATACCATGCAATTTGTGGGTATAATGGAAATAATTTAATTATTTCATAACTGTACTTAAATTCAGCAGCCTGTGAAAATTATTCTGTTCATTTTGCAAGCGTATACATTACATCCATTCTGTTTACATTGATTGACATCTAGATCAGCAGTCAGCTGACTTAACAGCTGATCCATTGATACATAGGTCATGACCTATACTCCAATATTAGTAGTATTTCCAATACTACTTAAACACTGTGTCAGCACTCTGGTGAAAAGTGTACTTCAGTGTTTTGATATGCTGTTCTAGTTAAAGATGTAGACTAGTATAGTTGGAATGGAGAAAGTTGTTTTAAATGTTTGTGTTTTAATAATAAAATGTCAGGAGCCATTTTCTCCAACAGAGGGAGTAAAATAGAATAAAGCATATAACCATACCCACCAGTGATTCATATATCACACCCTGCTACATATAACTAACAGATACAATGGAAAATAGTTACATCACAAATACAACATTGTTCCATGCAACAGGTCTAAAATTTCAGTGAATAAACAGACAGACAAATAATGAACTTATTTACAGATAAAAGGCTTGAGGTCAGGCTATGTGCTACAATGAAATTCTAATATGGATTGGTAAGACAACAGTCTCCAACAATGATACCATGAAGACATGTAATTGCTTAAGTGGTGCACCTGCATCCAATTCCATTAACAATGAGTTACAGAGTACCGGTATGTTAGAAATTTCATTCAAAATTATGCATATGCTCAGCCAAAAAATTGGCAATTTTGAATGTGTAATCTACTTTTGAGTTGTGTTTATTGGTAAGGTTTGGAATACAAGCGCTTTCTATTTGCTGTCAAATGCACTATTGTAAATAATAATCGATGTAACTACTTAATCTAGCTGCCATGAAGACAATCTACTTTAAAAACATACCGGTACTTGTCAAATTGTGCATACATGACAAGAATGGTACATGAATACCCTGTGATTATGCAAAAACTTTACTGACCAGTGAATAAAAACAGCTCTTTAGCTCGCCTGAGCACAACGTGCTCATGGTGAGCTTTTCTGATCACCTTTTGTCCGTCGTAAATCGTTTGTCGTCAACATTTACCTTGTGAACACTCCAGAGGCTACATTTGTTGCCCAATCTTCATGAAACTTGCGCAGAACATTTGTCCCAATGATATCTTAAACACTTTCGAAACTGGGTCATGTGGTGTCAAAAACTAGGTCACTAGGTCAAACTGAAGTAAAAGCTTTTGAACACTCTAGAAGTCACATTTTTTGCTCAATCAACATGAAACTTGCTCACTCAGAACCTTTGTTCTTGATTCAGCTGAGTTAGAAAATGGTTCCGGTCCATTTAAAAAACATGGCCGCCAGGGGTGGGGGCAGTTTTCCTTATATAGGAAAAGCTTGTGAACACTCTAGAAGTCACATTTTTTGCCCAATCAACACGAAACTTGCGCAGAATCTTTGTTCTTATGATATCTCGGCTGCATTCTAAAATGGTTCCGGTCCGTTGAAAAACAAGGCCACCGGGGGGGGGGGGGGCAGTTTTCCTTATATGGATATATTCATAATTGAAATTTTAAAAACTTGTGATCACTCTAGAGGCCACATTTGTATTCCAATCATCATGAAACTTTCTCAGAAAATTTGTCGCAATGACAAGTTCAAACCCAGGTCACATGTGGTCACCAGGCCAATACTAGGTCACCAGGCCAAATTGAAAAAAACAAGCTCGCGAACAATCTAGACACCACATTTTTAGCCGAATCTTCATGTAACTTGCTCAGAACAATTTAATTCCTTAGCCCCTCAGGTGAACGACCTTCGGCCTTATGGCCCTCTTGTTTACTATCACTTACCAGTGTGGCATGCAGTCCATAATACAAGGCTACATCAATGAGGGACAGCTGATAATTCATGAAGTAAACCTTGTCTGTGAGGTAGCTATTTAAATCCTGTAAATAAAGGTTTCGTGTTTTAGCTAATATTGATCAAGCATACACATTGATAAAGCAATGTACATAAAATGTCTGCCTACATTCATGACACGTTTAAGGATATTTCATGGATGTTCAAGTATTACTGCGAAGTGTACTTAAACAACTGTTTAAACTGTTCACATATATGTAGGATCTTTCATGAAACTGTGTCTTAAATGACTGTAAAAACATCAATCAAATATTTACATTATTTAAATAATTCTAGATCACCATCTTTAAAGCCTACCATAATCATTATCATTAAATGATATACTGTAATCAGTCCAAATTAAAATCTAACAATAATGTTTTACAATAAACACAAATCTGACTAATAGGTTCAAATGTACACTGAAGCCGTACATGTAACACTGGGGCCCGGTCACTTTTGGAAGTACATCTATCCAGCTGGCATGTCTGGTACTCTAGCCACTGGTCCACCACTGCCTGCTCCAGTGCAGTGAGACCTAGATAACAAAATGACTACCAGTCAATTATTGATATGGTACATAACTTACTGAATGCTCAGAATAAGTGTTTTCTGAATCACTGAATGCCAATTAGAAGACTAACGGAATGTTGAAACTGATGATTCCATGAGTAACAGAATGTTGAAACTGATGATTCCATGAATAACAGAATGTTGGAACTGATGATTCCATGAATAACAGAATGTTGGAACTGATGATCCCATGAATAACAGAATATTCTGAAGAACAAACTATAATTAATACTGGTAAGCGAGTATTTGTCGGACGAAATATGCAATTATTTTCAGACAGTTTTAATGAATGAACGAATTCAACAATGACAATTCGCATGTAAAATCCTGGGTTCATGACCCATTTACGTATACAAACAAAATAAGTGTCTTTGTGTGCATGCTCAACAAAAGAGGCCCTGAATGGGGTACATAAACAATGTATTTTTCATGTTGACGGCAGTATTTTCTGGACATTTTATTAAACAGTGAAATAATCAAAGAAATTATTTATAACTTTATTTAATGTATATTACTATAAAAATTAATTATCAGATGATAATTTATATCATAATGATACCACTTTATGAAATGATTTAATAATAAATAGGGACTATGAGGAAGGCGTTGAAACAAATACTAAAGCATTACGTTTTAAAAAGTTTATTAGACGTTACGTATCTATGTAGTACTAAGCATGTTCTTCAACATCGTAGCGGGTTAAATAAGGTTCTACCAGACGTTGTCTGCTACAATTAGCAGATAGCCAAACTATCACAAACACTGACTGGGCCCCAAATTGGGACGTCATTGTTCTTCCCCAGACGACATTTGCATGCATTATAGGCTATCAACGTACACACGAAGGATTTTTACCAAGTGATTAACTCACTTCTTTCGAAAAACAACCAAACATACTTGAAAATACAAGTGAGTATTTGTATATGATGATAAAATACGAAAAGCGGTTACGAAACACGAATATTTAAAAACGTCTGGATAATACTACTGTCGGACAAATACTCACTAACCAGTATGATTACCAGTTTTAACTTACAAGAACGAGTCAAAAGAACATTGTTAAAAAATAAATGCTTAACCTGTTCGAAATTATTATGCCACATCATCAGACTGTCCTGAATACCAAAATACACTTACTAAAATTGTATTCACTTCAGTCATAGAACTGCACATCATTTGTTCAAATGCAACAACTGACCTGATACAGCATTGAAGGAATCATTGAAGATTGATTACCAAGGCATTTACTGCATATTTTAAACTTAGTTTAAGGTAATTTTTACATTGTTTACATTTCTATACTGCTTTCTTTACACAGTAGCAAATGAAAAAAACAACAACAACAAAACAATATAACATACAACCAGTTTAATACCTATCAACTTGTGATTTTCTGCTGCTCTTGCCAGATGCTTTGTTATCGTTGAAAACCCTTTCCTCGTTCCTGTTTTACCTTTCATGACTGGTATCTGAAAATATTATGTTTGTTTTTTTTTAAACAAAACACTTGCAATTACTGTTAATCACTTGTTGATCATCCAAATAAAAAAGGCCAAAAAAGTATGTATCTAATAAAAGTGATCCACATAAGATCTGCATGAGAGGAGTATTACATTTTGTACAAATACTCAATATTATTTGGCAAATATTCTGTGGGTTACAGCACTGATTTTTTTCTTAAAAAAAACAACAACAACAAATAGATAATACCATTTTTAAATTTGAAAATGTGATTCTGCGACTATAAGGAATGAAATATTTTCTAATAATTTCAATATTAATGGTTCATGCAATATTTTAAACATTAAAACAGCCTTTATTATTTAAACTTCATACTCAGGATAACGTCTACCGGTGCATACTATACTGTCTATTGGTGTAATCAGATACTCAGGATACCATCTACCGGTGCATACTATACTGTCTATTGGTGTAATCAGAGATATGCAAACTATGGTCGAGGCGGGGTAGTCAGTTCTTATGTCCCCAGTGCTCTGAATAGGCTGTTATTTTTTGACAAGATTACTATAGACTGTGATAGTTTTACTTAGTCTGTGATAGAAATAGATTAGATTTGTTAATTGGTTATACATGAGATATTGTCATATCGTTCATATTTATATGTTTATCGATTTTGATGTATATTTTTTATCGTAAAAGGCCCTAATTCCGAGTGGGTCCATATTCCAATGATCCATTGTTTCAAATAATCAGTGCACTTCTGGATAGGATTATTTATATATTTTGTTGAAATTGATTTTAAAACATGCATGACAGAAAAAAAAACAGAAAAAATATTTATTTTGAGTCATTTTTCATGAAATATATAAAACAGCCACATTTTCTGTTATTTTTCACACATTGTCTACTATTATGTCAAAGATTCTGAAAAAGTACATAAGATATCTCTAGTTAATTTTGTCTACAATGTTGACAATTGATTAATGGATATCATAAAAGGTGAAGTAATGTTGAAAAACAAAGCAAAACAAGTATATTTCATGTTGTTACATTGTGTCATCGGAATTTGGAACAAATGTTCCATTTGTTGGTCATGTTTATGTGACAAAAGTGCAAATAATTTGTTGTAGCTGATAGATAAATTATTATTTTTTCAATATTAGTAGATATTGTGATTTTTTAAAGTTCACTGAATATCTTTGAATTGATCAGTTTCTTATGTCATCGGAATATGGCCACTCCTGATTATACCTTGAACAAACAGAAAAAAACAAATTCAAAAATATTAAAATAATGTTTTTTGTTTGTCAATAATTGCTTTCAGGCAAGTCATATAAACGAGAGGTTTAGTAATAGCGACAACAGAGGATTTTTTTAATTTAGAAAAACTTATAAAATTATATACCATTTTAAAGGTTATTCTTTCAGAAAAACAAAACTGCAAACCAAATAACTGTATATTGAAAAATAACAAAGTTATGTGTATCTGAAGAAGGTAACCCCCCAGTCCCCACATTTTGTTCTGTCAAATATGTAAATTCTGTCAATAATACACCTGGCAATAATTTCTAGCAGTTAAACAGGTTCAGTTATCTTTTCATGTCACTTTATGCTTTGTTAAGTAAATACTTCACATATTCTCACTGTCTTACATACAAGGTGACTTATAAAAAACAACAAATCATTTAAAATGGAATGAGTATTAAAGCCAAATGCTGGACTGAATCTGGGTAAGACGATGTCTCTAGTACTGCATCAAAAACATTTGGCATTTACAAACTGCAAGTAAAAGATGTTATATACATTTATAAAGCTCAGTTATATATATTATATATATCTTTAACATGCTCAGTACATAACAGACTAATTTATTTCAGTATTTGGAACAGTGTATTCATTAACTCTAAAGGCATATATCTGACATCATCTCCATTTTTAAGACCACCCTTTCTGGAAGACCAAAACACAAAGAATTACCTTTTGCCTTTAATTCTGCCAAAAAGATCATGTACTCTGCAAAGTAACAAAAAAATGGCCACAGAAATGTAAATACATGTATTAAACAACATGCGGTCTTGAAGAAAGGTGGTCTTTTAAAATGCGGCTTTTGCTTTAGGAACTTTTTGGAATACTAATTGTTCACTCATTCAAAAGAACTCAAACCATACATTGAATACAACAATTAACATGGTTTAAATGCTAAACAATTTTTAAGTATTGATCAGAAAATACTTGAAAAGAAAACATAGTCTTGTGATGATACGAAAAACTTTTCCGACAAATATGAACAGTAACAGTAACATCGAACATTAACAAATTGAATACTGAATAGGCCATCTCAGGCAAAAGAAAAAAAAAATTGAAAACTGCAATACAAAGCAGCACAACACAACTTTAAAGACTTCTTGGCTGACCATCTTGGAAACAACCTAACATGAGAAAGACTGTTAATTTCTGTCTTCAAAAGCCACTGTCTCCACTGTCTTCTTTGTCCTGTATGAACAGAAGACTAAAAAGCAAAGCACAATATCTTTCAAAAACTGCAGCAATCCTGAAATTAATATATCCAAAAGCAAATCATGCAATACTTAATGCTGTTACTTAACAGCATTTTATGAAGTGCTACTAGTATTGCAGTAAGTTAAAATATCAAGCATACAGAATAAATGCTGTTACAAGATTGTTTTCTATGTAAGAATTGTTTTTCAATGTAAGGATGTTTTAAGATTTAAAGAAAAAAACAACAACAAAGCTTTAAATTTAAAGAATATATTAAACCTTGTAAGTATACAGCATGAAGTCATTCAATTAAACCTGCAGTGACCATTTAAAGGCAATGACGAGGGAGGGAGTGCTCATCCCTCTCCCACCCAGCTTCCTTATTTGCAGCTCATTCCAGAAATGATGTAGAGTAAATTGATCAATTATAAATGAAAATAAACACGACAGGCTTTGCATTTCAGTTGTGTACATGGTGGTGATTGAGGATCAATGGTTTGTTAAAATCGAGACAGATTATTTGTCTTGTAAAATTGTTGTCCACTTTCACTATCTTCCAACAGCCTAAACATAGTAAATCTTATGTGACATAACTATATTAACAGCCATCTTGCATGCACTAATTGCAATAATAATTATTTTGATGTGGTAAATAGTTTGCAGTACCTGTAATATATATTCAAACAACAAAGATTGACAAAGACGTCAAAGTTGCGTTACTTCAATACCTCGCGAAAACTTATAACATTCGGGGGAGATCACTCTTTGCAGTATGACGAACGTTAAGCGGAGTGACACGAAATCAGATTCGATTGATAACGGGCCGCTATCGGAAACTGACGGAAGAACACGATGTACCTGATCGACAGTTTATGGAATTAAATTAATTGCGCAAAAATGCGCTAAGGTTTAATTTTAAGAAACTGATGTTAAATGGTGGATGGATGCTTATATTTTGCTGGTATACTCATTACTTGTGCTTTCCAGTGACCATATTGTTTTCATCACAAAAATGGCCAGTGAAAATTGCCTAAATTTGGCACCTTGCTGCTCTTCCATGCATTAATTTGCATAATCTATTGTCAGACCAATAGAAAGGGTGTTCTTTCCCCTTTCTAATCATGTATAATACATGACTGAAGCTAAAAATAGTCAGGAGTAATTTAGATTTAAATCACATGATCCGTTCATGTAAACAAAGATGGACGACGCAAATTCTTTTCAGTACACAACAAAATTGGCAATTTAATAGTGAAAATGATCAACAAAACGCTAATGTTTTTCAATTTTATTACTAATATATAAACATTTTAACTTTAATGTAGTTAATTCCATCAAAACAATGATGTTTATGTCCGTAGTTAATTTTCAGCGATGTGATAAAAAATGTATGGTTTACTATGGTGACAGATATGGACTGGCTGAATGAACAAAGCTTTGTTATCGCTATTAGTAAAGCAGCTGATCATGAAACAATGAAGATAATTACATTTGCACTGGTAATTGTTACATATGTCATAAAATAAAATGGCCGACCCTAGGTTCAACTAAGAGGTCACTGTTGCATTTACGAAACTGCCAAATTATTATCGTAAATATAATTCACTATTCTTCAATATAAATATAATTTAAGTCATATTTAATCGTGTTTTAACGCTTAATACACCGGTAGACGGTACACTCAGTTTACATATAAATGGGTAAATACAATATGAAGTTTCCTGTTTCATAATTAAGCATTTTGATTTTATTAACTCTAATGACACTATTTATTATTAGATAACGACTTATATTTATGTTACCTGGCCCTTTTTTGTATAATGCTTAAATGTTAAAAAGGTAGGTGTGGGGTTCGTTAAAAGTAACACTGAAGAACAGTTCAGGAGTTATGTATTCTAATTTATTCACTGTTCATATATATTTCTGATATCACGAATATCACGAGTATACTGGATATCACTAAGACATTCGATATCACTGTGACAATAGGTATCACGGAGACAACCTTTTATGGAAAGGTTGCTTACAGCCTCGCAATCGCACTCTCCTGTTGTGACCGTTAGAACTCAGAAATCAACCCACACAATTAAATAAACAGTCAGTGAACCAACTGACATCTTTTCATGAAGAAATCCTGCTGCCAACTGAATAGAGCGGCAAACTTAATCCAAGGGTAGATAATCAAAATTGAACTAAAACCAATATATACAAGAAAGAGAAAAGGTTAAAAACAACCATACAATATCCAAGGACAGACAACTTTGGAGAAGACCATTTCTTGTATCAGTTACATTTACTCTGGAAGTTATCTTTGAAAAGGAACAAAGTTTATACCAGACGACAGAATAATAACTTTATTAGTGCAGTGTAATCCTAAATGTTAAATCATTGCACCATAACAGCTCATTGTAAACAAACAAGCTTTTCGACGGCGATAATAAAACGCCACAATTGTTCGTCCGTATTTTCTTTAACTGTTCACATAATGTACAATAAAATAGATGTTTACATTGTAACCAATATAAATAAGCACGTGAATACCTTTTCATTGCCATCATATGTAATTTTACCGCACTTGACACCTAAATATGCCGCAATGCCGTGAATAGCATCTGCGCTGTCAGCCATCTTGAAAGGGACTAGCTTAAGGACAATTATTAAAATATGATAAATTGAAGAAATACCTGAACAAAATTCCATTTTATAAGAGGAAGAGAAAAATAAATAATAAAACTTACATATTCTACCCAAACTTATAAATCAGAATTGTTTTCTTTATTTTGTTCTCCCTATGAGGTCACATGACTGGTCACATGACTATCACGTGAAATCGACAGAGAGAAGATATATCTTAACGAATGCAATGTACACGCAACTTTCAGTTCAATAATGGGTGCGGTGACAGACGAATCAGAGCGATTGCAATTTCTAAACGCATTAGTATTAAGAGATGTTTCTTCGGAGGAATTATACAGGGTATTCACTTTGGAATCAGACAGTAAGTTCCTAGATTCGCAAATACAGTTGCATATTTATAATTTATAATTCGTTGTAAGGGCACACTATAATTGGCACTGTCTTGTACAGTTTAACAGTTTAACATACAATGTATTTTTTTTCAAGCATGGCGGCATGCATGGATTTTATGCATATGCGAGACTTGTCATTTAATCGTTTGTATAAAAACACTTGTTGCGGAGTTGTTGTAGTTTTTTTGCTTTTCAATGTTAACGAAACAGATTTAAAGGTCACATATACTGTGAAAATGATTGCTCTTTAAGGAAATGTAATAATTTAGTCAAACTTAACAAGTATGTGGTGAAATTCCTCAGAAATACACTTTCCGTGCATTTTCCGGGAGAGTAATTGCATGCATGTTTAAGCGCCGCGCATAACGCTTAATATATAGTGGTAAGAAATATTATATAACTTCAGTGTACCAGCATTTATATTTGTATTCATGACATATTACATGACAAACTTAATTCTTAGCATTAGGCCCCTCATACCAAAAAATATTTAGAACATAATAAGTTTTATCATCGGCCCATTTACTTTGAAGCCTGAAGTTTAATAAAGTTTTATTATATGCGCCACACCATCATTCGTGTGGGAAAATCGTGGAGCATTCAACTGTCTGGCTGAAATCACTCAGTTTAATTATAAATAAAAATTATAAAGAAATTAATTAACTCAGACGTGCCCATACCCACTGTGATATGTTTGTCGTTGTTCGTTGGTCATTATTCACCCAAGATACGTTGGAATTTGTAGTATTGTGGTCGACAACTTCAACTCCCTAGTTCCTAAACAACACCAATTAAAGATCTGAATTGATAAAACACGTATACGAAGGAATACATTTAAACGATGGAAACGAAATCAAATTGTAATATTACCTATAACTTGATACCAGTACACAGTACTACTACTACTACTACTTCTACTACTACTACTACTACTACTGCTACTACTACTACTACTACTACTACTACTACTACTACTACTACTACTACTACTACTACTGCTACTACTACTGCTACTTCTACTACTACTACTACTACTACTACTACTACTACTACTACTACTACTACTACTACTACTACTACTACTACTATTACTACTGCTGCTACTACTACTATTACTACTACTACTACTGCTACTACTACTGCTGCTGCTACTACTACTACTACTACTACTACTACTACTACTACTACTACTACTACTACTACTACTACTACTACTACTACTACTACTACTACTACTACTACTACTACTACTACTACTGAACCACCAGGCTTATACAATTTCCTGATACAAATTGTTGTAACTTTGTCATTTTACGTTTACATATTGTTGTAAATACCGACCGCTATGTATAGTTCCCTGTCCAATATATGTTACTACTTTGTTATGTTTACAGTTTTTTATAATTGCATGCCATTTTCTTTGATCACAAATAGCAAAGTATGGATTTTCCTTTGATTCCAGTCATGAAAACTTCACGGAATGCGACAGTAATTTATTTGAAAGGATCCACTTAATGATTAATTGTTGTGTGTTCATCTTCTGTGTTCAGTATAAACACAGTTTCACACTACAATGCCTTGCCGTTTAACTGTCACATATCTTTAGTTGTAAATTTGCTATTAACAGTCTTAAATCGATATACAATAATGCTTTTAAGTTTCCAAACAATAAAAGGCAATAAACAGAAAACGGAGAAAATATCTCTAAAGGTTTTATAGTTTCCTCTTAGTTTTCATGACAAATTTGTGATAAATTCATCAATATTTATATACGTTTACAGTTGATTTGTTTTGTAAAGAGAAAGTCAATAGTTTTTATCACTTGTTAATAACAATTAACTGCTACTTGACTGCCGCGATTTGTTTGAATTTGTTATTGTGAACAAACAATATCTATCGACTGCTTGCGTAGTGTTCGTTTTCAAGCGGTACGATTTATAGCATCCGCCGTTTACAATCAATTTGTACGGTGTTCATTTTGAGTCAAAATATTGACTTGCATTCTATAAGCATTTGATGTTTAGGGGTTATTAATTTTAATCATTTAATAGGTGGACAAAAATATTTTATTGTGGACTTATTGTTAATGCACGTATTCGAATACACTATTCGGAGGACTTTGACCGTCCGTTGCTGTTTTATCAGCAGAAAGAAGTAAGGTGCAGTGTGCTGCTATTTGGCTCTGGATCTTCGCCTTCTGTTAGGAAAAGTGATAGTGACTGTACAGATGTATCTTGGTTTGATCTTTTACAACACGTACTTGTGTTTTCCAAATATTAAAAGTCCATTTTTATGGTGTTCAAAATAAATACTTGTAACGAATTAGCACCTTATAATCTAAAAAGTGCAAAATTATATAATATATGACGGTCGGGACAACCGAAAAATAATTAATTACTGGTAATTAAATAATAACACAACAGTTCAATTCGTACGTCGCGTTTTATGAAGTTGAGGTTCGACACGCAAATGTAATGATTTAGTTAAGTAAATCTCTTATGCGGGTACTGAATTTCTATGCGGGTACTGAATTTCTGACACTTTTACGATTCCATTGTTACACCATAAATTATTCAGTACACCGAAGCCAAACATTTGCGGTGAATTTACAGAGGAATACTTGAAAACAGTATGAACCATTGATAACGCTGAATTATCCCATCAAACTTGTGTCGTTATCTATGTTCCCTCTAACACAGGCTGCATTCAGCTAGTATTGTTTCCTACAACTGTTTATATGGCAGTAACAAAACGCGTACTGCGTGCACCATTATGTCTGCACTACTACACCGTCTGCGATCATATCATTTTAATGAAACTGTGCAATCTGATAATGACCAACTCCTCTTGAAAACGCCTCGACATAGTTCACAGAAAGCACCGATTTAATACAAGTGGCTATATTGAATCTGTTTTAACTCTAAAATCAATTTTCCTTATCTCGGCCACAATAGCGTGCGAATTGTTATTATGTGATTGATTTATATTTATCCCACTGTTTTTACCCAGTTATGACAAAAGTTTAACACAATTAATAAATACAAGTTAACGAATAAAATACTCCTATTGGTCATGTTTATCTAGATTGCATACTTCGTCATTACTCAAGCAAGTACATAGCCTCGTTATCACCACAATATGTTAGGCCAAACAAAATATAATTGTTGGATTTCCGCTTGCATTCAATGACCAATTAATAGACTATGCTTAAAAAACTTAATTGCAAGCATCAGACTCATAACAACCCTTGATTTACTATATTATTCGATAATGTGAGTAATCTGGCCCGGTTTTCCACCCTGCTCCTTTTTACCAGCACCCTGTACCTGTTTTGCTCCTAGATCTTTCTCTAATAACTTTTGTCCTAATTTTTTTTTCTTCGCGGCATAAATCCATCACACAGTTTAGGTATATTGGACTGCATGTAAAATGCTAAAACGCCTCCCATCAAACAAACTGTACCTTAAACTATAAATGAAGTCATAGAAAGACATTTCACAATATGAGTTTGAAATGTACTTTTTCAAAATATGAATGTCCGAAAAGCAGCGAATAAGCGAAAACTGCTCGTTTCGCCGAAATTGAGAAAAAATGACTGATCGATTGGCAAAAACTGTTTTTCGGCGGAAAAATAAGCGGGGGGGGGGGAGGGTTGAGTAAGCGCGGAAACAAACAACTTTTTTACGCCTTATGAAAAGTACCATTCAATAATGTTGCTTGAATCTTTTACCATATCTCAGTGACGTTCAGTGGTAATAAATTTTTCGGCGGGTAGCAAAAGATGTTGAGCAAAATCGCAATGCACATAACCCTGCTACTATTCGGTTCTCTTGCTGCCCCTTTGGTGTGGTTAGAAGAGATCGGCAATACCGGTATCCTACACTTATTTCGCTTGCGGAGTATCATAACAATTCACTGTAAAAATGTGTTTTGAAACACACATTTGCAGAAAAACACATTTGCATAGTCATACACGCATTACGCGGGCAATTTTTTTCACATCTGTTTTGAGTGAAAATTCAGCTTGCCCCCATGCTACTCTTGAGCAGCACATGGTACATTTGTATTTTTGTAATCTGCACGACAAGACTGTTGTATCACACCAGACCTGGGCCCGTATCCTAAGCCATTCTTAACTTAAGTTGAAAATAGGTCGAAGTTAGAATGTGTGGTTGAAACACTTTGCTCTGGAACATGTGGATGACAAATACTAAATATGCATACACTTAGAATTATATTGCAAATTCTGTGTCAAAATCTTCAAACTATGAATTTCTTTGTCGGAAAATTTAATTATAAATGTGCGAATTTTAAGATTTAACTTAATTTTGGACTCAGATACTTAATAAATACGAGCCGAGGTTTGACCCCATCGTGCTGGTCTCGTTGCAGGCTATCCGGAGGACGAGGCGGCCAGCTACAAGATGCTCGTGTACCGCCACACGGAGGCGCCCGAGCTGATGCTGGGCTGCTTCCTGCACGGGGATCTCGTGGGAGTAGGTTTCAATACTCAATCAACTGAGCGCGCGTGGTGTTGACTGTATTCATTCTATGCTTGATAAAACGCATGACATTTTCGATGCATACATTATTTAACTATTCAGTCAGTTGTATGCATGCATGCAGTGTTATATGGTGTTTAAATATTAATGCTCTTAATTCGATATTTACTAAAAACGCATGAAACTTGTGATGCATTGATTATCTTTACGCCTTGTTTCCCAACGGGTATACATCCGTTACAGTTTGTCTGCGCCACGCGGTACCATGGCAGCAGACTGGCGGCGGAGGCCATGAAGATGCACATCCCGAACGGAGGTAGGTTCTCTGTGTCAACGCAACGGGGATTCTTAAAGTGAACCCGACGGTGTGCAGTATATAACGTGTTCAGTAGTTTTATTGCATGTTCAGTGCGGATTCGGCGGCTTTATTATTTGGAACAATTTCATATTGCGTGATTTGCATACATGACATAAAGCCAAACTAGTAACCTTTGGGATGAATAGTGTACGCTTGACCAACGAATGTAGACTACCAAAAGTACCACACCGATGAAAAGCGTAACAGACGCTTTATAATTTCATCAATTTCGGTTGATGATTATCCATAAACGAAACGATATTTCCAATATATTTATTAGTCATGAGAGTTGTTTCGCTTGTCTGTATATAATGTATAATTTCTTTTTGGAATCTTAACATTTTTTTTAATTGTCAATTTGCCATTCTGTGAACAGGTCCCTTTAATGGAGGTCTTGACAGTTCATTCAAGGTAACCATAACTCTTCATAATGTGAAAGCAAGCTGTAATTTCGTATAAAATAATTCATCGCGTCACTTAACTATTAATCAAATACTTTGATATAATGCCTTAGAACATTTCCTTTCGATTTAACATGGGGTCGAACGTCTGCTTCTCCGAGGAATACGGATCTTTCGTATTTTCAGAAAGCGTGTGCGTCCACTCTGTAGTTGTGAGAAAAGATCAGCGGAGACAGGTGAGAAAACATGACGCAAATCGTCTGGTAGCAATGGTACATGTAGTCTGTAAAACAGAAATAATCTGCATGTAGTCAGCAAGTGCACATTTAAACAAGTGTAACCTGTTCTTGGATGGGATTTGGTACAGCGATCTATATTTACAACAGTAAAATTTAAAAAAAATTCTGAGATCTCATATTATCATGGTGATAACCTAAAATGAAATGTCGTTAAAGCGTAACCCTGGAAATAAACGAAGTACATTTGTTCCAGAAGATATCTGACTTAATTGCTAGTATTTCAGTAATTGCCAAACTCTACTTCAGTTTCAGTATTTAATTTCAGGGTATAGCCTTGCACATGCTGAAGGCGTTTGTGGAGCGTGTACGGCGGGAACAGAGAGACGTTTCGCGCGTGCTGCTCATATGCAAGTCCAACCTCATCCCCCTGTACACGCGTGCAGGGTTCGTGCTCAATGGCAGATCTGAGGTCGTACATGGTAAGGCACATGGTCTCCACTTTTAAGTCATATATAGTATAGCTAAAATGTACATTATATACGTACGCCTTACGAAGCAAACAATTGCAAAACGTATTATACGCTATCTCTCCGGCATCGGCGTCTTATCTTGGTTAAAGTTTATATTCAAAAGTCTTGTAACTTCAAAAATACATCAAAAAGTTATTTACTGGAAACTTGGTGTATACCTTTGTCATTAACTCCAGCATCAGGTGCAACATTCCCCATAACTCTGTTTCGTATTTTGACAGAGTTATGCCCCTTTTTACATAGATTTGTGTGGTTAAAGTTTATATTAAAATGTTTTATATCTTAAAAACTTCATAAGTTATTCAGGGAATGTAACTTTGTCATCAATTCCAACATCCAGTGCAACATTCCCCATAACTCTGTTTTGTATTTGAACAGAGTTATGACCCCTTTTCACATGGATTTTCAGTGTAAAGTTTTTATTCAAAAGTCTTATGTCTAAACTACATAAGGCATTCACTTGAAACTTGGAATACATATTTGTAATCAACTCGAGCATCGGGTGCAACAATCACCATAACACTGTATTTTGAAAGAGGTATGTCCACTTTTGACATTGATTTTGGGGTTAAAATGTTTGTTCCCAAGTTTTTTAATTTCTAAAATGTATAAGGTATTCACTTGAAACTTGGAATACATTGATGAAATAATTGCCATAATTCAGCTTTGTATTTCAACAAATTTTTGCCTCTTCCACTTTCCAAAATGTGTACCAACTGAAATACTTCGAATAGTCGAACGCGTTGTCCTCTGACAGCTCTTGTACTCTACGCCATGACGTTTCTTGCAGTCACAAGATGAAGCAGTCCAGTATTTACATACATGTATGTTTACTGAAGTCCAGTTAATAAAAACGTCGTAAATTTGCGTTTAATCTACCGAAGAATTCGCTTCTATTTATAGTTTTCTGTGCTGGTTTACAGTTGGAAAGAAACACGCAGTAAAATTTCATATGAATTTATTGTTCAAATACGTATCATAGCTGCTTCACAGCTATGTTGTTACTGTATAACTGTGCGATGATACTGTTCTGTCTACGTATATACATGTATAGTATTATATACGTTTGTTATTGTGCCATTTAGAATGTTGAGTATGTCGATGTATCGTCACTAAATGACGGAACGTGTTTTTATTTTCCGAAAACTACAACAGCAAACGGTCTCAGTTAAGTAGTATCTCGTTCAAGCAAACACAATGCCTACACATATAACCTTATTATTGCAGGTAAGGACCCGTGGTATGAATTACAAATGGACATCTGCGACAGTTGACAGCAGCAGTTTCTTCTAGATTACATTTTTCACTCTCATCAGTCAACTCTTTTTGACATTTCTTATGAAAAGTCGTCTGTTCGCAAAATCAACACTCCCAGTTCACATCCTGACGAAATCTCTGTTGATATCATGTGTCGGCGTCTTCTTTCTATGAGAGGAAATTGTGTTGTTGTTTTTGCAAGCATGTTCCGATATATACTGAATGTATGTTTTACTGTATTTTACTTAAATTATTTTTGTATTATTTACACATTAAACTATTACCATGTTTAATACCTTGTCACAATTCCTCCGTGTTTATAATGTTATATTAATAAGATATACGCATGTTTACATCTGTACTATGACATTTGTATTCTATTCTGTTTGTTTTTTAAATCAGTTATCTACATACCCGTGTAAGAGTATGTTCGAGTTCGTTTATTGGTTATTTAATTTATAATTAAGTCCTGTATTATATTTAAGAAAGATGTTGATATCATAAATGTTTAAAAAAACGATTAATTGCGTTTGCTTTAATAAATGAAAGAAATATTAAGAAAATGGCGAATAAAGGTTCCTTTCCTACTTGTACCTTTATTCGGAACCATTTTAGTCATTTTTTGTCGTTCGTATCTTCAGAATAACTGAAAATATTTGTGTTTATTTATAAATCAAATCATACGCGTACTATTTTATTGTTTATGTATAGTCCATATTTGTGTTGACTTTTCGTGCATAAATATATATTTACGTGTTGTTTAAAATATATGGTTGTTGTTTGATTCGATATCTGTGTACGCTGGTAATCGATAAAAACTAAAATATTCATGTTTCTTATTTATTAATTATGAAAGTACCGATAAATTATTCTGATCGAGCAGTCTATTGGCACTTTGTTTTCAGGAACACAATACACACGGCAATAAAGGGCGTTGTAACACAAACACAATAAAAAAATCCGATAGACTTATATATTTGATGTGTTTATTTATTGTACAATGTAATTACTGATTAGTTAGTTTTCTATTGTGCAAGTATTTTATTATAAATACGCGAGTGCAAATCTCGAGAGCCTATTTGGTGCCTCGGGTATCAAACATGCAACCATTGAACGCTATGTGCACCTATCAATATTTCCTTCCAGGGGGGTGGGTGGGGGGGGGGGGAGCGGTGGGCATATACGGGACTTTAGACTGAAAGCGATTCCCGACATGATTCCGGGTCCCGGGAAATAGATTTGGTCGGACTTTAGATCCCGGTAATATTGGCGACCCCGGGCCTCTCCCACTAAGAGGATTTAGACAAAAATGCTTGACCCTAGGGTGGGGAATTAGACCACTAAAAATAAAATTAGACAAATTCCCCTAGGTCAACCCGGCGCTCCCCCCATGGGGGGGGGGAATATTGATAAGTGCACTGGTACGAGTGCGTGGCGTTATCGAATGTAACATCCTCAACACTTCATTTGGCAGTCCTAACGCAATGGTGCAAAACAGTTATGACAGTGGTTACGAACATTCAGCTTACCAGTACTTGAAAACATGTTACTGTCATTTAAGTATTGGTAACTAAGCTGAACTGTATTACAGTTACGTGCTTTCGTCACGTATTCTCTTGTGTCCACACAGACATAACATTTGCGAACGGTTTCATTGATATATTAGATGTTACGGTATACCAGTATCAAATAATGTACGGTGTAACATGCTGACAAAACGACCCTAGCACAGATGGTAGCAACGTTCGTACTTAGCGCTATGTTAATATCAAATATATAATGTTTCCATATATCCCATGAAAATCAAAAATAATTTGTTTTATTTACACTTCGCAGTATAAAATCATACTGAACAAACTCGCCTTTCTTCTTAAGCCAGATAGTCAAGCTGATAAAATCAATAGTACTACCCGATATACAGTCAACTGTTCGGTACTAATCGGAAATCTTCCGAAGATTTTCGGCTGCTATCGATTTTATCTGATGATCGATACTGCCTTATCTAAGATTCCATAGGTAATAAATTTCACGCGTTCATACCCTGAACAATTTAATCTGGCTGTCCTGTTAGCGCAAGAGTATGTCAGTATGAAACAGACAAAGCGACACACTTCTGTTTTTATGAACCAAACGTTTCGAAGAAAAAATTCGTTTATGAGAATGCGCATGTCGTTGGGCGGGTGGGCATAGAGGCGGCGTCAACTTTTCGTTTAATGCATTTTGTTCGAACAATTTTGTTTTCGTGGAATGTCCATGTTTCTTGTATAATTTTACTCTCTGTTGGAGAATATTGAGGTTAACAATAATTCCATAGTCTTTAATAGTAACAACAAACTACTGCAACAACTACTACTACTATTACTACTACTACTACTGCTACTACTACCTACTACTATTACTACTACCACTACTACTGCTACTATAATATTATTATTATTATGTTTATTATTATTATCATTACTGTTGTTGTTAACTACATTGTGTGATACCACAAGATCTGTTTGGCAATAAATAAGAACTGACCACGGAAAATTACGACAATTTTCCATTATGAAATGGCATCTATGACATATTTGGGATTGCACAAGCAAATTATTTAGCCAGGTATAGAGCCCTTTTCAGACAAGTTTGCGCACCTTTGTCAATACATAATCACTTTGGCACTTAGGACTCAACATTATAATTTAAAAAACAATTAGGACAGCACCCATGTATAATGATCGTTATCAGCTTATTATACCACCGACACATATAGTGCCTGCATGATCACATTTTTATTTTATGCTTTAATTAATATAGAAAACTTAAAGTTAAATTATTGAAAGTTATAAATTGTAATGGTTACATTATAAGAACTTTGTAGTTTCAGTTATTCTAGCTTGTTTTTTGTCTTAATTTAATAAAGGAATTATTGTTACGCGTATTAAAACAACTGTTTATTTTTCCTTTGTTCCTTTCGTTAATTTCGGGCATTATGCTGACGTTTTTGTTTTTGGATCACAATATTAAGGCATAATTTCTTATCTTTAATTAAACAATGATTGAAAGTATGTTTTCTGCTATCAATTAACATGCATACTCTGAACTATCTCAATGTCGAATATAACGCTAATGCATTGTTATAAAAAAATACATCCACATTTCTTTCTGGATTTCATTATCTAAAATAAGCTAAACTGCAGGTCTATGATACCAAGATTCTTATCTGTTTATTACCCCAAATAAACGCCGCAGGGAACATATACTGCTAGAACAGTACCAACTCGGTATCGTTCGACAACGCTCGTTTATTTCCGTGTTGAGTCAGGGAAATGAATTTTAAACCTAAGGCGTAAAAACATATATGTTTGTTTCAGGTAACCCGACCTACCCTAAAAAAATGCCCCTACCCTAGAACATTTTATTGGGTTTGTCAGATTGATTTTTTGTTTATTTACCTTTTTCAATAATTAAATGTGTGTTTGGATAAATAAGTGTTTTGTTTTGATAGTATCCACTTATAAACAATATTTAAGGATATTACTGATACGTTTTGAATATTTATTCAGTTTAAGAATCTTCAAGTTGACCATTTACAAAAAAAATAAATAAAAAAATATTCCCTACCTACCTACCCTAATTTTTTGGGGCATGTTACCTGAAACAAACCTACTTTTGTTTACGCCTAAGTCTAGTCTAAATTCCCCCGCCTAAAACATGAAATAATTAAACTAAATTAACAACACTCGAACAAGCACAGAATGAATTTTCCTAATCCGTCTGTACTTTTCTGACAAACAAGGGGAAGTTTATTTTTGTATGCGATAAAGTTGAAAATGCACACTATTCCCGACCGAGTTACTATTGATTTCTATAGGAGATAGGGTGATGTGACAAAAATGCAAATTCACCCGCCTAAATTTTAAAATAAAATAAAATAAATGGTACCATGTTAAAGAGCATAAAATTAACTTTTCAAATCCGTCTTTACTTTTCGGAGAGTAAAAAAAGAAGAAGTTACCGCAAATAATATTTAACGCTCCCAATCAAATCAATGTAAATTTTACGCGAGAAGTATCGATTTTTGCGCCGCGCTGAGAAGCGAGATTGTTGTACATGAAACCCACTTTGTAATGCGCAGCGATTACCACATTGTGTTGTTCCAGCGGCTTCATTGTTATTTGTATGTGGAGAAATTAATGCCGCAAGTACTATCACTGTGTCAGAGGAACTGCACTCATCAATTATAGAATGTTTTGAATTGAGCAAATATTGATGCAGAATAATATACCTAACATAAATAAAGTAAAATTCCAAATATTTGTTGTTTTAACGTCAATGTTTGTGTAACGCTAAATCGTATTTGACGTTACATCTATAACATTTGAGAACGATTTTTGTGATCGTCGATCTGACCTGTAACATTGGATACTTGTTTCATACTACTCGTATAATGTATATTGTATCAAATAATACACAGAGTGATTACTCTTGTTGATAAACAGACCCATTGGGCACACATTTAATTCATACGTCAATAGAACTGATAATACAACACAATATATGCTACATGAAACGTATACATTGCAACAAACCGATCACAATTAGCATTAAGCATTATATAATTATGAGATAAAATATCCTGAATTAAATTTTCTTCTTGAACACAAATATAAAACAACGTGGTCTTTTTATAATGTTATAATGTAAGCATTTGTTTCACGAATCAACATCAACTGCAAAAAAATCCTTGTTGCATATTTAAAGTGCTGAAATCCTTGCTGCATATTTTAAGTGCTGAAATCCTTGCTGCATATTTTAAGTGCTGAAATCCTTGCTGCATATTTTAAGTGCTGAAATCCTTGCTGCATATTTAAAGTGCTGCTAGAGAGTTGCTCCACTTGACCCCAATGTCAACTATGCACGTAAGCAAATTGCAACACTCTGTATCGCAACGTTTAGTGCAGTGATCGCGGTGTCAAACAGGCATTGACGTTCGACGGCGGTTTCTTTTTATATTTACGTATAACGAACGTTTAATATGACTTGTAGCCGTATACTTGTTTGCAAACTACACTAAACGTATCTAGCATTGTGGATTACACTAAATGTATGTATGAATGTTGATGACAGTAAATTCTTCCTTGCCTTTGGTTGTTTATTACACTAAACGTAGCTTTAAGCGTTGATAACATTAAATGTATCAACGATTGCTGCTTTAAGAATCGACGTACTCTTTTAACATGAATATGCATAACACTGAACGGAAAGGTGCCTGAACAAAATATGGTGACACATTCGAACAAATCACCCGGTACACTTGTTTTCTATATAAAAACGTACATTACACATATATTCAGCAGGTGCAAACTATTCTCAATTGTGAACAATGAAGACACGCAAATGCGTCAAGGGTCAGTCAGATGTCTGGACGCTGCGGAGGAGTACCTTACGCGATGGTTGAAACGTTTTACTGATTCGTTGCTTCTTTTGTCTGATGAGTCACGCCATGCCATTCGTTATCGGTCCAGTTCGATGCTTTCCAAAATAGTCCGCTCGTCTGGTCTATTGTCTCTGAAGCGGCTGTACAGATACGAGCTCAGCACGCCAACTATGAGGCCCACACAGAACGTGGCCACCGCCACTCCAGCAGTGACACCTGAAATTTCATAGTAGTGGCTCGTTGGAAAAAGGTGGTGATATATTAAGGAGTATATGTATAAGCTAAAATGGTGTTTAAAAAGGCATTGTACTCGTACATCTACAGCTTAAACGATCAAATACACACTAGATCTATTTCGGCATTGTACTCGTACATCTACAGCTTAAACGATCAAATACACACTAGATCTATTTCACGAATACGCCAGTCTAAATCTATGGCTCCGAGGTTTGGAAAATGAATAATACTATGGTACAAATGGGAAAAGAACATTACTTGGCAGTTTTGTAAAGAATAACGTGGGTAGCTGAACACGAAGGTATCATCAGAAAATGGTTTTCTCCTCGTACAAAATGTGAGATAAACATTACGAAGCTAGTATACAGGATTTTCTTAGAGTTTTGTTTTAATTAGTACAACACACGCTGAATATGTTGTATTTTATTAAAAATGTCACAATGTCGGATGGAAAAACTTAAAATGCGATCATAACAATATTGTGCAAAATGTTTGCCCTTTATAATGGTAATGCATAGTTGTACTAGTATCGTCAGTTTACAATGGACAAAGCTGTTTCCATACCGGAATTGCTGGATGACGTCTTGACGGTTTGGCAACTGGCATGTGTGTTGAAGCTCTGCTGAGCTGACGTCGTACTCGAAGGAACTGTTCGTTGTGTCGAGGTTTTACTGACTGGACCCATATACAAAAAATAGGTTAAACACCTGATTTATCAAATAAAAACCCAAATGTAAAAACTACCGGTATATTTAACTTCGACAAATAGGCGTTTTTCCCAAGACATAATCATAACTTACGCACGCGACTCAGTTGTACAGTATCATAGTATTCTTTACGACTACTGGATTTTGGACCGCTTTTCTGTTTTCAATGCTTACCAACGATAAACATATACACATGATACCATTTCAGTTAAAAAGTTCAATTAATAATGACGTCATATCACCTGTTGTGGACCGTGTCTGTGCTGGTACCGATGTAGTGGCTGCCGCAGCAGTGGCCAATGATCTGACCGGAACCGCCGGGGTGGGGCTTGTGGGATACGGGGCATAATTCGTCCCTGCAGACAGAGCAATGTTTATTAATAAAGACGTATTTTGTCGCTGGAAAAAATAGCTGGCAACCTGAAAAAGGCAATGGGCGTTATTTGTTTCAGACAATTGTTAAGCTTCAAAATGTCAAAACTGGATACGGGTAGTCTTTTTTTTTATATGTGTGTGACTTACTAATTTGCTTATAACTGATAGGAAATTTTTTTATGAGCTGAATTTAGTCAAATTCTGGTTGTAAAATGGCAAATCTGACGTTTTTAACATTGGCAATTCAATATAATACAACATGCATTGAGCAGAAAATAAAATTAAACACAATTAAGGCTTGTCACATGATGTGACGTATGCCCCCGAAGCGTATGCTTGTCAGAGGAAGGCAACACAGAGTCAGAGTACAATATTATGCCCTGGACAAATATCTTGAGATTTCAGCACAAAAGAGCTGTTTGTTGTGTGTGACACACTGCCTCATAATGATCTTCATTCCCAGCAAGTTATTACATTCCTTACATGTTGGCAAAAATTATGCTTTCAACAAACACTTCATTCTAATATTTGAACTTTAAGTGTAACTTTGGACCCACAAACCTCGACCGAGGACCATGTACGTGGTATGCGACGCATTGTCTGGTCATGGGAAAAATAATCTGAAGTAATATTAAAATCCTTCCAGGCTTTTGGAAGTTATAGAGCAGAAAGAAAATTCCTTGAACTTTGACCTGTAATTGTGACCTTGACCTTTGACCAAGGACCATGGTAGCTGTACCCGACACATTGCCTGGTCATGGGAAATAATAATTTGAAGCAATATTAAAATCCTTCCAGACTTTTAGAAGTTAGGGTGGAGAAACAGAAATCCTTGGCCGTTGACTTTGAATTGTGACATTCACCTTTGACAGACGAGCATGGGAGTTGTATGCGACACATTGTCTCGTCATGGGGAATAATAATCTGAATTAATATTTAAATCCCTCAAAACGTCTGGATGGCTTTAAATATTACTTCTAAACTTTAGAAGCTATGGGGTAGAAACACAAATAATTGACCGTTGACCTTGAATTGTGACCATTACCATTGACCGACGAGCATGGGAGTTGTATGCGACACATCGTCTGGTCATGGGAAATAATAATCTGACGTTATATTAAATTCCATCCAGGCATTTAAAAGTTATATTAAATTCCATCCAGGCATTACAAAGTTACAGAGCGGAAACGCAATCCATACGGACGGAATATGGACGGACGGCGCGACTACAATATGCCCTCCTTTGGGGGCATACAAATAATTACATGTACCTTAAAAGTTACTTTGAGAACGAACATAACGGTATATCACGAATATTTAACAACAACGACCGTTGTTACATAATAAGACGACCAAAACACAAAAATACAATACAGCCCAAGACCGACCCACATGTTCTGTAGCCACACCGTAATGATGTTACCCTAGGTCATATGTAATCACTTACTATTGTACTGGTTACAGAAATCCCCGGTTTCTGAAGCGGTTACTGAACTGTTGGCTGCTCCTGGTAGGTCTCCCGTAAGATAACATGTCGAGCTGTATGGACAGAAGTAAATACCTGAAACAGGACAGCGACCATTAACCGAGTCGCCAGGATATCGACAATTAACCGAGTAGACATGATATCGACAATAAACCGAGTCGCCAGGATATCGACAATTAACCGAGTAGCAATGATATCGACAATTAACCGAGTAGACAGAATATTGACAATTAACCGAGTAGTCAGAATATCGGCAGATTACCGAGTAGCCAGAATATCGACAATTAACCGAGTTACCAGAATATCGACAATTAACCGAATAGCCAGGATATCGACAATTAACCGAGTAGCCATAATATCGACAATTAACCGAATAGCAATGATATCGACAATTAACCGAATAGCAATAATATTGACAATTACGCGAGTAGTCAGAATATCGACAAGTTACCGAGTAGCCAGGATATCGACAATTAACCAAGTAGCCAGGATATCGACAATTTACCCAGTAGGTAGGATATCGACAATTAACCGAGTTACCAGAATATTGACAATTAACCGAGTTGCCATCATATTAACAATTAACCGAGTAGCCAGGATATCGACAATTAACCTAACCTGCGTGCCTTTCTCGGTGGTGTTGTGACGCTACTGTGCATATCCCGTTTATAAATGAAGTGTGTGTGTGTGTGTGGGGGGGAATGCTATTACTACGTCTTACAACAGCATTTACAACAAAGTGTATGGTTTTCTAGGCATTGGTTGGTAAAATATTTTTTACCAGCACTTCCAAAATATCGCAAGATAATAATTACACCGTACTAGATGTGACACTTCGTATTTAATTGTCAAGTACAAATTACAGGAGACAATATATTTCATTTTAACGCTTAGACGTAGGAATTCACATATGCGCATACTTTAATACAAACACTAATAATACAAGTACGTAATATTTACCTGTGCACCGGTTACCCAGTTCCTCTACACAGTATTTCGTACAGTCTTCCAATCCGGATATTCCAAGATAAGAGAAAGCGGAGGAGAACGTAAATGTTCCGGCGTTGACCGCTTTGAAATCGCCTTGACCATACAAACCTGAGGGGGTGGAAACATAGGCTTAACAAGGCAAAACTATACACTTGGGTGGCTTTGGGCGCGGTGAGTATTGAAGGCGGCAAACGGGCAAGAGTCTCGCGTGTTTCCCGTATCTGCGACTTTCGGACAATACATTTTTGTTATTGTATGTAATTGTTTATATCGGCAAGTATAACGGTCAAGTATGAAGATAGCAGGACGAATGGGCCCACATGTTGTTTGTATGTCCTCTTGTACGACGCAAACATATCGCAATGATAACGAAAAAACATTTAAGGGAAGATCAAGTATTTACAAGAGAGAAAAGGCAATGTCAATTAAATGCAAGAGACTGCATTTGTCAGTGAATTTTATAACTTACGCGTGTACTTAAAACAGGTCGCCTGCAGATTATTGCTAACAGAATATCCAGAAAGTGCCCGGTTTTGAAACATAAGGCACTGCATTGTGTTCTGACAATACTGGAACATTCGGCAAGGAGTGGATGACGCCAGCGAGCATTGCTTGGCACACAGTTCCGGTGACGTTGACGTCACGACGTTGTCAGAGTTTGCTGCTGTCATCGCTCCTGAACTGACGTCATACTCGTCTGTGTAATGCCCTGTGAAAGCAATCTTACTTGACTAGCAATGTCAAGACGCCTATACACATACATGCAATTTGTTCTTGTACCAAACTGTACGAGGATTTATAAATGTTAGTATAACACATTGTTGTCATTAGCATATTGAATATGATGAAATGCGAAATAATTTTCAACGCAGTAACTTTCAGCAGTTAAAAATCACTGGCAAAAACGCTATCTAAAATAATGCAGGAAGCTATGAACATTTACTAGAATACGCCGTGCACGAAGTATCGGCAGTAAAAGCACTGGCGTCTGCCAGGGAGAGGTCTGACTTCGTCTTGGTGCACTGGCGCGTGGAGCGCAGGTAGCTGAAGCCCTTGCACCAGAAGAGCTGGTTTTCCCGACAGGACTGCGCACACTCGTCCAGCGACAGGCCCAGCTCCAACGTGTCGGCAAGGTCTGTACCGAAACAGGTTGAGTTCCGGAACACGTCGAAATGGGCCAGCGGGCTGCCTGGAGGAGTGTCGGACACACACGACATTAAGAAATGCGATAAATGGCAGGCATACGAGTAAGTATTTTACTGGAAAATCATTACGACGTGTACAAGCTAAAGAGACAGATGATCTATTATACAAAGTGTGTTTCAGAACAAATTGTAAAAGCTGTTACTAGTAATTAATATAAGGCGTAAAAAATATGTTTGTTTCAGGTTACCCGACGTACCCTAAAAAAAACCCCGACCCTAGAACCTTTTATTGAGTGGGTCAGATATTTTTTGTTTATTTTACTTTTTTCCAATAATTTAAATGTTTTCTTTTGATAAATACGTGTTTTGTTTTGATAGCATCGTCTTCAAAACAATGTTTTATGATATTAGAGACACGTTTTGAATATTCATTCAGTTTTAGAATCTTCAAGTTGACCATTTACCAACTTAATTTAAAAAAAAATTCCTTACCTACCTACCCTAATTTTTTGGGGCATGTTACCTAAAACAAACATATTTTTTTAAGCCTAAGTATTTATACTTCTGATGTTACAGGGTCTTAACCCAAAAGATGTAAGAGTATTTTTGAGTTTTGACAGTGACCCCGGTAGACAAAATTCTGTGACTTACCTTCTTTTATGAGCTTTCTTCTACTTTTAGAGACATTATAAACAGTGGCTGCAGTGAAGTTTTTGGTCTGAAATTTTCACAACAATCGCATTATTGGTAGATTCTAGTACATATTGACTTTCTTTATTGCATTTACTACTTGCTTGTTTATTGATTGCATATATTTTGACTATAAAATGCCCTTTTAAAACCCAAATTAGCTTTTACATTAATATACCGGGTAATACGTATACCAATATAATATGTATCATAAAAACGCATTACACCGTCATCAGACGCGGTTACAGAATTCGGTGTTAGAGAAATATTCAGTACCTTACAACATATACAAGCATAAATTATACTAATTTGCAAAAAAATTACATTAATATGTGGGATAGGACAAGTTTACGTTTGACAATTTTGCGGGTTGGGGGTGGGGTGGCGTACGCCTCTTCTGCCCCCTATAAATTCACCTATAGTCATTTAATTAATGGCTACATATAGGCCTAACACATACAAACATGGCAGTTTGTGTCATTTAAGATGCTTAACCTTTGTTGAGCAAGCTGTTAGAACTAAAGCTGGGCAATCGCTCGATTGCATATTCTCATATTTTATGAGTTGTTGCTAAGTATCCGTGGTCCAGATTAACTATTTTAGGTGTTATTTTACATCCGGAATACTAATAAACGATTACTGCAATTTGATCTTGAACGATTGACAGCCAAGTGCACGGGTACCTTGTCCGTGTTGGGTACGGGTATTTCTAACACGAGGTCCCCGCTGTACACTGCGTTACGGAGGTCCATCATGGCGATGACGTTGGTCGGCTCCACAGTGGTCACATTCGTAGTTCCTGCAGCGTGTATATATCGCGTTAGTGACAAGTAAAGAGCATTAAAGTGTTCATGTTCAGTACTGTTTACTGTTCAGTACAACCACTCCGCTGTGTACCACTTGCAGGTATAACCACTCCGTTGTGTACCACTTGCAGGTATAACCACTTCGCTGTGTACCACTTGCAGGTATAACCACTCCGCTGTGTACCACTTGCAGGTATAACCACTCCGCTGTGTATCACTTGCAGGTATAACCACTCCGCTGTGTACCAGTTGCAGGTATAACCACTCCGCTGTGTACCACTTGCAGGTATAACCACTCCGCTGTGTACCACTTGCAGGTATCATCATCAGGGCCCGTATTAACTAATAATTTTTATATTTAAGACTTAAGAATGAAGAATAGACTTTGACCCACAAAAATATGTGTGCATACCCAAATATGTCGTGTGCCAATGTCGCTTATGCCATTAATAAACCGTTTTAAATCAAGAATGCTAAAATTTGCGTTGGTAAATAACAGGGTTAATTGAAATCAAAGCATTTTTAGGATAGAGCAGTTTCAAGAACATTTTTCATTCTTACATCTTAATTCAAAGAATGGATTGGTGAATACGGACCTTGGTCTACCTCGACAGTGGTAGCCTGAGATTTTGTGGTAATATATTCACATTCGACTAAACGTAAGGTTGAAACTTACACACAATATCAGATTATATCAGAATGATTGGTTAAACTTAAAAAAACGTGCATACACACGATATGAATATGTTTCCCACATTTTATCATATCTACAATTAAAAACACTCATTTTACTTCACAACACTATACATGTATAATGTAATTAGAATTATTTAGTAGTTAACTTATTATATTCAATACAACGTATATAACGTTAGGGGCGAGGACAACGTATATTTAGTTATGGGCGAGTACAACGTATATTACGTCAGGAGCGAGGACAACGTATATAATACGTAAGGGGCGAAGACAAGGTATAAAACGTCAGAGGCCAAATCAACGTATATTACGTAAGGGACGAGGACAACGTATATTGCGTAACGGGCGAGGACAACATATAAAACGTCAGGGGCGAGGACAACGTATATTACGTCAGGGGTGAGGTCAACGTGCATTACGTAAGGGGCGAGGTCAACGTATAATATACGTAAGGGGCGAAGACAAGGTATAAAACGTCAGGGGCCGAATCAACGTACATTACGTAAGGGGAGAAGGACAACGTATACTGCGTAACGGGCGAGGACAAAATATAAAACGTCAGGGGCGATGACAACGTATATTATGTCAGGGGCGAAGTCAACGTACAATACGTACGGGGCGAGGTCAACGTATATTGCGTAAGGGGCGAGGGCAAGGTATATTATGTAAGGGGCGAAGACAACGTATATTACGTCAGGGGCGAGGACAAGGTATATTACGACAGGGGCGAGGACAACGTATATTACGTCAGGGACCAAAACAACGTGTATTAAGTAAGGTGCGAGGACAACGTATATTACGTCAGGGGCCAAAACAACGTTTATTACGTAAGGGGCGAGGGCAAGGTATATTACGCCAGGGGCCAAAACAACATATATTACGTAAGGGGCGAGAACAACGTATATAACGTAAGGGACGAGGACAAGGTATATTACGTCAGGGGCGAGGACAAGGTATATTACGTAAGGGGCGAGGACAACGTATATTACGTATGGGGCGAGGACAATGTATATTAAGTAAGGGGCGAGCACAATGTATATTAAGTAAGGAGCGAGGTCAACGTATATTACGTAAGGGGCGAGGAAAAAGTATATTACGTAAGCGGCGAGGACAAGGTATATTACTTCAGGGGCCAGGAAAAGTTATATAACGTAAGGGGCGAAGACAACGTATATTACGTCAGGTGGTAGGTCAAGGTATATTACGTCAGGTGCGAAGACAAGGTTTATTACGTAAGGGGCGAGGAAAAGGTATATTACGTCAGGGACCAAAACAACGTATACTATCTACGGGGCGAAGACAACGTATATTACGTCAGGGGTGAGGACAAGGTATATTACGGCAAGGGCGAGGACAAGGTATATTACGACAAGGGCGAGGACAAGGTACATTATGTTAGGGGCGTGGAAAAGGTATATTACGTCAGGAGCGAGGACAAGGTACATTATGTTAGGGGCGTGGAAAAGGTATATTACGCCAGGGACCGACCAAAACAACGTATACTACCTAAGGGGCGAAGACAACGTATATTACGTCAGGGGTGAGAACAAGGTATATTACGACAAGGGCGAGGACAACGTATATTACGTCAGGGACCAAAACAACGTATATTACCAAAGGGGCGAGGACAAGGTATATTACGTCAGGGGCCAAAACAACGTTCATTGCGTAAAGGGCGAGGACAATGTATATTACGTCAGGGTCGAAGACAACGTATATAACGTAAGGGGCGAGGACATGATATATTACATATGGGGCGAGGACAATGTATATTACGTCAGGGGCCAAAACAATGTATATTACGTAAGGGGCGAGGACAACGTATGTTACGTCAGGGGCGAGGACAACGTATATTACGTCTGGGGCGAGGACAACGTTTATTACGTAAGGGGCGAGGACAAGGTATATAACGTAATAGGCGAGGACAACGTATATTAAGTAAGGGGAGAGGTCAACGTATATTACGTAAGGGGCGAGAACAAGGGTTATTACGTAAGGGGCGAGGCTAGAGTATATTACGTCAGGGGTGAGGACAAGGTATATTACGTCAGTGGCGAGGACAAAGTAAATTACGTCAGGGGTGAGTACAAGGTATATAACGTCAGGGGCGAGGACAATGTATATTACGTAAGGGGTGAGGACAACGTTTATTACGTAAGGGGCGAGGACAACGTATATTACGTCAAGGGCGAGGACAAAGTATATTACGTCAAGGGCGAGGACAACGTTTATTACGTCAGGGGCGAGGACAACGTATATAACGTAAGGGGTGAGGACAAGGTATATTACGACAGGGGCAAGGACAACGTATATTACGTCTGGACCAAAACAACGTATATTACGTAAAGGACGAGGACAAGGTATATTACGTCAGGGGCCAAAACAACGTATATTACGAAAGGGACGAGGACAAGATATATTACGTCAGGGGCAAAAACAACATAATTATATAACGTAAGGGGCGAGGACAGGGTAAATTACGTTAGGGGCGAGGACAAGATATATTACGTCAGGGGCGAGGACACTGTAAATGACGTAAAGGCGAGGACAACGTATATTACGTCAGGGACCAAAACAACGTATATTACCTAAGGGGCGAGGACAAGGTATATTACGTCAGGGGCCAAAACAACGTTCATTGCGTAACGGGCGAGGGCAATGTATATTACGTCAGGGGCGAAGACAACGTATATTACGTAAGTGGCGAGGACATGGCGAGGACATGGTATATTACATCTGCGGCGAGGACAATTGTATATTACGTCAGGGGCCAAAACAACGTATATTACGTAAGGGGCGAGGACAATGTATGTTACGTCAGGGGTGAGGACAACGTATATTAAGTAAGGGGCGAGCACAATGTATATTAAGTAAGGGGCGAGGTCAACGTATATTATGTAAGGGGCGACGACAGTGTATATTACGTAAGAGGCGATGCCAACGTACATTACGTCAGGGGCGATGACAACGTTTATAACGTAAGGGGAAAATACAACGTATATTACGTCAGGGGCGAGGACAACGTATATTACGTCTGGGGCGAGGACAACGTATATTACGTAAGGGGCGAGGACAAGGTATATAACGTAATAGGCGAGGACAACGTATATTAAGTAAGGGGCGAGGTCAACGTATATTACGTAAGGGGTGAGAACAAGGGTTATTACGTAAGGGGCGAGGCTAGCGTATATTACGTCAGGGGTGAGGACAAGGTATATTACGTCAGTGGCGAGGAGAACGTATATTACGTCAGGAGCGAAGACAACGAATATAACGTTAGGGGCGAGGACAAGGTATAGTACGTCAGGGGTGAGGAAAACGTGTATTACCTAAGGGGCGAGGACAAGGTATATTACGTCAGGGGCCAAAACAACGTTCATTGCGTAACGGGCGAGGACAATGTATATTACGTCAGGGGCGAAGACAACGTATATTACGTAAGTGGCGAGTACATGGTATATTACATCTGGGGCGAGGACAATGTATATTACGTCAGGGGCCAAAACAACGTATATTACGTAAGGGGCGAGGACAACGTATGTTACGTCAGGGGCGAGGACAACGTATATTAAGTAAGGGGCGAGCACAATGTATATTAAGTAAGGGGCGAGGTCAACGTATATTATGTAAGGGGCGACGACAGTGTATATTACATAAGAGGCGAGGCCAACGTACATTACGTCAGGGGCGATGACAACGTTTATAACGAAAGGGGAAAATACAACGTATATTACGTCTGGGGCGAGGACAACGTATATTACGTAAGGGGCGAGGACAAGGTATATAACGTAATAGGCGAGGACAACGTATATTAAGTAAGGGGCGAGGTCAACGTATATTACGTAAGGGGCGAGAACAAGGGTTATTACGTAAGGGGCGAGGCTAGCGTATATTACGTCAGGGGTGAGGACAAGGTATATTACGTCAGTGGCGAGGAGAACGTATATTACGTCAGGAGCGAAGACAACGAATATAACGTCAGGGGCGAGGACAAGGTATATTACGTCAGGGGTGAGGAAAACGTTTATTACGTAAGGGGCGAGGACAACGTATATTACATGAGGGGCGAGGAAAAAGTATATTACGTCAAGGGCAAGGACAACGTATATTACGTCAGGGGCGAGGACAACGTATATAACGTCATGGGTGAGGACAAGGTATATCACGACAGGGGCATGGACAACGTATATTACGTCAAGGACGAAAACAACGTATATGTCGTAAGGGGCGAGGACAATGTATATTACGTCAGGGGCGATGACAAGGTATATTACGTAACGGGCGAGGACAACGTATATTATGTAAGGGGCGAGGACAACGTATATAACGTCAGCGGCGAGGACATGGTATATTAAGTAAGGGGCGAGCACAATGTACATTAAGTAAGGGGCGAGGTCAACGTATATTACGTAAGGGGCGAGGAAAAAGTATATTACGTAAGGGGCAAGGACAAGGTATATTACGTAAGGGGCGAGGAAATGTTATATAACGTAAGGGGTGACGACAACGTATATTACGTCAGGTGCGAGGACAAGGTATATTACGTCGGGTGTGAGGACAAGGTATATTACGTCAGGTGCGAGGACAAGGTATATTACGTAAGGGGCGAGGACAAGGTATATTACGTCTGGGACCAAAATAACGTATACTACCTAAGGGGCGAAGACAACGTATATTACGTCAGGTGCAAGGACAAGGTATATTAGACAAGGGCGAGGACAACGTATATTACTTCAGGGACCAAAACAACGTATATTACCTAAGGGGCGAGGACAAGGAATATTATGTCAGGGGCCAAAACAACGTTCATTTCGTAAAGGGCGTCGACAAGGTATATTACGTCAGGGGCGAGGGCAATGTATATTACGTAAGAGGCGAGGACAAGATATATTACGTCAGGGGCGAGGACAAGGTATATTACGTCAGGGGCCAAAACAACGTATATTACGAAAGGGGAGAGGACAACGTATGTTACGTCAGGGGCGAGGACAACGTATATTAAGTAAGGGGCGAGCACAATGTATATTAAGTAAGGGGCGAGGTCAACGTATATTACGTAAGGGGCGAGGACTGTGTATATTAGGTAAGAGGCGAGGACAACGTTTATTACGTCAGGGGCGATGTCAACGTTTATAACGTAAGGGGCAAATACAACGTATATTGCGTTAGGGGCGAGAACAAGGTATATTCCTTCAGGGGTGAGGAAAACGTTCATAACGTCAGGGGCGAGGACAACGTATATTACGTCAGGGGCTAGGACAAGGTATATTACGTAAAGGGCGAATACAAGGTATATTACGTCAATTGCGAGGACAACGTTGATTACGTAAGGGGCGAGGACAACGTATATTACGTCAGGAGCGAGGACAAGGCATATTACGTAAGGGTCGAGCACAAGGTATATTACGTCATGGGCGAGGTCAACGTATATTAAGTAAGGGGCTAGGTCAACGTATATTACGTATGGGGCGAGAACAAGTCATATTACGTTAGGGGTGATGACAACGTTTATTACGTCAGGGGCGAGGACAATGTATATTACGTAAGGGGCGAGGACAAGGTATAATACGTCAGGGGTGAGGACAAGGTATATTACGTAAGGGGCGAGCACGGTATATTACGTCAGAGGCAAGGCCAACGTATATTAAGTAGGGGGCGAGGTCAACGTATATTACTTATAGGGCGAGAACAAGGTATATTAAGTCAGGGGTGAGGACAACGTTTATTACGTAGGGGACGAGGCTAGCGTATATTAAGTAAGGGTCGAGGACAACGTATATAACGTCAGGGGCGACGACAACGTATGTTAAGTCAGGGGCGAGGAGAATGTATATTACGTCAGGGGCGAGGACAACGTATGTTACGTCAGGGGTGAGGAAAGCTTATATTACGTAAGGGGTGAGGGCAACGTATATTACGTAAGGAGAGAGGATAACGTATATTACGTATGGAGCGATGACAATGTATATTACGTCAGGGGCGAGGATAATGTATACTACGTTAGGGGGCGAGAAAACGTATATTACCTAAAGAGAGAGGACAACGTACTAGTATATTACGTGAAGAACTTCTATGGCGGGGTACTTACTTGAGTAAGAGCTGCACGCCGGGCCCAGGTTGACCGTACCGCTCACCGGCCCATGTGTCCGATGAAGCAGACACTGACTGTTCTGGGAACAGAAGTAGAAGCTGTTACAGATGAAGTCCGTGTACCGGAAGCAGGAGCGGGCACAGTCCTGCTCCATAGTGGGGTCCGGCAACACCACGTCCACGTGCTCGGGGACAGGATTGTTGGGTATCGGCGTGAAATACACTGAAAATGAGGTTTAATATCGAAGCGCGTGGTAAATGTACAGATTATATGAAAATTTTTACACTCCAAAGAATGATTTCGTTGCTCTGGAAATCGAGGAAATAAAAAAACAAACAAACCAAAGGATCAACATTTTAAGTAAATATGATAAAAATTCAGACAATCAACTTATTTTCTTTAATATTGAACTTAATTTGTTATAAAATTAAAAGCACGGTTATATTTGTGTAAACGTCAATCTAAAACACAAAGGTGGTGATTAATACAAAGAGCGATGGGATTCTTAATAGCTATATCACATTCACAAGGTAAACATGTGCACAGACAAGAGTCTTTTTATTGCTTAATTGCAATGCAGACGCCGCCAGACGCACCCAGGGGGTTAGTGTTCTCCACCATGGTGGAATACAGATACACGAAGTCGTCGTCGTGCTCGAGGCGCGTGTTCTGCAGGCGCATGCGCGACAGTCCCGTCCGGTTCACCACCTTGTCCACCGCCGCCAGCAGGAATATCCGGGACGACGCGCCCACAAACTCAGAAAACTGGCCTGAATGCAGCCAGAATTAAACATGTGTAGAATATTACATTAATTTATAAATCGTACACATTCATTTCTGCTCGACGTGATTGTTACTTCAAATATCGTACACATTTATTTCTGCTCTCCGTGATAGGTACGTCAATTTGAAGTGCCAATCACGGCGAGCATAAATGAATGTGTACGATTTATAATTAAAGGGAGAGTAGACAGAGAACTTGTGTATCTGATTTAGAATTGTTTATCACACAACATTTCACGCTCAACCTAGCTATATACAATTTCTTCTTATTATTAATGTTGTAATATCAGTCATTGTTCTACTACCAAAGGCAACAGAAGTAATACATGTTTGTTGATTTAATCACTTATGCATATTAAAGCCGCACAAAGGATGAACATGGTCAAATTCAGATTATATAATCAAACGGTTCTCTTACGTTTTTACGCTAGTTTATAGCCTATTTCAGAAACATTTGGTTTGCTGAAAACTGTGTATTGCAAAAACGCTGATCTTCCACGTAAAACTGTTCACAAATATTAGCTTTATTTACTGCCTAATTTCGTGGCGATGCGGATTAAATCCGACTATTCACCGTTAACATTCGGCGAGCTGCATGATATACTACATAAACCACGAGGAACTTCGGCTAGTTTCGTAGTATTGAAAATGAACACCAAACCGAACTTCAAGCTGTTCAAATTTCATTTATTTTATGAAAACGTATAGAAGTTGTTAGCTCATAATGCATTATTTTATACGTTTTCTTCATCTCAATATTAAACTTTTAATGTTTGGTTCAACGTGTATCACCTTGTTAGTGCCTTTAATGACTTCTATATTAAGAATACAATTAAGGTATGTTTATATGTATTTAATATTTAAAACATTTAACACACCATAAGTATTTACTGTTTTATATCGCAACTTTTGCAACATATTTGATAAAGCACATTTTACCCCGAATTTTAACTGTTAACAAGCACTGAACGCGTCCCGAAGCCGGCCCACAGCGCGACTTACCCGGGAACACTACGAGGAAGTCCTCAGTCTGGTCCGGGTTGTAGCACTGGTGCACGTCGAACACGGAGGCGTCCGGGTGGTCCTTGTCGAAGTCGTAGAAGTTGTACTCCATGTAGAGGCCGTTCTGAAACACGTACGGGAAACACCGTGTCAGGTTCAGATCATACAGCTCATACTGTGGCAGAAAAAAAACAATAACAGTAAAACTTGGCTGAGATGTAAGAAAAGAAAAAATAGGACGTACTTCAACCGTTCAGAATATATACGTTCCGTCTAAGGGTGCATTATGTTTTGGACGGGCATCTGCGACGTGCATCACATATTCTCAATCAGCTCTATTGGCTGTTAAAGTCTTAAATTGTTATCTCAGAGATCATCCGGGAATATAATATACCGGTAATATAGTGATGACGGTTCCTATGAAAACACGGCCACAAGCATGGGCCATCGTCGAAACCCACGGTTATATTCAGTTACCACTACAGTATATATCAAGATCAAGAAGCATAGCGTATTTGAGCAAACGTGGGTTCCGACGATGAGCCTGGGCGGAACTGACACAATCTTGTATGAGGTCTTTCCGCATAGAAACTGCGTTTTTGCAGACCTTTGGCGTGTTCCTCATCACTACATTGTATGTATTTCAAATACCGAACTATTGGACCAAAACTGAAATATAGCTACGATCTTCCGCTGTTGCAATGTAACAGAAAAATTCGTTTCACTTGTGACTTGGATGCCGGAGAGGAAACACCTGTCAAAAATCACTGACCAGATCGCATGTAAAGCGAGTCCACCAACCGCTGCGCTAGCCTGACAGCCTCTGACTACTGATACCAGTCCACTTACCGAAAGGATGGTGACTTCCAGTCTGATAGGCTGCCCTACATCTCCCCCTAGGTAGCCGTCACTCGTCTCCATCCAGTCTTCCTAGCAACGACACGTAGTACAATTATGCATCTGGATGAAATATCGGGACACTTAAGATACAAGAACGAATAGCAAGGGTTTGTGTTTCCAATTCGTGATAGTAATAATTATTGTAGACATGAGCATGTAAATCATGTATTTGCGAAACTAGCACATAAACGACAGTTAAGAAATGCCATTCAATTCACTTACCGTGAGGAAGGCGTATCTGAACACAGCTGGAGTGGTGAAGTTCATGAACTGGTAGTTCGGTCTCAGAGATTCGAAAATATTGCACATCATTCCACGAACAGTTTGCTGTAACAAAACACAAATAACTGGCTGATCAACAAGGCAAAAAGAATGACCATCACCGGTTACTTGATTCACTAGAACTGATGTACATGTAATTATAATAAATCCGTATACATTTTAAATTAACACAAAAGGGTAATAAAGTACTTTTATTGTTTATTGAACATTGCTCACTAGATATACGTATATACTATTATAGAATTTTCATTTACAATGTTGTTAAGTAACTGTCAGTGCAGCCTGTTTACCTGCCCAACGAACATGTATGAGTTGTCGATTTGGAAATTGGTCAATGGGTCCTTCATTCCGAAAGCAAGGCTGTTGTTGGAGAGCGTCTGGACGCCGAAGTCGGACGCCGAGAGACGCGACAAGCTGCAGTTCTGGTGCATCACGTCAATCACGTAGCGAATCCCTGGCAACGGAAACAACAATACCAAGCAGTATGAATATTTCGGAATTCAAGAGTTACAGTTGTAAAAGCATTGCATGGCAACTTCATATAGCCATAGATAGTCTGTACTGGTCGAGGACCAATAGCCGAAGGAAAATACCACATAAATATCTCTGGTGTTGTTAATACGCATTTTTATGAAATAAAACTGCAACTGAATCAAGGTCAGTGTTCCTTCTTTCGATTTCACTTACATACCGGATGTTATGATGATTTTGACTCGACATTAAGTGAGGCCCGGCTGAGGGGGGGGGGGGGGGGGGGCGGGGCACTAAATTACGCAGAAATTGCCAAAATGGAGAACCAATAACTGAAGACGATATTTTCCCGTCGAATTCGCGAGAAAATGCACACATGTTACTTTATTAATATGTTATATGTAATGAATTGCAGAATAATTTATTTTTTGACAATTATAACTGTTGCCCTTGTATTCGAACAATGAGCATATACAAATAAATAATTTTCATCGTAATTCGACGCTTTTGCATATAATTAAATGGGCGTTTATAACATATTGAAATAGCGGATTTGCTATGCAACATATAAAATGGGTAAACTTGACAACTATACGGATAGCTTGCTGTTAGCTGTTTCATTTGTTACAAGGAAATACTGGTCTCATGTTTCATTTGTTACAAGGAAATACTGGTCTCATGCGGGGCCTCCCACATGTTGATTTCGTGCGCACTCGTAAACGGAAATTCCCAGCCAAGTTTCACAGAACACATGTAAACGAAAGTTATTAACCGCTGTATTTTTATAAATACCTACCAGAAACAGCTGAAAATTTGCAGCATTCACGGAAACGTTCGAATGCAACAAAATGTACGATAGATTAACACGATCGAACGGATTTTAATCAATTATACCGGTTCTTTGGTTATCGGTCTTCTTCGGTTATTGGTCCTCGACCAGTAAATATTTGTTGAAGGTCAGTACTTATTTCACATTAATGGCCAGTGTACCCGTGTTGAAGTCAGTTCTAATTTCACATAACTTGCCAGTGCACGTGGTTTGAATACAGTATTAATAAATAGCCAGTTTTACTAGCGGATCCAGGGCGGGGGGGGGGGGGGGGGGGCGCCTTGACAGGCGCCAAAGTTCATCGAAAACGATAAATGCATACGATAAATGTATATATGCCTTCAGTTGTGGATGATATTGTTTTCTTTTTTTAAATTCATATATAATATAAAGATGTCAGATGCAATACACCGTTGGCACTATAAATCGCATAGAAGACATATACAATGTATACGTTTCTAATAAATATGATTTTAAGTCGAAATACAAGTCGAAATACAAGTCGAATCAATGACTACTTTCGAGTTGAAACAGTTTTGTCTCAATAAATAGTTCAGTTCCCCAAAATCTAATAAACTTTTTGTTCAATTCCCCATTAATTAGCAATCACACCAAATTGCATAGTGTTTTTATGCATTCATAAAAAAGATATAAAGTGATAAAGTAGAGGGGTGTCCACAACGTTGGCTCCAATTCCTGGCGATTTCATATTTTTTCTTGCCGTATTATTTCACAACGAAATAATACGTGTATCTTTCACAATATTTTGTGCAAAACAACACGTTCGTCCGTTTGTCCGTTAGTTCTGTTCGATGAAAAAAAAACACAGTGCATATCACATTTCAAGACAATTGGTGTGCATGACAATTGGTGAGTTATTTAATGACAATCACTTCGAAAAAAGACCATTACACTTCGGTAAATGAATAATACAAAAATGATCGATGCGTGTGTGTTTGAACTTAATCATGTTAATACATTTTTAAAGATATTTCTGATATATATAACATTGACTGTCAAATACGTATTAAGTGGACAGGCACATTAAACAAGGGCAATTTAGGGGCCTACTGCGAAAACAGGTGCATGACGTACAGATGAACCAACATGTCTTTAGAACATAATACGGTGAAGTATGAATTTATTTTTCAGTGAAACAAATTGCATTAATTTTGATGATGAAGAAGAAGAAGATGATGATGATGAGTTGCATCATATATCTTTGATACGGATCTGTAGCTGATCACTGCAGGTCCACAGACAACATAAAGGGTTATAACTGCACGAACAAAGGTTACGCCCCCCCGTAGCCCGAAAACTTGGATCCGCACCTGAGTTTACATGTGTTGAAGTCAGGTATGTCTCAATAAGGTAAGTGGTTTATGTGTTGAAGTCAGTACTAACTTCACATAACTAGCCAGTCATATATAGTAAAGGCAGTTTTGTCTCAACATTGGTATTTAGCGGGTTATGTGTTGAAGTTAGTACTAACTTCACCGCCAGTACACATGTGTTGATCACTATCCTAACATTACTATAGCGTGTACCTGTGCCGAAGTCCTCCACCACTGTCAGCGGGTTTGTTGTGTAGAACGGGAACGAGGGCTTGTTCACGTGTGGGTCATATCTAAGTAGTTGGAAATAGTTGTCATACCACACCTGCATCAGAGAAAGAAACACACCACGGTTTGAGCGTGAAACTGGTATATCTGCTTAACATTTCTATATCAAATACAATAGTTTCACACTCAACACTCGGCATATATAGGAATACTCTCAAACTGAAGAAAACGCAAAATGACCAGTTGGCAACTTGCGTTGTAAAATACATGTACTGATTCCTACGATTTTACACTACTATTATTTGAACGTCTACTACGTCATTGTGAAGTAACTGGGGATTTCTATAGGGGGTGTAGGCCCGGACGACACGGGTTACCTGGGAGGAGTACACGTGGTTGGCTACGGGCACGGACACCTCGACCTTGTAGCTGTACTGACCGCTGACCTGCGGCAGCTTCACGTTCGGGTTCACCCAGCCTGGAGAGGACACATAGAGGCGGGCAATCAATTAAGGGTGGTGGGTGCATAAATTTTCACCTACTCTATAAGCCAAACGAAAATGTCATTCATTTTAAATTATCTGAGTAGCTTACAGATTACAACGAGTACAAAGAGAAGAAAGACATTAAATATTTTAGCGATATATCTGTTAAGGTTTGTTTTCACCGCAGGAATCCGATGCCATATGCATTCACATGAGCATAATAACAGGTATACAATGTTGTTATTTTCAAATAAGTATTTTTCAATGGTGTACATGTTTTAATGGCGGGTTTTAACAAATAACTTTCTTTAAATAGCTTATAATACATTTCATAAAAACAACAACAATGCGGTTACTAGGACACAAGTACTTACCGAACACCACAACGACGTCATCGGCTGTGTAGTCCTAGATAGAAAACAACAAAAAGCTTTGTAATGTACTTTCTCAGAAAATGCAACACAGATTTATAAAATGCTTCGTCTTGATTTGACAAAAAAAATAAAGAAAGAAAAACATTATAAAAACTTCAATGCAGTAACTGAAATTAAACGCGATATATAACATACTGGCAATATCAGTGCAGTTACTTGACAACGCGCGGCCACACACTGGCAATATCAATGCAGTTACTTGACAACGCGCGGCCACGCACTGGCAATATCGATGCAGTTACTTGACAACGCGCGGCCACACACTGGCAATATCAATGCAGTTACTTGACAACGCGCTGCCACACACTGGCAATATCAATGCAGTTACTTGACAACGGGCTGCCACATACTGGCAATATCAATGCAGTTACTTGACAACGCGCTGCAACACACTGGCAATATCAACGCAGTTACTTGACAACGCGCTGCCACACACTGGCAATATCAATGCAGTTACTTGACAACGCGCTGCCACACACTGGCAATACGAGGGACGTTCAAAAATAACGTAGACTTTTGATATTGTTTACAACTGAATAAACTTAATTAAATAAAACCTATATCAAAATGAATCGGGATTCAAATTGAACATGTTTAATAAGTAATATTGTGAAATTAATTTGTTACGCGCCTAATCTATTTGATAATATAACCATGGTAACCGTTAAGCGGAACACGCCATTTATCTGCATTAAAACAAGTAAATAGATCGTAAATTGTGTATGAAATAAGTAAACTTACTTTTAAAAAATTTAGTATAATGTAAGACAAACATACATTGACATAACACCAAAAGTTGGCTTCATTTTAAGATTGCCTATTAATAAAAACAATATTGATACGACGGTGATGCACAACGGCAATTGAGAAAAAGTATAATTGTGAGATCAACTCTAAATTCGGATGGTAATGAAATCGAGTAAAGATATTTGTAAATCATCTATGCAGACATTTGATTTTATCAACAAGCCGCATAGAATACAGTTTTTAAGTAGGGCATGTGTTTTTAACAAAGTGCAATAGAATTTTCAGGCATTGTAAGCATTGAAACATGAATGGATAAGGAAAAAAAGACGCGACGATGACGACATCAATCAGCTTAAATTAGCTTGATCAGCACGGACAGTCAATGGTCAGCTAGTTATGCGAAATGTCTCGCTTGGTTTATTTCTCCATGATTAATGCATGTTGATAAGTAAGAAATAAGTAGAAATGTCAATGACAAATTACATCATTATTTTAATTTTCAGTGTACATGCAGATTTGTAGTAAGACGTAAATATTATTTAATTTTCACTATTTCTAACAGGTATTTCCTTTCTTGATTCAGTAAAATAATGTATGCTTACGTTAAGATTATTTAATTTTCACTATTTCTAACAGGTATTTCCTTTCTTGATTCAGTAAAATAATGTATGCTTACGTTAAGAGTATACACGTTTATATGCTAAATGTGTAATGTAATCAGACATACTTAAAATGCAGAATGTTTTAACATTAATTTTATATATTGGTATTCAAAACGCCATAAAGCGCTCTGTACAAGTGTATGCGAGGCTGCTTATCGTATTGCCTCAAGACCATGATGAGAAAGGCCTCTTTACAGAGATTCCAACACAAAAATCATCGATAAGATAGTGTAATTAAAATAACCGAAAATATTGAATAATAGTGAAATAATAATATTCCAACAAGAACATTTCCTTCGCGAAAAATCTTCCCTGAAGTAAATGACGTTAACGAAGTCATTGAATTCCAATTGACGTGCTCCAGGTTGCCTATAGTGACTCATCTTAAATGCCTGCCATTTTAAACAGAGAAGAGTAAAATCGCTGAAATTTTGTAAATTGATGCAAAATATATTCCAGTTTATTGTAATATCCTTTTTTCTATGAAATAATTATATGTCTAAAAATATGAAAACTATCTACATTATGTTTGATCATCCCTCGTATCAATGCAGTTACTTGACAACGCGCTGCCACACACTGGCAATATCAATGCAGTTATTTGACAACGCGCTTCCACACACTGGCAATATCAATGCAGTTACTTGACAACGAGCCACACACTGGCAGTGTATCACGGTACCTTGAAGTGCGTGTCTGTGCCGATGTTGGAGAGGATCAGACCGCGGTTGTACACGCTCGAGCGGAGGTTTTGGAACGCATCCGCGACGGTCAGTTCCGGCGTATCACCGTCCACATTCCCTGAACGGGGTAAATGCCCGGGTTACGATATATTTATAAGTGGTAACAACATTAAATTTACAAACTTGCAAATCATAACATGTAATACATCAAACCATTCGATGTCTTATAATGCAGGCTGAAAGCGAGTACGTGTAGGATCCACACAATTATTAAACAAGAAATACAATTAAAACAGCATTTGAGATTTATGACATATAAATATAAATGGATTTCGTAGGAGAAATGAACACTTTCTTTAAAAAGGCTTTGAATAAGGTTATGCACGAAACAATCTGCCTTTCGTAAAATGCGTTTACTTAGTCGGCGGTATGAACTGTTTTTAACACACCCTCATGTTGTAACAGAACCCAAACGCGAGATAACGCAAATATATCACACGATTATTTAACCCCCAAGCACATGTACTACAACTGCATACTTGAGTAGTGGTAGCACGAGGGCGTGGGCGACATGGCGGTACCGCTGTCTGTGTGGGACTTGCTCAGGTGGCACGACTGGTCGTTGGTGCAGAAGTCGAAGCTGTTACAGATGAACTCCTCGTCGTTGACGCAGAAGCTGGCGCACTGGAGCGGGCTGACCGAGTTGTAAATGATGGAGCTCGTGTCCTGCTCGATATACCGACCCGGCTGCACCGTGAACTGGGCTGCAGTGCATAGTTATAATAACATGCATATGCATTGTACATGCTTGAAGCTTGTTTCTTGTTCACACATACGTAATAATGTGATTAAATTATGCCGACGACCAGAGTTAGACGTCATCGTTGTTGGTTTTGAAACGCTATTGACGAAACTAACAAAGGAGCTTTGCCCCTAAAAATACACTGGTATCCAACCATATAGAGTACAGCTACATTAAACCAAGAATATTGGAGTATAGCGGTATATTGCAGGGTTTTATGTTCAAATCACCTGACAGCAAGGTTTTGTCGAGTAATGTGGCGGTGACGTATAAATTGGCGTCATCGTACGTCAGCTGGACGTCAGAGATTCGTAAGATGGAGACACCCATTTTCTCGGCGAACACGAGCTGGGCCCAGTTGGTAACCGACTCCTGCGTAGCAGGTATAAATGTGCCTGCAACATGGTCAGTCAACATGCGCCAAGTAAGTACGGTAAAATGTGGGCTTCCCGCAAACCAAATGTAATCAACTGCCATCTCAGTTTTTATAATCATGTATTTTAATAAAGTATATTGCAACTTCAAAACTTCAAAACTAACAGTAAAATGTTCATTTTCTCTTGCAATATGGACAATTAAAAACAAAACAAAAATATTATTTTTTTTGTCAATTCGGCGTTTTGCGTGCTGGTTATTTACTCGTGAAATTAAAATTCGGAAGAATGCGCGCCCATTCGTACCTGGAAATTTGACCCTGAACGTGACCTTGTTTGCCTCGGCAAAGCAGGCACTGACGTCAAACACGCTGAGAGAGGGCGGCGTGGGCTCGAACTCCAGGAAGTTGTAGGTGGCCGTTAAACCCGTCTTCAAATACCGACAACACAAACGTGATCGACATGGCAATAAAGACTGCACGTATACATGTATTAAGGTTAGACAAGATGAAAGGCTGTGTGAAAATGTACACAAATATAACAAAGGACCGAAACTTCAAGCAAAAAGATAGTTTGAGGATTTTCTACAAAGATGGACTAAGTCTAACAAATACGGTTATTGGACAATTAACAATTGTTAACAATTGTTATTCACACTAACAGGTCAAACATTTCATGTTGATTTCATTGCGAGGTAATGCACAATGTATTTCTATACCATGACAATTAGCATATTGTTTAAACGGAATCTTACGTCTGCAGCATACAGCACCATGCGGATGGGTATCTGTGACGTAATCATGTCTATATTGTCATCCGTGAGGTAAGCCCACCCATTCTGAAACTCATAATTTTAAAGCAATGAATATGTAAGGAAAACCATTAAATTTAAAGTCTCTAGCAAATGAAATGCATGTACACGAATTTGTCCTCTTAATATTTAATCCTCAATTCACGTTTAAACTGGCGGGAAAAATTCAGGTTAAAAAAAACCTTTCACGTGTTATATGCACATACGTTCTTGCATTCCCAAAAGTTTGTAGATTTAGATTTACATTAATTTGGGAGTACACAAACTAATATTGATACAATTGAAATGTCGCTTGTAACAATGAAATAATGTAGTTTTCATGGGCAAGTTTAAATAGAGTTAATCTGTGGTCTACATATCCCACTTCTTCACACCTGATAGCCAACACGATGGGAAATCCTGTTAAAATACCCAGTAAATTAAATCGAAACTTTAATCGACAGGAGAGCAACATCATCGTAAAATATACATGTATTAGTTGTGTATACAGTGAATAATCTCATACAGGTACATACCGCCATGAAATAGAATGTGAGGTCCATAGTTTTCACGTTGGACAGGAAGCCGTTCTGTGTAAAGTTCTGTGCTTGGCCTACGTACGTGTCGCACTGGATCCCGCGAATTACGTACTGCAACAAACCAGACAGCAGTCGATAAAATAACGATTTGAAGTAGCAAACAGCATTAAGAATCACAAAACCAAAAAAAAACAGCCTGCACAATGCATGTTTGCACCCCCACTCTTGTTAATAAATGATTATGACACATACATTGTGTATTCTTTGATAAAAAGGCATCGGACTTCCAGCAGCAATGGACAGACTCACGAGTACATCCAACACCTAAATGCGATTGCTGCTGCAGGTATTGGGAATACTTGGAGTGGAATTTCAAAAAAGACCAGTCACGATTTTCATTCATTTATTGCTTGTACTTGACATGAATAGGGAACATCATTCACTGATATGTGACGGGGCAATTTAAGGCCCCAAAAAATAATTGTGTGTTTCGAGCAACGGTCTCAAAAAAGATAGGTAGGGTAGGGATTGAGTTTTTGTTTATTTTTTTTTAAAGTCCAGCCAATTACGCGAAACGAATCGCAAACACTTAACCGGCAATGTTATTCATCCAGACGCATATTTAATATACATGTACCACCAAAGCATATAAAGCGCCTTTTCGACACGAATTATCTAGTTAATCACGATTAAAAATAAATATCTGACAATTTTAGATTTCACGAAAATCGATGGTCTCTAAAAACTTCAGGGTCGTTTTTTTTTCGCTAGGTAGGGTCAGGTTGCCAGCAACACAGATTTTTGTTTGTTTTGGCCGTACGCCTCTAACGTGCATGGTACAAGAAAGGGCACCGTGCCTGGCCGATGTAGGTGAGGTTGAGGTCGAGGTTGAGCAGGTGCAGGGGACTCTTCATGTCGATCACGAACGAGTTGTTGTACTGGTAGGCAGTCACGTTCTGCTGCGAGTCCATCTGGCCGGGAGTCAGTGCGCTCGCTGTGCAGTTGTTGAACATCCGGTCAGTCGTGTAGGCGACACCTGCAGGAGAATATAGATACATTGGATGTACATACACCGTTAGGGCCAGAACGTGCACTAATGTATATAACTGCAAATGTTCAGATAAGTAAAAATTATTTTAATTGATCAATTAAAATTTGAAATGTGAATCCTGGTATAAAGCATTGAGAGTATCAACCAAAAATATCATCCCAAATATCGTGAATGACAAAGATGTGTTCATATATTAATGTGAACAACTGAGTGTATGGATAGCATACTTATGGATATGCCATTATAATCTCTATAATTTCGTGTCAGTGATAGTATGACGCTTAGACCTGTTTTATAGTCGTGTATGTCGATCCTGGGGTGGATCGTGTAGTCGGGCGGCGTCGGCACCATCGGTCGGCGGTCGCGTCGGAAAAGCATGAAAGACGCGTCGTACCACACCTACGCGATAACAATTTTTAACATTAGTGTAACCTCTTTTTATTGTTGTGAATGATAACCTTTATTACATATACGTAATCGTTACGTTCTCCTCAACAATATACATTGTAACAATAACACAGTATATTAAATCTGCATTGTGTTAGGTATTAAATTTATTTAATTTGCCTACATTTAAAAATAAATATTACACATCTTTACGGGGAAAAATAGTGGGTCAAAATGGTGCCATGATGTCATTAGTTAGTGTAGTAAGAATGTGTGTAACAGAGGAAACAGTAACTAAACTGGAAGCGGCGACAATAGCACCATCTATAGAGACTAATGAGAGTCGAATATTGATAGGAGCGGTTATAGTATCATAGTGTTTAACTGAGGAAACAGTAACCATGGCCAAATAACAGTAACAATGAACGCCATTTATAGAAACTGAGTGAGCTTACTTCTTCGAACGCGACGGCACCCAGGTCCGGGTAGACTGTCTCCACCTTGTAATAGAACCGGTCCGGAAGTGCAGGGGGTGCCTTGCCGGGCTTCCTTCCGGTGCACCACACGCTCTCTGGCGTCTGGAACGAGAAAAAAGTTGTGAGAAACAGGTTATTAACCGCTAGCAACTGCGTGTATATAATTAACAATTTCAGCAGTTTCCGTGTAAAGCCTGTGACTCTAATTAGTGCACTGTAACCTGCATGTCTCCGTAGTCGAAGACGGCCCCGGGGATGAGGTGCGACATCTGGAAGATGTGGTGGTAGTTGTAGAGGGAGCCGTTGGGGAGGCGCTCGCTGCCCACCACCTCCGACATCACCGGCACTGAACTCAGCGTAGAGGAGGTCGTCCAGTTGCCTGTCACAGTATGTCATAGTGATAGCGTTTTGTAAATAAGGACATCTACATGTCTAACAATATATGTAACATTTTACAACTTATACTTTCGATCGGCATGTATATACATGCATGTACATATACAATTATAGACGTCGTTTCCACAAGTGTCAATCATCTGCAAATTATCTTGTGATTTATCCAATATTGTACTTGATATCATCTGCTTAACGGTTGACATAGTTGACAAGAGCTTGTGAAGTGTTTGTGAAGCTGTATGAAGGAAATTGATATTACGGTTAACAATAGCCGGGTTGGGGGAATTTAAATACATGTAGTATGAAACTACTACATGCATATTACTAAATGTAGTTCCTTTGCTCTTGGTGGTTACCCTGTACCCTTAAATGTATAAATCTACGAACGTATACATGTGTCCTGTGTATAATTCAAGCGCTCATATACAAAGTCATGAACTACCGGCTCTGCTGAAGTAGTAGTCGATCTTCCTGGTGTTGTTGATGCAGCTGGTCCAGTGGTACACCGGCACGCCGTTCAGTGTCGTGTTGCCCTGGTAGGTCTGCAGGGGAGACAACGTCTTGAATAATGTGCATTATTTGCATTTTTTTCACAAACAAATGGCAATAACTCTGATGTTTCTGGTCCAATCTTGCTTATATTCGACTTCACCTTTAACCTTATGGTCATACACAAACTGAGCAAGATTGGTGAAGATTGGATGAAAAATGAAGTCTGTACCCTGAATAATGTCCATTTTTGCATTTTTTTTTCACAAACAAAGGGCAATTACTGTGGTGTTTCTGGTCCGATTTTGCTTACATTCGACTTCAACTGTAATCTCATGGCAATAGACAAACTGTGCAAGATTGGTGAAGATGAGATGAAAAATGAAGCCTCTATCTAGAATAATGTCCATTTTAGTATATTTTTTAATAAACAAAGGGCAATAACTCTGATGTTTGAAATACGATATGACCCAGTTTTGGTGCCTGCTGAGATCTGATAATCATACACAAACTGTGAAAGTTTTGTTAAGATTGGATGGAAAACAAAGTCTAAACGTTAAAAAAGGGCATTTTTGCAATTTTTTGCATGAAAAAAGGGCAACAACTCTGGTGTTACTGGTGTGATCTGACCCAATAACAATCCCATCCGAGATTTTATGATCATACACAAACTGTGCAAGTAAGGTCAATATTGAATAAAAAATGTAGTCCTTTTCGCGATAACGGTCCAAATTGTTGACGGCATACGGACGACGGACGATAGACGACGGACGACGCCGGAGAGGTCCCCTATACCAATAGCTCACCGAGCACTTCGTGCTCAGGTGAGCTAAAATACATAGATCATCGGTACAAATATACAGCACTGAGGGTATTTTATTAACTAGTAGATCTACATTTCATTCCGTACTGGCGGGAAATTTTCTCAACATTTGATTGGATATTAAGAAATGTCAAAAGTTGGGTTTGATAGATACGTCAAATAAAAATAATGATGAAGTTGTGTAACTTTGTCCAGCATTGGAGGATTATCAAATACCTTGGCAGAAATGTTAAGCACGATGAGACGGTGTGTCGCGCGAAGAACCTGGTCACTAGGTTCAAGGTCAAGTTCACATATAAAGGTCAAAGGTCAAATATAAGAATTTAAGCCATAGACCCTGTCCGGAACATAATTTTGTCCAGCATAGAACGAATTTCAAATAACTTAGCACAAGCCATAGACCCTGTCCGGATATTGACGATGAGACGGTGTGTCGCGCGCAAGAACCAGGTCACTAGGTTCAAGGTCAAATTCACATATAAAGGTCATAGGTCAAATATAAGAATTTAAGCCATAGACCCTAGAGGATTTTCAAATAATTTGGCACAAATAAAAAAAAAAAAAAATAGTTCTGTTTCTGGTCTCCGGCACCAAAAAATAAGGGAAGGTAGGTAGGGATTTTTTATGATGGGGGATGGTGTGTGTTCGCTATTATAGATAGCAAAACCTTTATGCCAAACTGATTGACCAACATGCCAATATAACTGCCTGCTAAAAGTTGAAAAACTACTGGTAAACAACCATGTATTAATTTAAAGGCAATGCCCAACTTTTCTGAAAACAATATCCCTGAAATAAATTTAAAACAAAATAAAGATAAAAGTAATTAGTTCGACTGAAGTACCTTCGATGCCAAAACATTCCCTTAAAATCGTGTTTAGTAAAATGAGCGAAAAGAAAATTTATCAGTGGAAAGAAAATTAAAGAAAATATACATTTTTTGGACCAAAAATATGTAGGGTAGGCAGCAAAAGTAAAGGCTAGGTAGGGTGACCAGAAACGGGCCTAAGCATGGTAAGACGGTGTGTCGCGCGCAAGAACCAGGTCCGTAGGTCCAAGGTCAAGGTCACATTCAAAGGCCAACGGTCAAATATAAGAATTTAAGCCATAGACCCTGTTCGGAACATAATTTTGTCCAGCATAGAACGAATTTCAAATAACTTAGCACAAGTGTTAAGCATGGTGAGACGGTGTGTTGCGCGCAAGAACCATCTCCCTAGGTCCAAGGTCAAGGTCATACTTAAAGGTAAAAGGTCAAATATAAGAATTTAAACCATATACCCTGTACTGAGCATTATTTTGTCCAGCATTGAAGGAATTTCAAATAAATTGGCACATGTGTTAAGCATGGTAAGACGGTGTCTCACGCGCGCAAGAACCATGTGCCTAGGTCTAAAGTCAAGGTCACACTTAAGGTCAAAGGTCAAATATAAGAATTTAAGCCCTAGAACCCTGTCCGGATCATCATTTTGTCCAGCATTAAAGAAATTTCAAATAACTTCGCACAATTGTTAAGCCTCGTGAGACGGTTTGTCGCGCGCAAAAAGCAGGTCCCTAGGTCCAAGGGTAATGGTCACACTTAAAAATCAAAAGTCAAATATGATAATGTAAGCCATAGACCCTGACTGGAGCATGATTTTGTCTAGTATTTGAGGATTTTCAAATAATATAGCACATGTGTTAAGCATGGTGAGACGGTGTTTCGCGCGCAAGAACCAGGTCCCTAGGTCAAAGGTCAAGTTCATACTTAAAGGTCAAAGGCCAAATACTAGTATAAGAATTTAAGCCACAGACCCTGTCCAGAGCAGAATTTTGTCCAGCCCAGAAGGAATTTCAAATAACTTCGCAGAAGTGCTGAGCATGTTGAGAAGGTGTGTCGCGCGCAAGAACCATGTGCCTTTAGTCCAAGGTCAAGGTCACACTTATAAGTCAAATGTCAAGTATATTTATAAATGTTAAGATTTATAATAAGTTTTTGTCAGGACTAAAACTATTGGTTGGAAATTTGTGATACCTCAACTTACTTCACAGAATAAGAGAACACATTAGCAGAAAGTACAATATAAAAGGACAATTATCCTTTTGCAAAATATTTATTTTTTATGCATATAGACAAAGCGGAGCCATGTAGAACAGGCTGCATAGGTCTGTGGACACATTTCTAGTTTTTTTCTGATTAAACATTAGTTGTTAATAAGCACCTGAATATTCGGGTTTGTATTGTTAATTGTTTACGAAATCATATTTACAGCGCAATACACTGGCGATGAAGTCCCTTTAACATGAACACATTCACTGACCTCATTATAATACTGTCCAAACTTCAGCGCCTCTTGCACGGTCCCTATGTGCGGCGCGTTGTTGTAGTACTGAATACCGAACAGCTGCGAGAAGAGACTTCCGGAGATCCGTGACACCGTGCAGTTGTAATATCCGGCTGTATAGAAAAAGTAGCGATTGGTTTATCGATTGTTGAGTCAGTTGTGTAGGTGGTGTAAAATCTGGCGCAACGACTAAGAACATTTCTTAAGCTCAATTTTAGTCTAAATCTTAAATATTGAACCAACGGAAATCAAAGGTCAAATGTAACAAGCATTCGCATTGGTCAATAGTTTAAGTAGAGACTAAGTTTGAGAACTTCTGTAGTCGTGGGGCCTGAACGCGAAGGATTTTGTTGCAGTGCTATTTGCTACGTGTGGGGCCTGAACGCGAAGGATTTTGTTGCAGTGCTATTTGCTACGTGTGGGGCCTGAACGCGGAGGATATTGTTGCAGTACTATTTGCTATGTGTGGGGCCCGAACGCGGAGGATATGGTTGCAGTGCTATTTGCTACGTGTGGGGCCCGAACGCGGAGGATATGGTTGCAGTGCTATTTGCTACGTGTGGGGCCCGAACGCGGAGGATATTGTTGCAGTGCTATTTGCTACGGTTGGGGCCCGAACGCGGAGGATATTGCTGCAGTACTATTTGCTATGTGTGGGGCCCGAACGCGGAGGATATGGTTGCAGTGCTATTTGCTACGTGTGGGGCCCGAACGCAGAGGATTGTGTTGCAGTGCTATTTGCTACGTGTGGGGCCCGAACGCGGAGGATATTGTTGCAGTGCTATTTGCTATGTGCAAACTAAACAAATGCAACAACATCCTTCACACACACACAGTCCAACAGTATTGTTACCTTGATTTTTTTTATTATAGTGTGGTACTTTATATCAATTGCAACGTAAACATGTATATTAATTTTGCTAATAAATCAATGCGCGTCATGTGTGTCAGCTGAAATGCGAAAACCGAATATTTTTTTCCGTGGACCCATTATAAAATCAGGACCTAATAAAGAGATGGAGCTCGGATGCATACATAGGGGTTGATTGCCGTTGATCGGGAAAACTTGTTGAAGGAGTTGTTCAGTATTTGAGCACAATGTAACATTTCTCGGAATGTGACATTATCTCCTTTTGGTAAATCTAAGCTATTATCGTGAACCGGCACTTATTTTTTACATTGCAAAATTTACAATGTAGCAGTAAGACAGCTGTTTGTTTGTTAAATGTATTAATTAAGGCTACTTCATTTATTGAATTGAATTACCTAAACATTTGATACAGCTACTGAAAGAACATACGGTTTAAATAATACACTTCGTCCGTAGCGTAGTTGAACACAATGGAGGTGTCCATTCCATTGGCAAATATCTTGACGGCCGCCCGATTGCCCGGGCTGTCATAGAACACGCGGACCCATTCCGTGCGGGCGAGTTCCAGTAGACTGACTTCCACGTCGACAGCGAAGGCTTCATTCGTCATTGTGGCAAAATCCGGAAGTCCGGGGTCAGGCATTGCTGAATAAACATGACAACTGTGTACAAATTGGCCAATAAAACCGCATCATGCATTACTGCTGCCGTATGTAGAGAAAAATAAATTTGCAGTGAAGTCTTAACGCCACCGCTTGTATAGAATGCAACTATACGTCAACATCTGTGTCAAAGCTCAGCAAAACTATAGCAAATCTAGGAGTATCGTTACTGTTCATTCAAGGAGTAGAACTAGGAATAGCGTTAAACCGGTTTAAAATATTTTAACTTAACATAAACAAAACAGAGAATACTTGGATACATCGGTATTTTAGATTCCAATTATTTAAATGGTACTAATATAAAATATTTCGAGCAGAGTACACGTTCGTGTGTTCGAGATTCCTGGCTTTCATTTTTAAGCCAAATGCCCTATGCATGCTTATGCTTACCCACGATAATAAATAAAGCAGTAATAAAAAGCAGGCCATGACTAATACGTTAACTATAATATATCGATCGTCAACACTAACATTATTATCCAGTAATCTATGGTTTTGTTACACTATATAACAATCAATACACTGTATGTAGTGATATTGTCAATGTGTTGCACATGACCCTGACACTGCAAACATGTTGGGTTATTACCATTAGGGCTGGGGGTGCCCGGGTTGCTAGTGGAGCAGACGTCATCCCCTGCTGCCCAGCCTGGCACGGTGAGGAGCGCGAACACGGCTACCAGAAACCAGTGTGTCTGGAACGGGAACGCCGAGATATAATCTTCATGTGGCATATTGCGTATTTGTAATCATTGTGTTAAACTATTGTGGGCGAAACATTGTTGGAAATCGTTGTCAAGTCTGTTCGGCCTTCTTTGAAATCGTTTTAAACATCGTTTCGATAACTTTCATATACACTAATGGAGTTAAGGGAATTACACATTCAAATTTAAATACGTATTTCAAATTTTAAATAATTGTGTTTCCTATATATATTAGCTTGCCAGTAAAGACCAACATACATCTTCAAGTATGGACTGGACGGGTAGTAGATTTTTACCTGGGCACACGGTCGCCAATTACCCGCGGGTACCCGGGTAACCGGTAATACGCGTTTACTTTTCGGGTACATATTCGTTATATGAGTAAAGATGTAGGATCAGAAAAGGTACATGGTGCTGTGTTCAAAAGGAACCGGGGGGGGGGGGGGAGCCGGATCAGTTCGTTGAAACTGTCTTAAAATTTGGTTAGAAAATGGGTTTTATGTATATAAAGCATCAAATTAAGGTTTTTAAACTTATTCTATTCATTTTATAATTGAAAATTTGCAAACAGCCATATATTGAATTTTAACAGATATATACCATTTTGGTGCTGCCCAGAGGGGCTGCAGAGTGATTCAAAACGGGGTACGGTGCAGCACCCTAGCTGTTTTTTCCCTCTAGATCTTACCCTAATAATAAACTGATAAATATGCAAGGGTTCTTGTCACTTTTATAATGCATATAATGGGAGACAGACAATGGAGTGAAATTATCTGAGTATTATAAGTGCATGACAATATGCTACAATCATTGCACATACTTGATATTTCAAGTTATTTGGTAACATACTGTATTGCTTGGATGTTTGGTGCAAAGTATTATGTTCATTCATATGTATTTGGCGTGTATACGTTTATTCTAACAATTCCGGGTACGGAAAAAGTACCTGTGAATCCTCCAAAGCTTAACCGCTCACACAAGTAAGGTTTATATACTTTTAGTTTTATATAAAAACCGAAATGTGTAGAGAAAGTCTTAGTCACTTACATAGACACACATATGAAACATTTAAGCGTGTGTACGTACATTTAAACCATTTTATGACAACGTCAACATAACCAAACGACACCCATTCGGCCATTCCGATGAGTTTAAATAATTATGTGACGTAAACTTACCAGACAAATATTCCACATGTTTCACAGAAAAATGTTCGAATTAAACAATTATTACAAAATAAAATGAAAATATATCCTTCAATGTTAAGATAGTATTCCTTCACAAATCAGAGTTTGGACTATTTGTTTCCTGTTTGTGTCGTTTTTTTAATTAACAATAATTAGTATTAATATGTAAAACACAGTCAAGTCCAACTACAAAGTGTACGCATGTATATTAAATATTTCGAGATAATTATCTGATTACTATATCAAGTTCATTTATAAATATGCAGAGATACAACCACGTGTGTATATTGTCCGAAGTTGATAGAGTTTGGTGATAGTCCTCGTCAATTGATTGTACAGGTCCCAGTGTTACAACACCGCCTCGGACTCTGATATGACATGTTATTTAAGTCAAACAGTTGCTTAAAACCACTGATTGTAAGACTTTTTTTAAATAATGTATATGAGGCGTGCCGTGGGAAACCCGGGCTTAATGCATCTTGGTAAAGTGTCGTCACGGATTAGCCTGTGCAGTCCGCATAGGCTAATCCAGGACGACACTTTCCGCTTTTGTGGTAATTTCTGTTTAAAGGAAGTCACTTCTAAACATAAACCCATTGTAGGCGGAAATTGTTGTCCCGGATTAGCCTGTGCAGACTGCAGATGCATTAAGCCCGGGTTTACCACGACACGCATCATATGTAATATTGTTGTATATGAAACAAATGACATTGAAAAACAGACCCTTCGCGACTGTAAACAACTATCATCAGAAAATAGTTCAGAAAGTATGTGCAAACAAAACATCTTCGGTGAAATTATTTATTGATTTTACATGTAATATATGATATTTCAACATTCTAGTAACTTGGACATTCAAGGAAAAAAATCGAAATCGTATAAAAATATTATTATACAGTAACTTCGAAAATAAAATTCCCAACATTTGTGAGACTTCATCTTATATTAAAAAATAAAGTAGACAGAAAATTGTGAAAGAATCATTAAATAGTGGTGACACGAATTAAACTGACATAATCAATTAACGTGGCCTATCGGCTGGTGGTGTGGTGAACACAGTCTACATTGTAACACACAGACAAGTACATAACCCATCGGAGGAAGGTAATATGTTACAGGTCGTTTATAATACGATTATGAAATAAATATTAAACATTCATGCTTTGTGTTATTTTTCTTAAAAGCCCACTATTATATTGATAATTTGTTGATTAAGCACTGTGCAGCTTAAATTGTAAATGAAAGATAGTAAATATAGTTAATGAAAAGTAAATTTATAAATTGTAGATAGTAGTCGTAGTAACACGACATGCATTTATTTGCAGTAGTGTAACTGTTTAGGCTATTATTTAGTTCAATAGATTTACGTAACTAAATCTCACTTTCTACGAACATGAATTTCACTGACTCCCTTGCCCATGCACTATAATCTGATAATTGCTTAAAAATATCAAATCACCTGTATCGAATGATGGAAACCTGTCATTCAATACTTGTAATTCATGCAAGAAGGAAAATTATAATATTTATTATTATAAATACACTTATTGCAGGTAACTATATTGTATTTTTTATATTATGTATCGTTGTATTATTTGTATTTGACATTGTTATGAATTGCTTGTATTTATTACTTATTATGATTATATATTATATTTCAATTAACTCGCCGTCGGATCACATAATTCTTTTTGTATTGTTGTATTGTTATTATAAGTCATTCGATACTTTTATTTCATGGAAGGACATTTATAATATTTATTATTATAAATATACTTATTACAGAGGCCGAACGAGTTTCATTCTGTTTTCTTAAAAAACGGAAAATACACCACGATAGAACCCACAACAAACCAATCGGCAACATAAAACATAGCTCCGATTCTTGTAGAAATTCTCAAAAATACACAACAGATTGTCACCTGGCTTTACGCGAACGTTCGTTATTGTCCTTTCGACAACGCGTTCAAAGACTGTGTGTGTGAATAGTATCACAGGCGGCTGCTTAATTACTGATGTGAATCAAGAGGCACGTACACATGCGAGCGAGAGTTGGTGCCACATGGGATTGCGTACACACGTCACGTGATTGCTAGCGACCGGTTTTGTCACGTGGTTGCTGGTTCTTACCTTGTGGTGGAATAAAACATAAATATTGGGGCATATCGACAGTATTTCACATTAATTTAAACACATATTAAAACAATAGTATTATCCTCGAATCGTACACGATCCCCATATGAGAACACACAACTCCTCCACGAGATCCTACCCGGCGATTTTAGCAAGCAACCCGATCGACCAGATTGACATGGTAATACAATGTTGTTTTTTTTGGCGGCGGGGGGATTGGTTGCGTGCGGACTTGTTTGCATAAAGCACTGAGACGGCATTCAGTCAATTTTATTTGTTAGCAGACGCTATGGATGACAAATGCCAGCATCATTATGCAAATGTCATGAAGGTAGAGCGGGTCGCAACAGGTTCAATCGCGGGTTCAATCATAGCAGTTGTACAGTACTAAGGCAGTAGTAAATCTAGTGTATAAGTTGTTATTCGTGTTAGTATCATCACCTCTTTTTTGCTGATTCATCGTTCTCATACTTACCTTATTGTCAATAACGCCAACTACGACGAAAATCTGAAAACACCGTTTAACCCGACTGTTATCACAAGTAGATTATGTCCCGGAGTATACACAGACCTGATAAACGTCAGTGAGAAAATTATGAGCGCACCGGGTCAAGATATATTTCGATAAGACGACAACTTAACCAGATCTAATAGATACAGTGTGTTATAAAAAGATTGTCTAGTGGTTTAGTGAAGTTAAAATTCGTAGAAACTATTATATGTGCATAGTTTGTAAAAGTGTTCTAAACAATAACAAATCAGCGTTTATGTGTTAATGTAAACATTGTACCTTGTATTTTATCCTACCAGGGATGTCAACATTTATTGAACGGATTTCAGAACTATACAAATGGAGCGTGGATGTTTCGGGTAATTTCTGAATTGTACACCATTTGTGTTAATCACAGTGTTTAGCTTATTTGGTTTGGTTTAGCACATCATTGTCGACGACCAAGCAACATGAGGCTAATCATTATGTCTGTAGTTGCTCGAAACAACTGCATATACTAGAATGCCACAAATGCTGGCTTTGATTTATACAGAACCACACACTGACATGACAGTATATCTGGGCATCATAATAGTGAATGATTCCAGATGGTTAATGCATGACTGTAACTATATATCGTCTTGTATTTGTATAATTTCAGTGTTTTTTACGGCCCATTCCCCTGCTTAAAAAGTATACATTTCCCCCATATATTACCGTAAAATTCCCCTCATAATGTAAGCTTTATTTTGAAAAAAAAACTTGACTAAAATCGGACAAATATTGACTAAGATAGAGGAATTGTCATGAACAAACAGTGTCAGCAATTTTGTGTATCAAACCACATTTTGTGCATACTCTAAATTATCATTTGTAGCAAAAAAGTTGATTAATGTTTCATAATGAAGTAGAATATAAACATGTAATAATGCCTTCCTGCCAAAACAATTACCCTTTTGCCCAAAATTTTTTTCCGTCTGAAGGGCACCGACACCTTTCCCCCAAAGGTGAAAAACACTGAATTTCACGTTTCACCTGATCGGTATTGTATGTGTGCTAACTGATGGTGTTTTAAATGGCTGATTATTTGCACTCGTTTTATTCGTAATTGCCACATGTTTTATGAGGTATCTATTTCACATTTCAAATTGACGGGATTACGGGAGTATATTGAACAATGAACGTAAAAGGGCTTCAAAATGCGAAGTTTTATTCTTAAGCTATCTGCATCCGGTACTGTAACGTCTGAATACATGAAGCTGTATTGCCAGAAGCAGTTGACGTTGAACATGCTGTTAATAGAAAAGTAACATTTAATATTTTGAACTCTCACTGGTTTAAGTACATTACCCACATACATTTATGTCCGTTAAACTTGATTACTTGAGAAAGGTATATCTATCTTCGCTGGAGCAAATTATCTATGCTCGCTATAGATCCTCGAACGGACAAATGGCTGTTGCTAGACAACCCACTGCCCATCGCCGTACTATTCTTCCTGTACCTGTTTGTGGTGTGGTATGGCCGTCGCTTTATGAAGGATCGTGCCCCTGTATCCCTTCGTTTGGTTATCATCCCCTACAACCTGGCCCTGGTGGTTCTCTCTGTGTACATGTGCTATGAGGTAAGACACACCCTACCAGACCTATCAACAGTCCACGGAATTCGCGCGTAATGATCTACCTATGTTATGTATATCATACAAGTTGTTAATATGAGCATGTTCAATTCAGAATTAACAATTACTTGTGTATGTTATTTCAGCACGTTCTTGGAGACTTTGTTGTTTCAGTTTTTCATGTCAGCCTACCTGTCCGGGTACAGTCTGAAGTGTCAGCCCGTGGATTACTCCTACAACCCACTGGCCTTAAGGGTAGGGTTATAGCTACATTATACATCGTCATATTGACACGTCGATGTTCGAAAGCTCTTGCTCTGTGACCGTCATTGACAACTGTCATTAGTTAATACTAGTTAGCGGACTATAGTCACTGTATTGGTTGCATGCTTGACATGCCTTTGGGTGTGTTCACCTTGGACCATGCACCTTCTCTTATTCGTGAGAATCTAAGGGAAAGAGTTGAGTTGTCATTATCTGCATGCGTATGCATGCGTATGGGTATCAATATTTTTTTTTTTTTTTTGTGGGGGGGGGGGGGGCGGTCTATTTCCTCACCCTATAGCCGAGCATTTTTACCTTAATCCCCACAGTGGGAAATGCTTGTTGTATCTTATGGTCCGGGTGGGTCCCAATATTAACAGGATCTAAAATCCGGCCAAAGTATATTTCCCGGGACCCGCAATAATACGGCGTGCCAAATTCCCGCATGTCGGGAATCGCTTTCAGTCTGAAGTCCCGTATATGTGCCCCCCCCCCCCCCAATGATAGGTGCATTATGTGTCGTACTTGTAAGAATAAAACCCAGTTATGTAAGTGGCCGCCAGATTATCTGGGTCGTTTCGCTACCCGTCAGTTCGCCACCAAAATGTGTGTTTGTATTGCATGAATGCGGTGGTTGTCTTTGATGCTATGTGAGTAAGCGAGTCCAACTTGCTCGGATGACGTATGTATCACGCGGTGACGTTTTGTTTATACATGTTCTCTTGCTGAATTTCAGATGGCGAGTGTGTGCTGGTGGTTCTTCTTTTCAAAGGTCATTGAGCTTCTAGATACGGTAAGAATCGCAAACATAACTACAATCGTCTGCCAATGCATGCTCCATCGAAAATGTTTCTTGCATGTATAAATTGTTCGGATTGTTCACTGGCCTTACCATCGTCGGAACCCACGTTCGCGCAGTTACGCTAGCCTGGCCCGGCTAGCTCAGGTGGTAGAGCCGTTGGTTGGACGTTCAATTCGGGGATCGTGAGTTCGAACCCCAGCCCGGCCACACAACTTTTGTGGGAATTGGTCATGAAAGTATTTCTACGGCCATCCTCCCACTACCTCTGATTCCAGTAGGGCAGTTGTCAGTTACTGGCATAGGTGTGTACTGTTTGTACTGGGCCGGTAAACCGCTTAGATCGGCTAAGCTTGCCCAAGTGTGAGTAGGTTAACTGACCGCAGTGATATGACTGAAATACTGTTCAAACGGCGAAAATTGAAACAAAGAAATAAAGGTATGCTTTTTGATCAACCGTGGGCGATTAGGCTAGCAAAATTTCGTACTCATGACTAATTAATGAGACGTCTCATTGGTTCTGTGATCAAGTCGGCACGGTAAATACAACCAATCGAAACGAAGCGGTATTAAAACCTACTAATGTAAGCGGCGTTCGCTTTTATTATATTTACCGTTATCCTGCACGTGGGCTGTTTTTGAGCGGTGTGCACTAAATGACTTGTGCCCAATTTCTTTAAATTATTCGAGAATTATTCGCGAATTAACTCGGTGTTAATCCACTGTTGGGTTTTTCAATTCAAGAAAAACTCTGATCCATGAATTACATCCCGTTAGAGAATAAATCGTGTGTAATTCATTCTCTGCGTTTCTTTACATAATCGATGATTTACTCCGGGTTGTTTATCCATTGTTCAAATAATGCTACTGAAGGGGTGGATTATTTTACAGATCTGTGTAGTTTGTTATGGCTGAATATTTAGTTCCAATTGTTGATGAAAAATATCGACGTCAGCGCCGACGTCTCCGTAGACTACGCATGGTGCGTGATCGGCTGGATCCTATGATGATGTACGACGAAGGTTATTTTATATAAATATTCCGATTTCCAAACGATGTTGTTCGGGAAATATTTGGTCTTATAGGTAACGCAAATATTGTTTAACTGCATTGACACATACGACTTAAAACATCATCATATGATTCTCAGTTTGAACCAAATTTGATTCCATAAACCGCCATGATTTTGCACTCAACTTTATATATTCTTAACAATATTCATGATGTTTACATTAATAGTTTAAACTAGATGTTATCATATTGTAATAGCATAGAATATCGAGTATTACTTATTGGATACTTCAAAGTTTGAAACATTATTACGCTTACGTTTATGTTCTTTTGTAATATTGTCATTTAGAAATATTTATAACTCTGGTAAAATAAGACAGTATAAATGCATGAGGCATTACAAAACGTATTTATAAATCATTAAAATTATGACATTAAATAAAAATTCATAATTCGGCGACGTTTGAAGATTATTTAAATAAGGAAGGAAACTACTACATGCCTAATGTTATGATAGGATTTGCCTTCGTATTTTTTTTCAATGCATCAGTTATAAAACATTATTTATTGTTTACAAGGTATTTAGAGATAAGCACAGGTGGTTAGAAATATTTTTGTCTTAATATAACCTTTACGATAAATTATAATATTCTCAGCTCCCTACTTTGCGTTTTTTCGGCAAAGGCAGTCAGAAATTCTTCAATTGCTGCAGATCACGCTACGATTCTTTACCTTCGTTTAGTAGGGGGCATATGTGTGTCAGAGAATCGTCAAGCGGGTTTCTGGGTATATTTTTAGACTAAAACTCGATTTTATAAAGTTACCCAGTGAAAGACAACGCCGTGAAATTTCACGCGCATTACGTTTTCGTTTACTTTTGTAAAATGTGCACGTTAATGGTAGAAATGGTTGATATTCGGATATTAATGCGGCAATTAAAGTGTGTTGCTAAAGATGATTCGTTTGAGAATGTGTCACCAATAATATACACAACAATGTGCTGTCACTGATTTTAGACAATAAAATACATTGTCTTATAACACGCTAGATACATGATGAGAATACACAAGTGTCATATCGTCATGTCATCAGACTTGTTTCTAGCCCCATTATAAGGAAGTTGATGTAATATGGTTGCTATAGAATTTTTATGTAGTGAAGACCTAATTGCTTAAGGAATTATATGCATTAACACCTCACAGAATCAGTTTATGTTCGTATATTTAACGAAATGTTTCATTTGTCTTGTATAGTGGTATCAGTATTCATGAACATGCAACGCTGGTAGTTGATCGTTGTCAAATTAATCTGCTGATGATGACCAAAATGAAATCTACAAGTCTTACAAAATTATAATTCTATTTGGTTGGACGTGAACTTCTTCCTACATAAAGATTTCGAAAGGAAAACAAACAACAACAAACCAATCTTTATAACAATGGATGGTGGGCGTAGCGACAGTACAGTGTTGCCATGTTAATTATCAAAAACGCCAAACATCAGCAGACGAGTTGTTTACGTCTTTCGGTTGATGAAAGTCGTTTGTGTGGTCGACTTATCGACATCTTCCGGACGAAATGTTGCACTACGTGATCGAGGTAGACGAATGTCGTTGCTCATCATACCATCCTCTAAGTTCCTATTTTTTAATTTAAGAACATCATTTTTTTACCTCAGATTTTGCATCTTAAGATCATGTTCTTTTTTAGCCAGAGTCTTTAAAAATTAGTAATAGCCTGTGGGTGACGCAGAATCTTGCGGAATCTTGCTTGGGGCGGCACGAAATTTGAGCCACGTCTAGACGTCGGAGATGACTGAGGTTGAACCTGAAGGGCAAGCCGTCGTGTAGATGGAGGAGTATGACGCATTTCATCGGGCTGTCCACATGCACCCTCTTCAGCACCGGATTATATCTGAAAACAAATAAAAAACATCTTGGTTTATTATTAATGGACTGTTTTAATCTTTGAAATATCTTAAAGAAAGCATTACAAAATTAAACAGCTTATATAAAAGCACATCGCGATTTTATTTTTTAAGCTATTTTACATATAAAAATAGGTGCTGTCCGCTATTTACTTTTATTACGAGAACCATTCTAAAATGTACTGAAAAATATCGGCATCTGGCGTATAAACCGTGGCGTTCTGAAATCGTTTTATTAAGGGGGATGGCACCCACAAGACTTTTATAATATCAAAAATAAGTAGGCCTGAGTTAAACCCCCCATAGTTACCTGTATATAGTACATATATACCTCATTATTAAGGTTAACGTCATAATTACCGTGCATTTGTGCATCGTAATCATGTGCTTTCTGTAAAGGTTGAATTTGTTTCTGAATGACGCCAAGCGTTCTCTGGGTCGTCGGGGACAATTAGGTGACAGAAACATGATTTCCCGAGGGAGATTTCCCGTTTTATGGTGGCGTTTTTTTAATTGCGCCACCCGTTTTAGATTTCTCCATAAGTGTCCGGACACTAGTTCTTAGGCTGAAAAATTAATAATAAATATTATAGATTGGGTAAGATAAGACCTTAAGATGTGAAAACATAGAAAGTTTTATGAAAACTTATATGAGTACATCTATAATATTAATAGAACACTAATTTGCAACAACGAAATCATTATTAAAAGATGTTATGAAAGACAAGCTATCTGAATTGCGGATATGTTCCCGTTTCAGTAACAAATCGTAAGCGTAAGTGCAACATAAGTCATTTTAAATTGTATTTATTAAAATTTAATAAAATTGAATACAATTTTCAATAAAAATCGCATAATTCGATACGTAGAGGTCCGTGTTTTCCTTTCGAGGACACGATTAATATTTAAATATTTGCATGAATGTATGCACAAAAACATCAATGCTGTTTATTTTTAAATGCTCTTACAGTATGGTGCGTGTTTGCATCTGCAAACGTACGGCGAGAATTTACGGACATATTCATTTGAGACGAAAGAAAATAAACTAACCTTGAGTTAAACTCCTGTGCTATAATATTCCGCTCCATTATCTTTTTGTTACTCGTAGCACTCTCTGTCTTTTTGTTACTCGTAGCACTCTCTGTCTTTTTGTTACTCGTAGCACTCTCTGTCTTTTTGTTACTTGTAGCACTCTCTGTCTTTTTGTTACTCGTAGCACTCTCTGTCTTTTTGTTTTCGATTTGTTTGTGTTTGTCCATAATTTCAAAACAAATTAGTTTTTCATTTGAAGTGAAATGTTTTCCTTTTTTTCTATCTTTACCAAAAAATAATGCTGATTTTAATTGGACATGACCATTTATATACCGCATTTTGCACATAATTTACTCGATTCCTCGTGCAAATCAGTCAGATATAATCCAATGACCTCGTTAAATTTTACACGCGAATTAACTCTGGATTTGCTAATATTTTTAAAGAAGCGCAATACTAATGACTCTGGGTTATTTACAACACGGGAATTAATCTCAGATTAGCAAACACAAAGTTAATTCTAGGTTAATTCACCAGTAAAGAAATTGGGCATTAGTAACAGGTCGACTGATAATTGTTTTCCAGACTTCATTCGAGGAGTATTCAACGGTACTTAAACTTTCATTGTAATTTTATTGGTAAGCAGGTGGCTCATCAATGTTCATGAAAACGAACTTTTGACAGGCTATTCTCCCACGGTATATAATGTAGTGGTAACGGAATATATAACGTGGGTTTCGACGATGTGGGCTTACAGTACGTACGTTCAAGTCTCTGTGTAGGCCTTTCAGTACAGTGGTTATGTGTTTACGCCTGCACATTCTTTCATTTTTAAATGACTACAGAGTGTGCAGTATTAACGTATTTTTTTAGATTATACACTGTGGTCGTTGTGGTTTAATTTTTACGTGAAAGAAAACACTATTTTTAGCTCGACTATTCGAAGAAGATGTGAGCTTTCCTACTACCACCGGTGTCGGCGTCGGCTTCCGCGTCTAAATTTGGTTAAAATTTTTAATCAGAAGTATTGTAACTTCAAAACTACACAATTATTCACTTGAAACTTGGAATATACCTTTGTCATCAACTCCAGTATCAAGGGCAACATTCCCCATAACTCTGTTTTGTATTTTGACAGACTTATGCCCCCTTTTCACATCGATTTTCACATAGTTTATATTCAAAAGTTTTGTAACTTCAAAACTACAGAAGTTATTCACTTGAAACAAACTTGGAATATACCTTTGTCATCAACTCCAGTGTCAGAGGCAACATTCCCTATAACTCTGTTTTGTATTTTGACAGGGTTATGCCCCTTTTTCACATTGTTTTCTAGTTAAAGTTTATATTCAACAGTTTTGTAACTTCAGAACTTCATAAGTTATTAACTTGAAAATTGGAATATACCTTTGTCATCAACTTCAATATCAGGGGCAACATTACATGTAACTCTGTTTTGTATTTTGACAGAGTTATGCCCCTTTTTCATTTGGATTTTCTGGTTAAAGTTTGTATTCAAAAGTTTCGTAACTGCAGAACTACATAAGTTATTCTCTTGAAAATTGGAATATACCTTTGTCATCAACTCCAGTGTCAGGGGCAACATTCCGTATAACTCTGTTTTGTATTTTGTCGGAGTTATGCCCCCTTCTCGCATAGATTTTGTGGTGAAAGTTTATATTAAAAACGTTTGTAACTTCAGAACTACATAAGTTATTCACTTTAAAATAGGAACATACATTTGTCATCAACTCCATTGTTAGGGCCAACTTCCCTATAACTCTGTTTTGCATTTTGACAGAGTTATGCCCCTTTTTAAATTAGATTTTCTGGTTAAAGTTTATATTTAAAAGTCTTATAATTTCAAAACTATATAAGTTATTAACTACTTAAGGTTGAAACTTGGACTAATTTGTTGAAATAATTGCCATAACTTAGTTTTGTATTTCAACAAATGTATGCCCCTTCCACTTTCCAAAATATGTACCAACTGAAATACTTCGAATAGTCGAGCGCGCTGTCCTCTGACAGCTTTTATATAGCTAGTCATGCAAATCTTTCATTTGTGATGTTCGTGAATATATGAGGTGACACAGCTATTACCAGTTATGCAATTCGCGATGCTGTGCAGTATTCATTCAGTGAGAATGTTGTGGCCCTGTTAATGGTCTGCGTCCCCTCAGGTGTTCTTCATCATGCGCAAGAAGGCGGACCAGGTGACGTTCCTGCACGTGTACCACCACGGCTCCATGATCATCAACTGGTACCTGGGCGCCAAGTACGTCGCCGGTGGACAGTGTACGTGTAGTCTTTACCTTTCCATACACTATATCTGTGTTCAGAGAGAATTAAAATTATTGAATCATCAGTTTGTATTAGAACTGTTGAATCATAATATACCTCATTAATACGTCTTAAAGTTGTTTCATGTGGTAGTTGATGTTCTAAAGCATTAAAACTTGCATCGGAATATGATTTTTACGCTCCGGTATTCCTTGTAATTTAATAATAGATACCGGTATATCTGTTCATAATCCTTTCAATGAACGTTATCATTGGCAGCCAATTATCATTTTCTATAGTAATCACTTATAGCAACATAATACTATCCAATCGATGAAACGTTTACTTTCGCATTTATCATGTATTTATTAATTTTATTTTCAAAGATATTGGCTAAATGCATTGAACTTGATTCGCATTTCAGCGTTTTTCGTGGCCATGTTGAACTCGTTCGTGCACGTGTTAATGTACACATACTACGGGCTGGCTGCCATCGGTCCACACATGCAGAAATACCTCTGGTGGAAGCGCTACCTCACTAAGCTGCAACTGGTACCCGCTGTTTGCACGTTCCATTTTGGTTTTATAAAATTTGAGAAATCAAGACAAAGTTACAGTGAAATGTGTGTCAGACAGCGTTTATTAATGTGTGTCAAAGGGAGCAAAATAGCTTCGTCAATATGATCATGGCTTATTTTAAATAATCGTTACTTACAAAACTGTACATGCAGTTTAAGTGTTCATGAAATGTTTTATGTTTGTTTTCAGACTCAGTTTGTGGCATTCACCATACATACAGGTTACAATCTACTGATAGACTGCGACTTCCCTCGCGGGTTCAACATCTTGGTGTTTCTCTACGCCCTGTCGCTCATTGCCTTGTTTGGTAACTTCTATTACCACGCATACACCGACAAGAAAGACAAGAAGAAGCGAAGTTAATACATCCTTTGTAATTCAGTTCAAATTCATTTTCTTGATATCTTCCACGGTTTGGCTCGTGCCTTTAAACAACGTTTATGGTTCATAGATGTTTATAAATTAATTGTTAATCACTGTCCGATTTTGCTTTCATATTGATATGTTTGAATGAACTACAAAACAAAATGTGACGCGTTTTTTTTTAGACACAACTGCAGTGATACAATACTTGTAAATGGAAGTGACGTATACGATGGGTGTTCGGAAATTATTGTGACAGTGTGCAGTTACAAAGTTGAACCTGGACCTACAAATGATATTTTACACATTCAAAAACTTTAATACAGTTTACAGGCGATATCTAAAGTGTATACGTTATATAAACGGACTACAGATTCATTTTAAAGTATACCAGTCTCTCGTACATAAAACAAGCAGTGTCTCAATAATTATATTTATTTCCGAACACCATATGCTGGTAACGTCGAACGTGTAGAAGAAATACTATAAACGAACTCATGCGGTTTTTATTAAACCGGTTTGATTTTTCAATGTACAATAGTTGATGACGCGGCGTGCTTTTCTGTAAACTACACATTCTTTTTAGCTCACCTGAGCACGAAGTGCTCGGTGAGCTATTGGTATAGGGGACCTCTCCTGCGTCCGCCGTCGTCCGTGTGCCGTCAACAATTGGATTCGTTCTCAAGCTGGAGACTTCACTTTTGATCCAATCTTAACCAAAACTTGCACAGTTTGTGCATGACCATAAAATCTCGGACAGGATTGTTATTGGTTCAGATCACATTAGTAACACTAGTGTTATTGCCCCTTTTTTATGCAAAAAAAGTGCAAAAATGCCCTTTTCCAACGTATATACTTTATTTTCCATCCAATCTTGATCAAACTTTCACAGTTTGTGTATGACCATCAGGGTCCAGTTGCTCAAAACTTTAACGGCCAATTAAGCTTACAGCCGTTAACGTTTGGCAGACGTTTTTTTCTCAATTAAATGTTAAAATTTTAAACCCTGTGTTTATTCTAAATAAACTGGCATGCTCAAATAATTTTCAAAAGTTTCATAAGCAAGCTGCTTGTTATATTAATTTTATTTACATCTAAAGTTAACAGGCCGTTAACTTAATCGGCCGTTAAAGTTTTGAGCAACTGGGCCCTGATCTCAGAAGACGCCAAAAATGGGCCAGATCGTTTTTAAAAACCAGAGTTATTGCCCTTTGTTCATTAAAGAAATATACAAAAATGGACATTATTCAGGATAGAGACTTCATTTTTCATCCAATCTTCACCAGTCTTGCACAGTTTGTCTATTACCATGAGATTACAGTTGAAGTCGAATATAAGCACGATCGGACTAGAAACACCGGAGTTATTGCCCTTTGTTTATGAAAAACATATTCAAAAATGGACATTATTGAGGATGGAGACTTCATTTTTCATCCAATCTTCACCAATCTTGCACAGTTTGTCTAGAACCATAAGATTAAAGTTGAGGTCGAATATAAGAAAAATTGGACCAGAAACACCAGATGTATTGCCCTTTGTGAAAAAATATTCAAAAATGGACATTATTCATGATAGCGACTTCATTTTTCATCCAATCTTCACCAATCTTGCACCGTTTGTCTATGAAAGTAAGACGACAGGTGAAGTCGAATATAAGCATGATCGGACCAGAAACACCGGGGTTATTGCCCCTTGTGTTTGGAAAAAGACATCAACAAGTTATAAATAACTGGCTTGCACGCACGATTTTTTATTCAATGTTGACCAAACTTAACACAGTTTGCATATGGCCATAAAAATTGATTGATAAAATTTGATTTCTAACAGTTGCAAACCTTGCATGCAGTTATTTGTACATGCAACATTGATGGTTTCAGAGCCTGCATTAACATCATTGATCATCATTGGACAGAAAGTTATCAAAGAAAAATCAAAACTTTACCTTATAGCACAGCCATCGCAATTATCGCATTGAAACTAGTTATCCAAAACTCTCTGCGAAAAAGACATCCAAATCTACTGTTTCTGCATTTTCAAGAATTGTCACTGACTTAATGAAAAAGGGTCACGTAAGAATATCGAGAAAAATGATTTGAGAACCATTAGCAAAGAAGACCGCACAGCCACTACCCAACTCGTACTTTTGTTAGCCCATTGCACTAACCGATGTTTTAAATCAAAATTGATCCTATCGCCATTTGCGTGTTGTTCAGATACCTTAATTTTGAAACCTGTCACAACAGTATGGTCTTCATCTGTACCAGTTCTCAGGTGAGCGCTTTAGGCCATCATGGCCCTCTTGTTAAAGTATTTGGACAATTTCTATGAGTGTGATTTGTAGTTTGACAGGCATTGGAGTCGTATCGCAGAGCCCTTTTAGATCCATTTGATACTATGGATGCAAATGTGAACGTTGTGCAGAAAGAATCATTGGCATTCTCATTGCTCATTAAAAAAATCCAATTTCAGTATAAAATCTCCTTGAAATAGTTCATTATAGCTACCTAGTTAGATGTGTTGTTAATATACTAGTGTAGGTTTAATTTATACCAATACAGGCTTACGCTTAGGTGCTCAGGTAAATATAATTTTTGCCATGTTATCAGTACTTTGTTTACTTTAATGCGTGTTCACTTTACCAATTGTTTGGATGGTGGATGACAGTGACCCGGTTGTACACTATTGTTCTGCGGCATTATCTTGTGTGTTAATATACTTAGTGTTTATCATACATACTTAAACATGTAAACCAGGTCACGTATTGTTTTCCCCAGATAATATTTTAGTATTATATATTTTTCTTTATGTCAGGTGTTTAAGTATTAAATAAAGCGAAAAATGAATCAATACCGTTTGTTCGATATTCAAGAACCCATATACCCGGCTAAAAATAGCTCACTTTTGTACCATATAAATTTGTTGACAGTTCATCCATTTATCGGAGACGTTGCTAGTTGTCACCTTCGGGAAGTCGCAGGTGTCTCGACTCTCTCCGAGTGGTAAACAAATTAGTTAATATTAATATTACTAGTATGTATGTTACATATCATATTTTACCAGAGTATCGACACACGTGCTGAATATTGTTTTCTATGGCACATTCGGCTTTTTAGCTCACCTTAGCACGAAGTATATGGGACCTTGTCCGCCGTCGTCCGTATGCCGTCAACAATTTGGACCGTTATCGCGATAAAGACTTTTTTATTCAATCTTGACCTAACTTGTACAGTTTGTGTATGACCATAAAATCTCGGTTGGTATTGATTATGGGCCAAATCGGACAAGAAACCTTAGAGTTATGGTCCCGTTAACGCATAAATTTCATTTTTCGTTCATAGAGACTTCATTTTTCTGCCAATGAAGACCAAATTTCCACGGTTTGTGTATTATCAAAAGATCACAGCAGAAGCCAACATTAACCTCGATTGGGCCACAAACACCAGAGTTATGCCCCCTTTTTTGTTGAAAAATAGACAAAAATTGCCATTTTACCTTGATAAAGACTTGCTACAAACACCGGAGTTATGAGGGCAAAGTCTCTATGAACAAAAAGGGCAATTTTTGCATTTTTTCCACATAAATGGGGCATTTATGTGGAAAAAATGCAAAAATTGCCCTTTTTGTTCATAGAGACTTTATTTTTCTTCCAATCTTGACCAAACGTCAACAGTTTGTATGTGATAATACAACTGCAGCAGAAGCTAACAATGGGTCAGATTGGGCAACAAACATAGAAGTTGTGGCCCCTATGTTAGTGAAAAAAATGCGAAAATTGCCCTTTTCGTGCTTTGAGATTTCATTTTTCATTCAATCTTGATAAAACGTGTCTTGTTTTGTATGGTCATAAGATCTTAACACAAGCAGCAAATGAGACAGCCACGGACACTGCAGTTATTTCCCGTTAATTGTGAAAATTAAGGCAAAATGGATTTGATGCAGAAACGGGGACTTCATTTTAAACCAGTCTGGACCAAACTTGCACAATTTGTCCATGACCATAAGAATCTAAAGCATATTTGAATATAGGGCTGGTAAATGGCAATACTACTGCTCCTTGAAACAAGCCGGCAAGCAGGACATGACCTTTGCGCAGCCGACGCCTTTATCATTCAGAACTGCAGCATTAACACTATTCCTCCGCAATTGCCTGCGAAAAGTTGGATACCATGGTAGAGAAAATATATCCAGGTCCTTACCTTGTTATATGTATGAGAGTTAATCAGCTAGACAAATTATTTTTAAGGACAGTACGGCGTACATTCCCACAAGCCTTCACAAAAGTCAGGCTTTCATCTTTGCCAGTACTTAGGTGAGCCCTTTGGGCCATCATGGCCCTCTTGTTTATAATCGAGGTATTTTATACCCCTTAATGCGGCATCATTTTTACCATTTTTAGCTCACCTGAGCACAAAGTGCTCATGGTGAGCTTTTGTGATCGCCCGTTGTCCGTCGTCCGTGCGTGCGTCCGTCCGTCCGTCCTCGTCAACTTTAATTCAAACAACATTTCCTCCTAAACCATTGGGCAGATTTTCATCAAACTTCACAGGACTGATCATTGGGTGACCCTCTTTCAATATAAACAAAGCGAAACTCCAGTTGCGACAGCAGGAGAGAACTCTTACTATAAGAATTGACTCTACCGCTGACAGCCTCTGAAGACTAAAATATGACAACATTGAAGATAGGTACGGGGATACGAACTACTGCATCCACAGCACAAATCAAACTGTTGTAGTATTTAAATATAAACAAATCGAAACAATTGCAGTTACGACAGCATGAGAAAACTCTTACAATAAGAAATGACTCAAAGTTGTTGAAATCGTTACGGTTAGCTGCATATGTAGGTCACCAGAGCTAAAAATAGATTTAGAAAGTGTAAACTTTAAAAATCTTCTCTGAAACCACAGGGCCCAGAGGTTTCATATTTGGTGTATAACATCCTATAGTGGTCCTCTATAAAGATTGTTCAAATAATGCCCCTGGGGTCAAAACAGGTCACGTCCCGGGGGTCGCATGGTTTATATAGAATATATAGCAAAATGACTTTAAAAATCTTCTCCCCTGAAACCGCAAGGCCCAGAGGTTTCATATTTGGTATGTGACATCCTTGAATGGTCCTTTACACAGTTTGTTCAAATTATGCACCTGTACTCAAAACTGGCCACGCCCAGGAGGTCTCATGGTTTATATAGAATATATATAATGACTTTAAAAATCTTCTCCTCTGAACCCACAAGGCCCAGAGGTTTCATATTTGGTATGTAACATCCTATAGTGGTCCTTTACAAAGATTGTTCAAATTATGCCCCTGGGATCAAAACTGACCACGCCCCGGAGGTCACATGTTTTGTATAAACTTAAATAGCAAAATGTCTTTAAAAATCTTCTTTGAAACCGCAAGACCCAGAGGTTTCATATTTGGTATGTAGCATCATATAGTGGTACTCTACAAATAGTGTTCAGTTTATGCCCCTTCAGTCAAAACTGGCCACACCCCGGGGGTCACATGATTTATATAGAATTAAATAGCAAAGTGACTTTAAAAATCTCCACAGAAACCGCAAGGCCCAGAGGTTTCTTGTTTGGTTTGTAACATCATATAGTGGTCCTCTACGAAGATTGCTCAAATGATGCCCGTTGGGTCAAAACTGACCACGCCCCGGGCGTCACATTGTTTATATAAACTTAAATAGCAAAATGTCGTTAAAAATCTTCTCATCTGAAACCGCATAGCCCAGAGGTTTCGTATTTGGTATGTAATATCCTCCTCTACAAAGATTGTTTAAATTATGACCTCTGGGGTCAAAACTGACCACACCCCAGGGGGCACATGGTTTATATAGAATTAAATAGCAAAATGACTTTAAAAATCTTCTCCTCTGAAACCGCAAGGCCTATAAGTTTCATATTTGGTATGTAACATTGTATAATGGTCCTCTACAAATTGTGCTGAAATTATGCCCCTGGGGTCAAAACTGGTCACGCCCCGGGGGTCACATGGTTTATATAGACTTTAATGGCAAAAATAGACTTTAATAGCAAGGCCCACAGATTTCCTGTATTTGGTACGTAACATTGCATAGTGATCCTCTCAAAAGATTGTTCAAATTATGCCCCTGTGGTCAAATCTGGCCGTACCCCGAGGGGTCACATGGTTTATATAAACTTAAATAGCAAAATGACTTTAAAAATCTTTACCTGAAACCGCAAGGCCCAGAGGTGTGTTCAAGAGTGTTCAAATTATGCCCCTGATATACAAATAAGCCACGTCTTGGAGATGCTAATTCCAATTGGGTTACAAGGTCTCAGGTGAGCGTCCTAGGGCACTCAGGGCCCTCTTGTCTTTTTACATGAACGCTGTTCAAATGTTGTGTGACAGTAACTTATATGATTTCTGACACCTACACTGCAAATCGTCGGTTTAGAGAGTGCATGTCACGATATCCACTCGGCACTACAGCTAGAAGCCGTTCAACAAATTATATAAATTATTGCGTATGAATGGGTTAGTTAATTCATTGTAATTATAACAATTACAAATCAAGTTCGGTGTAACCAGTGCACAGAGTAAAATTATGCTTATCAACTCGATGAGAAAAAAAGTGGCTGCTAGTCGTGAAGTAAAACTGTTTTGCTAATTGCAGGATCGGTACTTCATGCAATACGGTATTAAGTTTTCCTGTAGACAGCTTAAATTCTACAGTTTTCAAACGGACACAAGTCCATAAGTTGTGTGCAGACTTTTTGTTCAAAGAATGGTAACTAAATCATAGCATGCATTTCTCATGAACTTGTAATTTTAAATGATGCAACAGACATACGCAGCTGCGAACAATTAATAAGAAACATGTTTTGTGCCATTTGATTCATTCACGCGCTTTTACATGATATCAATGCTGTGTTATTTATTGAAATGTACTCTGTTGAAGTCATTCAGCCAACAAAGACAAAGGAACACCACAATTCATCAAATCGATAATGGTGTGAATTCTTCATAGAATTTGTGTTTTTTTCAGACATAATTCGGCATTTGAGGTGTGTATTTAACGACCATAAGAAAGACGAAATAAGAAAGATTGGAAACAAAGCAAAATGGGGAAAAAACTGAGCAACACTAACCGACATGTACTGCTCTTCGGAAGTTCATACTGTTATACTAGTGTTAGTGTATGTTGATTTAAGTTTCCTAAAAAGTTTAAACCATTTAATAAGATGTTTAGAGTACAAAACCTAAGTTTTATAACGTCTATGTTGTTTTAATGTCATCGGGAATTCTTAACCTAAATACCCGGTATGCACGGAAATCGTTTTTTTTACGATAAATCGTAATACTATGTAAGTGCCATTCTTTATATTGTCTTAATTATGGATTTTACTTATCATATTACTGGCATTGGGTATATTGAATTTGTTCAAGGAACTTACATATTATATTTATAAGTGTCATTTAGTATCTTTAACATAATCTTTGAACTTAAATTTAAGTGCATTTCGGAACTTTGAACTTAATTATTTAAATTAGATATTATAAAAAACCTTCTGAGAATTGGTCATTGTTTTTACAAAAACAATTCTCGTACAACAGGGATAACAGATATTGAACTGTGACTAATTTATTTGCAGGAACAAGTGTTACAATCATTTAATTGCCGTATTTAGTTTTACTGGTAATGCTAGACGATAAATAATTTCCTCGAACAATAATTCCACATTGGATTCGTCGACAATGTATCCGATGGAAATTGTTTGAAGCATGCAACAAAGTTCGTTTTCTAGTAATTTGTATGTGGTACACAGTCAATTACGGGACATTTAACTGTTTCTATTTACATTGTTAACTATGACAACTCGCTTTTATTTGCTAAGTTAAAACAACAAAACCATTTATATGAGGAACAGGAAAGACACAATGCTAAATTCTCCTGATAGAATGTTTGTTCTTCTCCGTTCTTTACTCATCGGCGTAAATAAAAATATTCTTTCAAGTTATCAAAATTCACCAAGTACTAGGTGAGCTAATGTTATATACAAAAGTTCTAATAACAACATATCTCAAATACAAATCGATTGATATCATGAAACAAAAACACACGCCAATTTCGTTAATGCAGAATTATTGTTATCAGTCATTTACTGCTCAGTAGTATTTGTAAAGGAAGATGCTGAGATTCATTATTGTGTTACATACATATTAGTACACCCTAATTACATATATAGCGATTAAAGCAGTTATTTATAATAGAAAATTTCTGCTGTTTTTAATACAACTAATTCATAGAACATTACAAGAGCCAGGGGTGTTTAACGCACGTACTAAGTATTATAGTTCTTATTTTACAATAGTATTTTTTATCAGATTATAAGTATTATATACGTTTCACTATAATTTATAGTATATGCATAATAATATTTTGGGGAAAATACTAGACTCGTTTATGACATTATGAATTATACTGAACACTATAACTTTCCTGGACTTATTATGACAATTGACTTTGAAAGGCATTTGATACGTTATATTTTAAATGTATTGAAAGCTCGTTAGATGTTTTCAACTTCGGTCCCAGTTTTAAACGATGGATATCAATTTTCTTAAAAAACATACATAAACATCTGTGCAACTAAATGGATTCCTTTTTGACACCTTCTCTAGAGGCTGCGGTTGCAGACAAGGAGACCCTATATCTCCTTATATATTTATTCTATGTGCAGAGATATTTGCTATTAAGATAAACATGTGACCATATTAGAGGTATTTTTACTGATGGTATAGAATACAAAATATCCCAATTCGCTGATGACACATCACTCCTAGATGGTTCAGAAAACTCACTAAATTCGGATCTAGATATGCTGTATGAATTTTCTTTATTTTCAGGACTCAAAGATAAGTTTGATAAAACAAATGTTATGTGGATAGGATCTCTAAAGTACAGTTCTCGTGCTATAAAAATCAAATTCAAACTTACTTGGGGTATTACAAGATTCAAATTGTTGGGCATTGTTTTTGATGTTGATCTTTAGAAGATGGTAATGTTAATTTTTTCTGAAAAATTAAATAAATCTATAAATTTAATGAAACAATGGAGCAAACGAATACTTACACCAGTTTTAAGAGTTACTGTTGTTAAGTCATTAATACTTCCTATATTTACTCATTGTATGTTTACAATCCCAACTCCTAGAAAAGAAATCCATGAAAATCTTCAGAAACACTTATTAACTTTTGTTTGGGAAAACAAGCCACATAAGATGAACAGTCAAACTTTAGTCCAGGAATATAATAAAGGTGGTCTAAATATGGTAGACGTAATTGCATATTCAAATAAAATAAAGATATCATGGATAAAAACGTTATATACATGTAGTGACAGTAATTTTGCAATTCTTGTTCGTTCAATGTTTAATATAGAAAAAAAAGATTTAACAAGGGTAAATGTTACATTTCCAAGGTAAAGAGCCTTATTAGAAACGATTTTTGAACAGTTTATCGATTCTTTGGAAATTAGCGATATAGATGACATTCTAAATATGCCTTTATTTTATTATGATAATTTTAAACTTGATAATACGCCAATATTTTTTAAAGCATTATATGACAGAGGGATTACATTTGTAAAAGATATAGTGCTGAACTCTTACACCTTTATAGCGCTTTATTACGCTTTATTTAAGGCATATCGGCATGTACAATGCCTTTGGCCACATACATACATGCAATCGTCAGATGGCCAAATAGGAAAACAGATACATTTATACAATTTTGAAAGCATACAAATACATTTAATTACATACAGATTTTTGACAACAGAAATGTGCTTAACAGTAATGTATTGAGTTGAAATGGTTGTTAGCAGAGTATAAACTGATAGTAGATAGTATATCCAATGTTACTAAGAAGCAACTAATTGCTTGCTTGTGCACGTCTTAACATAGCAAAGTAGACAAATTTAGCAAGTTTCCGTAGCACTCTTGTATTTTCAGAGGACATAATTTTAACAAACTTATGAATATTAAGCAAGATCACATATAGAAGCAATTACCGGTGAAAAAAAAAGAATTTTATACACTATGAAGGTCTTGTATCGACAGTTAAATTTTTTTTAAAGAAAAGAAAGTTACTTTCACTGAGCATCAGGTTCTGGTCTATGGTCCCGCACTGTCGTGCTATTTTAAATATTTAATATGTCATAAAAATAACAGAAAACCATATATAATGTTTTTATTTATAAACTACAATCAAAATGTAAACATAAATGGGACTGTTTTGAAATTCAAGAAGTAGAATAGAAATGTATTTTTAAAAAGGTGTTTTACATAAATAAAGATAGTTACATACAATGGTTTCAAACAAGGATACTCAATCATATATTAGGAACACATTCACTTATTTTTAAGATGAACTGTGTAAACAGTAGTTTGTGTACTTTTGCAATGCACACGAGGAAACAATTGCCCATCTTTTTTGGACATGTGAAATAACAAAACAACTGCTGAATGATGTTCATAAATGCATATCATATGTTTTAAGAAAAAATGTGAATATTGATTTTAAAACGTTTATTCTTGGAAGCTCTAAAAACGAAAATGAAGAGTATGACATACTATATCTTGAGATAAAGAGATGCATTTTTATGTGTAAAAGAAACAGAGTTATCCCAAATCTATATGGTCTAAAGAGCAGTCTTAAACTTTCATATAAAATATACAGCAATACTAAAGTCTCTAAAAAGAAAATGAACTGGTGGTGCCTTGTAAAAAATATACGTGAACTTCCTTAAAGAGCTACTGACATTCTTTTAACAAATTACTGTGTATTGGAAATAATATCTGTTATGCACGACACTTGTAAATATGTGTCTGTTGTTTTTCTTCGTCTTATTTTCCTTAATATTTGTACACTATTGTATAAGAAATACTGTCATTCTGTAATAATAAACATATGTCAGGTATGTAGTTGGAGATGCCCCCGACCCTTGCCATACCAGATGCACAAGAAAATAAAGATGTTACATTGTGGGAATTTGTTTTTTTTTATTCATTCATAATTATATTTGAAATATTTAAAAACATATTGTTCTGATAACTCGATTGGTTTCGAAGGATTCCGTGCTGGAACAATGTCTAGATAGAGACATGATTTGTTTGTCTGTGGACCAATATTGCATGTTTTATAGCACCATTTGCAAATCTCTTTGTTGCCAAACTGCACTACGTCGAGAAATCCAGGAAATTCAAATGAGCGGCCAAGACGTCCGTCGAAATCAGTTACTGATCTATTGCAATAGCATTGTTCATTTTATAGTGTTATTTTTTAAGTAATTTGTATGTTACACGGAACGACGCAACGTACATCTGCCTAAGATATCATAATAAGATGAATGAGATGTATGTAGTTTCCACAAGCCGTTTTTTGATAGATTCCAAAGTCTTTGTGTAGGTTCTGAATGTCTGTTTTCCAAGTTATACGCGTGTTAAAAATACATTTTTCAGGTTCACAAATTGACAATTTCTATTTTTTGTCATCGATTTCAAAAGAACAATACATTTTAAAGGAGCGAAATGACACTTCTGACACTGAAATATATTCAAAATAACTTGTCATTTATGAATATACATGTACATGGATTAAATGGTAAAAATATCATTTAGCGTTTATAATGCTTTTTGTTTTTATTTTAAAAACAACAACATTAACAAAACGTTTAACATGCACATAAATACACGCCCCTTTGTCTTATTGGTTAGCTTTACAGACTATGGTTAGAGCCCAGGTGGAGACATATTTTGTTATTCAATGCTTTTTGTTGTGAGGCAATATTTAGCTTTGTTAGTCAAGATGCTTAAGTTTTTGAAGCTAAGCTATTTTTGACATTTTTAAAAATACAAAAATCTGTGAATAAGTCCATTTAATATTCAGGTTCTATTACATTTGATAAAAAACGGGAGAAATAAAGTTGCGCCTAAGATAATATTTGGCCAGTATATAACAATTAAGTTGCATTATGTCTTTAAGACGCGAACTACAAAATTCATCAGATTAAACGCAATACAGCTATTTGGAAAGTTAGTTATTCGGATTTTACGCGTTTTGTGCATTTTGTGCGTTTCGTAGTGTAACCTGTTATAAATTAACGATGTTCTTCATTAATACTTTGTCCTCAATTGTTACACGTGGACTTGGCTCCAGATCAGCCACCCCTACTCTGGGCAAAAACAGATCAGCCACCCCTACTCTGGGCAAAAACAGATCAGCCACCCCTACTCTGGGCAAAAACAGATCAGCCACCCCTACTCTGGGCAAAAACAGATCAGCCACCCCTACCCTGGGCAAAAACAGATCAGCCACCCCTACTCTGGGCAAAAACAGATCAGCCACCCCTACTCTGGGCAAAAACAGATCAGCCACCCCTACTCTGGGCAAAACAAAAATAAAATACGTTTTATTTTATTTTACTTTACTGTATTATGATTTAATTCGTATAGCACATGGACGCTTCGCATCAACAAATGTACAGTTTTTCCTTCTTATTTCAATTTATAATTTGCAGCGAACTTCTTGATGTTGTCTTTTCTCTCGTACATTTAAAATAACAATTGCATACTATTTCGTTATATATAAATGTGTTTCAAAAGAGTTTTAAGAATGCAGTTTGTAGACATTACGATATGGTAAACGACTACATTTATTTAATAATCTACATGAAAATAAACTTACGCTCACGGCATTTTTTTCGGTATTTTAGAGCGGTGTATATATCATGCACACAGAAGAAATTGGTCAATGAGTGCATTTCTCTTCGTATTCCACATTTAGCAACGGAATTCCCAAGACACCACTTTTATGATTTGATTCCAATAATCCAATAAAACTCATGTGTATTATCAATTAATTGCAATATGGCCTTTTCCGCAATCCCTTGTGGTTATTAGTTTGGTTATGTGCCGTCGACTCGAGAATTGTGTTTTGTTATTGTATTTACCAAGGGAAGCCACGAATATTCTCTCTAATGTTTATATTAAATTTCCAGTCATTGAAATTTGGTGATGACCTGCAACATTGTCAACAATATTGTCTCTTTTGGGCCTTATTCTACATCATCAACGTGATCAGCTACTGTATCTAGGCCGAGATCGTTGAGAAATACAATCGGACTAAGTGCAGTTAGGAATGGTGTAGGAATTTACTGATCATGCTTTACCAGTTTATTGACACATGTGTCAAATGGTCCGTTCTGTGTTTCTTGTAGCTTCTTTGTCATTAACAAATATTTCTAAATAAAGAATGTTATAATTGGAGTCACTACATACTAAGTCAAATTAAAAATAACGGTGTTTTTATAATAGAACAGTTTTTATAATATTCTTTACTTTTAAGTCTTAGTCTAAGAATGGGTTGATGAATAATGGCCCTAGTATATAACGCTAATCAACTCGTGGCTGCATGTTGTGTAGTAAAATGTGTTTTGAGAATTGCTGTATCTGAACAACTTAGATGTATACGATTACAATACGATTATGAGTTTTCTTGTAGACAGTTGTAATTGTAACATTTTCAAACGGTTGCAATTTATAACTTGTGTGCTGATGGTTATTTTTCAAAGACATACCGGGTATACAGTCACAGTAAAAACGAAGTCAGGTCTTTTCTGAAGATTATGTTTATGACATTTCCCATAACTTCAATATTTCACTAAAAGTTATGAGGAAAACGGTCGTCTATGTAGAATGCAGATCAATCGCAAGACAAACACATGCGTTTGGTAAAACCGCGTGGGGTTCGTAAGGACTTCGTGTGGTTGTTAGTTCATGTGGCCTGTTTATTTGTCCAATAAGAATACGTCCTGTACAATAGGGGGCAGTTGGCTGCCCTTCGTGACTAGTGTATAACTTGACAAAAGAGAGTCCAAATGGGGTTCGTACTCGTCTACATAACAGCCTGTAAAAGAGATTACCTATGTCTGCATAACATGCTTATTGAAGAATCCGTTTAGGAGAGTTCTGACTTTAGTCTGACTAAACTACAATAATGAAACTATAACTATGTCTACTGTATTGTGCTCGACAGGAGGCAGTGACTGAAAAGAAAACGATATAAATGACGTCTGTTCTGGCCTAATCTTACTTACTCTATGTCCGGTATGAGAATGTCTTTACTTCCATCATTAGAATTTCATAATTGTGTTCGCCTTTTTTTACAGGACAAACGAATATAAAACTTTTAACCAGGGTTTACAAGTACTACTCTTAGTGAATGTTGGTTTTAGTTTTCTAGAACGTTTAAACGACTTTATAAGATGTTCAGAGTATTAAACTTTAATTATAGAACTTGAATATTATTTCAATTTTATTCTGAATTATTAACTTAAATCCATAGAAATTGATTTTAAGGTTCGTAGAACAACTAAATGTACCATAATTTGAGAGTCGATCGTGTCGTATTTGATCCTCGTGGCGGCACTTTTTTTTCATTTGTTTTATGCTTTACTTGTTATAATGCTCGCGTTTTTTTTTTAAAGTTTCTTTAGTGTTTCCAATTTTGTGTTAGGGATGGGACCGAATATTCGAATAATCGAATATCGGATAATATTCCAATATAAAAAACGAATATGAATATTCGATTTTCAAATTTATTTAAAGAACAAACTTTCTTTTTAAAAAAAATCCTGTTTTTTTTCCAGTTTGATTGCAAAGTTAACATGAATTCCAGTCGTATTTCCTGCCTAGCAGGTGGGCGGGGGCAGTGTAACGTTTTTACAACACAGACCAAACATGTCCAATTAACGACAATTGATAATTGGCAGGGGGGGGCCACGTCTTTACAAGGGCCGCGAATAACGGCTTGTAGGAGGCGCGAATATGACGCATTGTATCCACAAATAACAAAACTGGGCCATGTTGTGCTAACGGTTTCACAGTTTGCACAATGCGTACATTGTTGTTTATTGTCCTTAAGTGACATCTATACGGTTAACTTGTTTACAGTAAATTACAATTACTCTCTAAGTAAACCAATCAAAATGAATCCATTATCAGTCAATCAATTTCTTTAGCAAAATTAGCATGATCTGGTCAATCTTACTATACGTTACTTGTAAATTATTCTCCATGATATCAACAGAACAGAACAGAACAGCACAGCACAGCACAGCACAGCACAGCACAGCACAGCACAGCACAGCACAGCACAGCACAGCACAGCACAGCACAGCACAGCACAGCACAGCACAGCACAGCACAGCACAGCACAGCACAGCACAGCACAGCACAGCACAGCACAGCACAGCACAGCACAGCACAGCACAGCACAGCACAGCACAGCACAGCACAGCACAGCACAGCACAGCACAGCACAGCACAGCACAGCACAGCACAGCACAGCACAGCACAGCACAGCACAGCACAGCATTTGGTTATACAATAGTTGGAGGAAAAAGTACTTCACGGTTAACAAACATATGTTTTGCAAGCGTACTTGAAAGTTATATTTGCATTAATGGGGGCACATTCACAATTAAAAATCAGCATAAAAAAGTAAATATAAATGTATAAATAGTAAGACACAAATAGTATAACACATTATCTGACACTTTTTAACAAAGTAATTGCAAATTTACTTAGTTTATGCAGTTTATCGTACTTTTCTAAAGACATTATGTACTTAAGTTTATTGTCTCTGCAAATATGTATCGAGATTTCACTGATTTCATGTCTGTTTGTAGTAAAATGGGTGCATTTTAATAGATAATGTTCTTCATTGCCAATGTAATTTTCATTACAAAAAGTACAAAGTCTGTTTCTTTCTGGTGTGCCATTCCATCTACCAGTTTCTATTGGAAAGTGATGGTTAGCTGTGCGGAGCTTAAACATAGGTAAATACTTAGAATTAGGTAGTACTTTAAGGTAATTCTCAAATTCGAGTGTGGTTTTAAACGAGTAATAAAATCTGCCTTTATTAGATTGGTTCATTTCCGCATGCCACTGCTGAATGTTTTGGTCAATCAGCACACGCTTAACTTGTTGGGGCAGAGATTTTATGTGCGGCGTAGTTTGTTCTTGCCATACATTGGATTTACCTGTAATATTTAATATTTGTTTAATTTTAGAGATCCATTTAAAGTCATGTGAATTTTTATTGGCAATTATATTATACATTTTCTTAGAATATTTATTGTCGTTACTTAACAACGTTATACTCCACTGAAACAAGGTAAGAAAAAACTACGTACACGTCGTATACATATTTCGGATAGGTAAATATTCGGATAGAGGGCCGTATATAGTAGTATTTACAAAACGAATATTCGAATACATTCGAATACCTAAAACCTAGTGCAAAGAACTTTCTCGTTTATGTTTCTATTTTATTGCCAATCAATTATTATGATTATGTGAACATGTACTAAGGGTTTGTTTATCTAGTTGAGACTCTGAGGAAAAAGTTCATACAATACTTACGCATATATTGTTCGTTACTATGGTAAAGTAAGTCTCAATTCAAAAGATGCCGTTTTATAATATAGATTTAAAAAAAGAATTAAAATTCAAACTTATCCTTAAAGGGTCATACTCACACATTGGTTGATTGACACTTTCCAAAACGACGATCCGTATTTCGTTGAAGATGACGAGAGAATGCCCGTCTGTATCATACAAGTCCTATTATTTCATGAAATGAACACAAACAATCAACACGTTCGCTGTTTTTTATGCTAAAAACTCAAAATAAATTGCTTCAATGCAAGAGTAGATGTTTTGTTTAGATATATTTGAATATTTATTGATTCGAATGAAATGAAAACGAATCACATTTATTTGCCTTGTGCAGTAAACAATGGAATAAAGGTAACGGATTGTGTCAAAAAAAATATTTACATCCTAGAATATCAGTGACAGGCAATCAAACTGTATCAACGATTTCATACCAATTACAAATCATAAAAGAATGAATAGCCAAACATTATGTGTTTGCGTGATTATAGTAATGTTGTTATCTAGATTAGGGAAATTCATGATAGATTGTTGACCTGCAGAACATCGACAACAACATGAACTCTATCGGGCCTCATTCTACACCAACAGCGAAGACTAGGAGATAAAGTTAGAATTTGAATTGGGGCTCCGAGGACGTGTTACTTTCAGTCTGTAAAACAAGTATATTTCCGCCCTCCTTTTAATAAATATATGTTCTTTGTCAAATGGCATGTGTGAGGTATATATCACGTTTGAATGTAGAATACTGGTCATCAAATAAGTTAATAATTATAGTATGTAGAAGGTGTACAGATCATCCTTAACTAGTTATAACGACACAGGTTTCGGATAATCTGTTCTCTGACACTTGTACCTTCTTTGCAATAAATTGGATGGCCTAAATTACGGCGATTGTCCTTTAATGCATTCAAATGTTGTGCAAGTGATGATTTCTGATATTGGCACTGCAAGTCGTAGGTTTAGAGAGTCATGTCATGCTATTCCGTTGGCAATTTTAGTTAGAGGCCGTTCATTATATGAAATGAAAGGAGAAGTTAATTCATGGAAAATGTTGCCTATACTTATCTAGCGTGGTAATTACCACCGCCTAATAACATGCTTATTAACTCGATGAGAAAGGAAATAAAACGGCACTCTTTTAACTGTGTCTGCAAATTGTAGTTTTGGTACAACTTCGATACGCATAATTCGATGTTTTATTTCAAGCAATTTTAGTCGTACAGTTATGAAAGGACGCACTTTGTAAATACGTTGCGTGCTAACGATATGTTCAAAATGGTAACTGCAGGTAAATCATCACTTGCTCTTATACAATTATTGTTTAAATAATGCGAACGCTCAATACGAAACATGTTTTGTGCCCTTTTCTCTGATTGCATTCATTCGCACACATGTACATTATCTCAGTGCTCTGTAATAATCGCAATGTACTCGTATGAAGTCATTGTAAACAGCCAACACTGGCAAAAGTGCACCACAATTCATCAAATCGATAATGTTTTAAATTCCTCAGAGAATTTTATTTTCAGACATTAATATGGTATTTGTTGATTGTTGTTTATATCACCGGCACATACTACTGCGCTAATTAACATTGTTCTCATCTGACTTGATTCCGAGGATCTCTTCTCGTGCAATAGAGTGTCTATAATGCAAAATAGATGCCTATAAACTGGTACACACTGCATCTTGAACCCGACATGTTCGACACATAGCGGATATTCTGTCACAGTAACAGCGAAGTCCCGTCCTCTAAAAAGATAATGTCAATGTCTTGCCCATACATGCAACTTCCGTAAGTCACTAATAACTAAGGAAAACAATCATCTGTATGAAAGCTGAGCCCAAGGCATTAAGTGTTCAATACGTGTGGTGAATTATGGCTTGCTTTCGTGAATGTCGAACGGCTTCTAAAAGCTTGTATGTGTCGTATTTACGGCCTGTCATATAGGCATCGTGAGTCTCTATGGCTTTCTTAGCGGTATAATAAGTAATTGGCTTGTAAAATGAGTGACTTGCTTTATTTATTTTTTACAAAAAAAACCAAACACTTTCTCGTACAACAGGTTTCCACAAATATTGAACTAACTTACTTTTCAAAAGCCACTGTTACAAAGTAATTTTTCTGTTGTATACAGTCAATTACGGGTCATTTTACAATGAAAACAACAAAACCATTTTGATGAAGAAACAGGAAAGTCATGGAGCTAAATTCTAGAGTTATAGTGTTTTTTGTCCATTCTTTACTGATCGGCAACACTCAAATATTCTACAAAATAATAAACGATCCCTAAGTATTATTTGAGCTAAATGTATATACATATGTTCTAATACTAGTAACAAAATCCTCTCTCAATTACTTATTATACTTATCATATACTTCTTATTATAAACTAGTGTATTTTTTTCATATTAAATAGTATATTCTTATAACTTTAATTTATAGTTCTAACATAATATTATTTTAAATATTCGTACTAATATTCGAAACATTTAAGAATAGTGATATTCTGATAACTGGATTTGTTTCGACGTGGGAAGATAAATTGATGCGATCTCACATTCCCAAATAATGCGGCTTTTTATTTTTAAAAGAATGACATCGACTGGGAAACGCGTTCTTTTAAAATAGAAGATGATTCTGTTGTATAAAAAATATTTGTTTATGCATGAAAATGAAGACTATTAACGTAGACGTCTCTAGATAACATAAAACTTGATATGCCAATATATCAACGATTGCTCAGTTTTCGATTTGAACTCCATGGCTACTCAATATACGCACAATTTACACCATCCTCTAAGCATTCAGTGCTGCAACAATGTCTAGACAGAGTCTAGATGGAGACATGATTTGGTTTTCTGTGGCACCAGCCTTGTTTGTTTTATTGACCCATTTGCAAATCTCGTTGTTGCCAGTCAGCAATACACGTCTGCAATACGTCGAAACATCCAGAAAATTCATAATAGCGGCCATCGAAATCACTTACTGATCCCCTGCAATATTAGTGATATTTTTATGTATGTTTTATGTCACATGGAACGACGCAACGTACATCGGCCATAGGATAACATAATAAGATGGCACAGATGTGCGTGTTGAGTTGCCATCGATTCATTGTAATATATAAATTCTATAATGGTATTTTTACACATTTGTACATGATCTGGAAGGATGCAGCGTACATTTTCCCAAGTATAGGATAAAAAGATACAGCAGATGTTCGTTTTAGTTTCCATTCGCAGTATTTAATAGATTCCGAAGTCGTTGTGTCTGTTCTGAACCTCTGTTTTTCCAAGTCAGATATAAATTCATATTCAGGTTTTATTGCCTTTGATACAACAGTGAGGAATAAAGTTGCACCTTATTACAATTCAGTTATGTCATTGTTTCTTTAAGAGGCGACATGCACCATTCAACATATGAACCGGAATACATCTGTTCGAATTCATTTTTATGGAACTCGAATACAGATAGACGTGCCGAGTCCGACTAGCTCAGTTGTTAGAGCGCTAGACTGTCAATCCGGGGATCGTGAGTTCGAACCGCAGCCCTGCCACATAACTTGTGTGGGGATTGGTCATGAAATTATTTGTAGGGCCATTCTCACCATTTTTCTGATTCAAGTAAGGCAGTTGTCAGTTACTGGCATAGGTATGTGCACTTAGTACTAGTAAACCGCTTAGATCGGCGAAGCTTGCCCAGGGAAAGTGTGAGTAGGTTAACTGACCGCCGTGATGTGACTGAAATACTGTTAAAACGGCGAAAAACACCAACAAAACAAACAAAACAAACAAACAGTTAGTTATTCTGATTGTACACGCTCATTTCGGGTATTACATTCTGTAACCTATTGTAAATAAACGATTTTAATAATGTACTTCATTTTTCAAGTCAAATTCAATAATAATTAATTATTTCCTCATATGTTAGACGTGAATTGGCTCCAGATCAGCCACCTTTATTTAAGGCAAAACAGGCAAAAACACATAAAATATAACACGGTTTAATATATTCGACTTTAGTATTATTAATTACGCGGCATATAACGAAGCACATTTGCGTTGTGTAACCAAACATGTACAGTTGTTCCTCCTTATTTTAATTAAGTATTTGTCGTGAACTTCTTGATCGTGTCTTTTGTCGTGAACATTCAAACAAACAAGTGAACAATATGTTGTTATTCAATAATGTTTATCACAATATTGAGTTTAAAGAAAGCAATTAGTAGATACATGTACTACGATATGATAAACGACTGCTCAAAATTAAAAATTGGGCCCACGACAACTTTAAAAGTAAAGCAGTGTATATATTATGCACAGAACTGAAAATGTTTAATGAGTACAGTTCATATTCCACATTTAGCAATAGAAATCTCTAGACACCAATTAATATAATTTTGTCCATAAGTCCAATGAATATATTACGACTGTGCTGATTGTGTGTCATTTGTATCATCAAATTATTGTTATCATTTACTTCATCGCTGTTTTTATGCCAGGTTTGGTTCTGTTGTGTGTTACACGCTGCCGTCAATTTGATAATTGTGTTTTTTTATTGTATTGGTAAAGCAAAACATTTTTTACCACAAATTTTCTCTCACTGAAAATATGTGAACATGTACAATGTTTGAGTTCAGACTCTGTGGAAAATGCGGAACAACGGTAAGTGATGCAAATCGCGCAATTTTATAAAAATCAAGCTTTGTCTTTATCTCACACAGTGATTAAAAATTTCCACAATTAATTTAACACATTTCTTTGAAGATGACTAAAATATACCCGCCTGTATCATGCGATCCAATTACTTCATCACACGAGCACATAAAGTTATGAAAGCGTTCGTTGCTTTGTGTAACATTATAATAATATATATTTTCTTACTGTTTTTGTTAGATATGCTAGGCATTTATTAATTCAAATGAAAAAAAAAGAATAACATTTTTGCCTTATGCATTTAACTATGTAATAATGATACCTGTACAATCATTTACATCTAAGATTATTAGTGACCAACACTAAAACACTGTTATGTTATGCAAATAACAAAATATAAAAGCATTTAGATGTATAGCGTTTTGCGTGATAACGGTTGTTATATGGATTAGGGAAAGTAATTATAAATCGTTTACCTGCAACATTGTCAACAACATTGACTCTTTTGGGCCTTATTCTACATCAAGTTGATTGGGTTTCTAGTCTCGAAATACAATGGTTTGTGTATTACAATGAGAATTTATGACAACGGTGCTAAAATGGATGTTTTTATTGACACCACTAAGATGTTTCGATTGTCCCATAAATTTCATGTATCGACTATCAGAATCCGTATAAATCGGTTAGCCCTTAATGTATATGAGGAAACAATTTGCATTTTTATAATAACTATCCGTTATATAAAGTATTAAAACGGTGCTATTCACAATTTAAAATTTGAAAACTAGGACAATTATCTTGGGGTGCCATTGCTGTCTTGCGTTTGACGCATGTTGTTGCTTCCTCCATTGACATAATGCTAAGGCAGCATAATATTTGGGTTTAATTAATTGACTTGATGCATGAAAATGCAACAAGCATTCGCAAGATGCTGAAAAATATCTAGGTGATTAAAGCAAAGTGCGTTGCTAATGAGTTCTGATGCACTTTGGTTTATCTTTGTTGTAAAAATTTAGCGCGCTCATGAATTTTATTACAACGCTTCGGCAAAGACACAAACAACAAAAACAAAAATCCTCATTTGTTAAGAGCAAATGTTTAGATAAACCAGAAGTTTGTTCAGCAAGTAACTTTTTTATTTATTAACTTTCTCTTATTTATAAATTTAATGAATTCACGTACAATATGGAGAGCTGAACTCGCACTGTGATTTGTTTTCAGTCTAATTTACGTATGTAACTTAAATTGACGATACGCTATATGGGATTTATAACCAAGCCTAGTCCGTCAAACAATTGATTCCTAGCTTTTTGAATGGCTAAACACAGTGTCAATCAAATCTCGTCGTAAGGTCAATAATGTTCATAACAATTGTGCCCAAAGCATTGCTCAACATTTGAAATAGCAGGATACAAGCACTTTACACCATCTGCCGTAATAACGTATGATTTTTATTCTTGTTTGTGGGTAGGTACATGATATTACACAGCACAAGTACTGGGGTAGATCATTTTCTATATCACGAAAATACAAGATTATTGTAGAGTAATAAAAGACTTGTACGTAGTACATCATCTAAATACAGTAATTCTTGCATGTATTATCACGTTCAGATGACCTTTAACGGAGCTTATCCATTTGTTACATTCAAAATGTTTTGATGTACATTTTGAATAAACAACAAAAACTGTTGCACGAAATGTACATGCAATCGAAGGTTAAATGGCCTCAAGTAACACTTTATCTACTGATTGCCACTTAAAACTGTAAATTATTTGTTCTTGGTGATCAATAGAAAATATATCATTATGTGAAAAATATTCGACAAGCGTTTATGGTTCGGAAGGCCATTTGAACGTGACCTGTTATACGATGTCATTGAACAGTGAAGACAGCGAGTGTTCGGATTTGAATTTTGGTTTTGGGGACGTTTGGTATGTGTCACCTTCTGACAGGGAAACAAGTAAATTTTCGCCTTCTTTTTAAACCCAACTTTTGACCTTTCTCAACATCCATCAAATGTTGTAAAAATTTCCCGCCAGTAGTTCCGAGTGAATAAATCCTAACATTGCATCGGCTAGTTTAAAAGAAATCCCCTCCACGGCGTGTAAAAAAATGGCTCCATTTATTTTTGGTGGTGAATGGAAAAATGAGCCAAATTGAAACAAGAAATGTCTTTTAAAAAGACAATCGGCGTTGAAATTAATATTGAGATGTCATTTAAAAATTACCTAAACAGACGGCCAAGATGATCGGTTATGTGACTTCTCAGACCCCAGATTGTTTGGTCCCCACCAATATTAGGAGACTAATTGGACCCCAGATATTTCGGACACTATAAGAAAACTTCTCGGACCCAAAAGTTAATTTGAGATAAATTTATTAATTTAAAAATTAAATAAAATTATCATTAATATCTATGCTGTGAATAAACCAATCATACAGCTCCATGTTTCCACCAGTGATATATGAATAGCCAAAATCATTTAGGTTAACATATTTGTTTTCTGAATTTGTCAAGCCAATTTAACAAATTAACAATGTAAGAACATAATTTCGGGAGTGAATTTAAATTATTATGTATCAGACGAGTCTATATAGTTATATATAGTACCGGTAATATACCATTCATGTTAGTTATCTAATATAATAACGGTCTGAAGTCAAATAAGCATTTATACTATGTATCCAAATAAAAAGCAATAGTCAGGGAACATTCAGCGATTTTTGAAATGTTAAGACTTTATTTTTTATAACGCAACCATTAAAATTCATTAGACTATGACGATTTTAAATTATATCAGTATAAATATGATAGATGTATAATTAGTATTGCAAATTGTGTATTCATGCTACGCGAATAACAGTTCGACGTATCCCGAATCTTCTTTCATAAGATTTTATCTATAGAAAATGTAGCATCTTTTTATAGATTAAATAACATCTACTGGAGAAGTTGAAGTTGGAGAAGATGCAATTATAAATAATCGTCAATAAATCGTAACCACAATTTTAAATCAAATTAACAGTAAGTTTATAAATATAAATTCCCCATTTATTGAAATGTTTAGGTTTATGATTCTCTGAACGCTATTATTTATGCATGTACGAGTATATTAACACAGCTATACAACGGCTGCTGGCTACGCGCGCTATTTTTAGAATGACACTACTGTTTCTGGAATGTGATGAACTCGCTAGAATCAATGGGCTACATGGAACGGCAACACTGTGAATGAGATTTATGAATGGGAACATTGCACAATTGCTATTTATAGAGCATCCGCTTATATAAATGTAGGCTAAACAAAATAGTTATTTCGTTACGGGAATGAATATAGCATTCTGTTTATGGCATACAATGAGAAAATACGTTCATAAGTAGCCTCAGTTCTAGAGTATATGTTGAAGATATGTTTATAACTTCATTTTGACCGCTTATGTTAACAATTATGTAATTTGTTTATCCCCAAAAGTATGCAACAGTTATTGGTATACGTTAAACCATTGTTTGAAGTTTGCATTCCCTAAAATTAGAAAATTTGCCCAATTCTATTGGCATTCAATTTTTCCGCTGCATAATTATCGCAAGAAAATCTGGGTCAAAAGTGATCTTAGACAGCTACGCCGAAAAATCCAGACATACCTCTTTACTTTGTTTACGTTTTTTTACTAATTTCCAGTTCTGAGCTACACTACGGAAGTTGCATTGGCACAATTATCATTTTCAATTTACAAGCCAGTGTTTACAGGCCGTACAATACTAGTATGACCTTGATGAAATACGCAATATTCCAGAGAATACACTCGCTGACTATCCGGCACCTATTAATAGTATACACGTCAACAACACTGAATCGTTCTAACAATCATTCAGAGAATCATATACAAGAAGATTAGATCTAATAATGAATGGAGAATTACTGATATTTATAAATTGAATTTTAATAACGGTTGGTAGATCTATTTATTAAGAATTATTTATAATTGCTTGTCTCTTATCTTCTCTTGTAGAGGGTATTCAATGTATAAATATATTTTGCATCTTCCTATATGTAGACACTGGCGGAAGCTTGGCACGTCGTAATTTAATTTGATTTAAATTTGGTATTTTTACTTTACGTGCGTTTTATGAAAGTATTATAAACTATAATAGTTATACACAGAAATGCTCGAGACGTATTTTCCCAAAGGAATATAAATCTAAATCGCCACTATTTAATAACTTTAAGTTTGTATAATCACAAAATGAAGTCAAATCATTATTTTTAATTGCAATGAATGTTCCCTGACGAGTGTTTCCATTGGGAACACCTAGTATAAATGCTTATTCCATTACAATCGTGATCAACGCTGATATTCATTATCGTCATTATTTTCTTGGAAACAATGTAACTTCTAGTAAATTATGATTTGCATGACAAATACTATATACATAATTTATATTAAAAAAGAATCATTGATGAAAAATATGAGGTGGTAAGATCGGTTAATTGTACGGACATTACATAATGAAGATATCTCAAACATATGGACTTTTCATAGTTACACTGCGCCTTATGATGCTCGGCATGATGTTATTCTTGTGAATTACTGATGTTTCTAAAAATGCTTACTAGTATATTTACTTTGTATAGATAAACATACAGACGCTGATGAGCAGATGATTCTGACTTATAGACCATTTTCTGCCGATCTTCGCCGAATATCTACGTACGGCTCCGAACGGTTTCCGAGTAAAATAATTCTCAGAGATCGGTCAACCAATCGCTGAATGGAGCCAACGATAACTAAAATTAGATTTAAGGCATAAACAAAGCACATGTCCGAGCTGCTGTGTATCCTAGTTATACAAAACTGCAAACTTTATGCAAAGTAAAAGGCTGCCCAGTTAAAGGATCTGGAAATAATATTAAATTATTCTGATTTCATGTTAAAATGTCGAGATGATAACATCATGCTTATCAGTTATCGTCTGGTTACAAGGTTTATTGACAAACGATAGCAGCCGCATTGATTTTATAAATAACAAGTTAAAAATAGATCACACTGGGGGGGGGGGGAGATAATCGGCTATGCACAAAGCATATCTTACTTAATCAACTAATACACTGTAATATATTACATATAATAGGTTTTGAAATAGCATTTAGTCGAGCTATTCTCTATTACTTAAGGAAAACACAAAATATACATTAATACATATGGTATAATGAGTTGCTTTGATTTATTGACAATGACCTTCATTTTTAAAAGTAGATCAACACGTGGACATGTCCAGTAAACAGTTCATAGGAATTTTCCCGTATTGGCCTGAAGTCTGCGTTGATGTCCAAGAAATATTTATGATGGTCGAAATAGTGAACTTTTACAACAATGACGATAGTTTCCCCCTGGAATATGCATGTTTAAGCTCAATATAGTAAGATTTTTCAATAGAAATTGGCAATATTAAACTTGAATAATACGCTTTACGTGTTTGAATATTGGCTCCAGGATTTCATTGGCTGAAAAAGTCACATGGTTAATCGCCACGTGACTTGTTCTACGATATTTTACGAATATTTCCGATCTCCCTGTGAAATTGTGTATTTGGGTTAATCAAGTAGCACTGATCTAAAACATGGGACAGTTCATTGCTTTGACATTGAATAATGATACTCTTTTTATTTATTTCAAATATAGAAACATTTCATACTACTGTTTTAGGAGCTAGCCACATGAAAGGATGAGTTAGCTATTTGATAATGAAAATTTACTTATTTATTTCAATTTAAATAATATCAAACAATACTATTAAATGCGTGTTGAATAACGATCTATGAAGAAATGAGACTGTTCGTTTATAAATCAAATCAACATATGCATCAGTTTTAAATAATCATGTAGGATATTCAAGTTACATTCTTTACAAACATTTACAGCATACGCCGAATATCTTTTTAAAAGATATTTCTTATTAGTTAATAAGTCAGCTTTGTCAAAATGTAAAAACATTAGTTAATATTTATAGTATGTAGGACGTTTACAATTCATGCTTAACAAGTTCATCGACACATGTATCGAATAATCCGTTTTATGACCTTGTACCTTCTTTGCAATATCAATACCTTAAAGTAAAAACTATGCTTATTAACCTGATGAGGAGGAGAAAAATGGCTGCACCTCGTGAAGTCAAATGTGTATGCAAATTACATTATTGTTTCTACTTCGATATACAGAATTCGATTTCATGAACTTCTTTCAGGCAGTTTTAGTCGTAGAGATTTGAAAGGACGCACTTTGTCCATTGATTGTGTGCTATAGATATGGATGGTAACTAAATCATTACATGCACTTCGCATTAAATAACGCAACAGACATAAGCAACTGCCAACAATTAATAAGAAACATGTGTTTTTGCCATTTTTTTCTCTTCTTGTTTTCATTCACACGTGAGATCATTATCTTAATGCTCTGTTATTAATTGAAATGTAGTCTGATGAAATCATCATCAATCAGCTAGCTTTGACAAAAGTACACCACAATTCATCAAATCGATAATGATTTAATTCCTCTCTTATAATCGTAGATCTATTTGAAGTTTGACGATATCACTGGAATTCCACTACGCGTATCCTATCAATGTAGAAGTTGATCTTGTTCAATAGATTGCTTATACTGCAAAATAGATGCATGTAAGTTTAAGCGAGTACTAATGACTTTGTTACATCTCTATCGAACGGCCACCCAAAGAGAGTATCGATTGCTTTTATACGTGTCTTATTTACTCGTTGTTAAAGTGAGTACATGTGGCTTTCTTATTTCTAGTTTACGACAAACATACTGAGTGTAAGTTCGAGCACAATAATGTGTAATTACATGACTCAGTAGGACATAGTCTACTTTCCCGAAACCCTGAACAAGTAAAAATATCTTCGGAAATTTCAAATCTATAACATACCAGTTGCACATGCGTGAGTACAAGAAGAATTAGGCAGTCAAACAATACCGTACATTTACCTAAAAAAAATCACTGACCCGAAAGTTTGCTGTAAGTATAACGCAGTCACCTTACATTTGACTACATTAACAATTCAACATGATCGGTATCCTTAACACAGATCAGATATTTTCTAAAAGTTGTTTTCGGACAAGATCGATGTAGATTCGGGGAAATTTTATTGTTTTTTTAATATATAAGTCTTTTCAATCCAGAAATACTGCACACTTTAACACGCTTTTGCACTTTTGACAAATGTCTGATACATAAAGTAAAAATGCTTTGTGTATAAAATTGTTATATAGTTAATTTTATTGTATATTTCATTGATATTTAAGCCAGTCCTTTATTATATAAACAAGTTCAACCAGTTAATAATAATATGGGATACCCGGTCGTTATATATATATTGTAAGAACTTTATATTCCCTACAAAAAAAATTCTCGTACAACAGGGTTAACAAATATCGAAATGTGTCGTTTTAAATGTAGAGCAACTGTTACAATCATTTAATGGCTACGTTCAGTTTTACTGGCAATTTTAGACGATATATCATTTCCCCTAACAGCAAAAACGCATCAGATTCATCGATAGTTTCTCATATGGAAAATATTTGAAGCATGCTAAACTTCTTTTATGGTAATTTGTCTCTGGTACGTAGTCATTTTCGGGTCATTTTATTGTGACAACTCGCTTGCATAATTGCTTAATTCCAACAACACAGTTATTTTGATGAGGAAACAAGAAAGATATGGAGCACAATTATCGAGATATGGTGTTTGTGTTTGTCCGTCCTTTACTCATCGGCAACAATAAAACTATGCCTCGAAGTAATCAACAATCACCAAGTCCAAGGTAAACTTTTATAATAACACAATATTATCTCAAATACAAATCCACTAGAGGGTCAACTGGCCCTGGGTTGCTCACCTGAGTTTCATTAGTCGAACAATTTTCCATGTGTTAGATTTTTATACGGATATGGATATACTGATACGGACTGATGGAAATGCGGCCTTAATCATCATGGTTTGAAAAACTTAAGTGACAACAGACATTCAAAATTTTGAAGTACATATTTAAATTGAAGCTTTTTCTTCAAATTGATCTAGTGACCTAGTTTTTGACCCCACATAACCCAGATTCGAACTCAGCCGAGATATCATTAGGAAAAATGTTTTGACCAAGTTTCATGAAGATTGGGCAAATTATGTGACTTCTAGAGTGTTAACAAGCTTTTTCTTCAATTTGACCTAGTTTTTCACCCCACATGATCCAGATTCAAACTCGGCTGAGATATCATTAAGACAAATGTTCTGACCATGTTTCATGAAGATTAGGCAACAAATGTGACTTCTAGAGTGTTAAAAAGCTTTTTCTTCAATTTGACCTAGTGACCTAGTTTTTGACCCCACATGACCCACATTCAAACTCGGCCGAGATATCATTGGGACATATGTTCTGGCCAAGTTTTATCATGAAGATTGGGCAAAAAATGTGACTTCTAGAGTGTTAAGAAGCTTTTTCTTCCATTTGACCTGGTGACCTAGTTTTTGACCCCACATGATCTAGATTCAAACTCGGCTGAGATATCATTGGGACACATTTTCTGACCAAGTTTCATGAGGATTGGGGACAATATGTGACTTCTAGAGTGTTAACACATTTTTTCTTCAATTTGACCTAGTGACCTAGTTTTGCAACCCAAATGACCCAGATTCGAACTCGGTTGAGATATCATTACGACAAATGTTCTGACCAAGTTTCATGAAGATTGGGCAAAAAATGAGACTTCTAGAGTGTTAACAAGCTTTTTATTCAGTTTGACATAGTGACCTAGTTTTTACCCCACATGACCCAGATTCGAACTCAGTCGAGATATTATTGGGACAAATGTTCTGACCAAGTTTCATGATGATTGGGCCAAAAATGTGACTTCTATAGTGTTCACAAGCTTTTCCTATAGCCAAATAAGGATAACTGACCCCCCCCCCCCCCCCCCCCTGGCGGTCATGTTTTTCACCGGACCGGAACCATTTTTGAACTCGGCCGATATATTATCAGAACAAAGGTTCTGAGCAAGTTTCATGTTTGTTGGGCAAACATGTTTTTCAACGGACCGAAACCATTTTCGAACTCGGCCGAGATATCATAAGAACAAATGTTCTGAGCAAGTTTCATGTTGATTAGGCAAAAAATGTGACTTCTAGAGTTTTCACAAGCTTTTCTATAGCCATATAAGGAAAACTGCCCCGTCACCTGGCGGCCATGTTTTTCAATGGAGCAGAACCATTTTCGAACTCGGCCGAGATATCATAAGAACAAAGGTTCGGAGCAAGTTTAATGTTGATTGGGCAAAAATTTTGACTTCTAGAGTGTTCACAAGCTTTTCTATAGCCATATAAGGAAAACTGCCCCGCCCCCTGGCAGCCATGTTTTTCAACGGATCGGAACCATTTTCGAACTCGGCCAAGATATCATTAAAATAAATGTTCTGAGCAAGTTTCACGTTGATTGGGCCAAAAATGTGACTTCTAGAGTGTTCACTAGCCTTTTCTTGAATTTGAACTAGTGACTTAGTTTTTGACCCCACATGACCCAGTTTCGAACTTGGCTGAGATATCATTGGGGCAAATGTTCTGACCAAGTGTCATGAAGATTGGCCAATAAATGTGGCTTCGAGAGTGTTCACAAGGTAAATGTTGATTCACGAAGCACGACGCACAATGCACGACGGACGACGACAAAAAGCGATCACAAAAGCTCACCATGAGCACGTTGTGCTCAGTAGAGCTAACCACATACATGACATTTTCGTTAATGTAGAGACAGTGTTATCTGTCGTTTAAAACTGTTATTTACTGGAGATCGATAATTGTGTTACAATTTTTTTTATATAAATTGTATTTCAAGATTGTCGGACCTAATTATTAACCGCCTGAAGCGGTTGTTTATACTGCTGTAAGCAGAACTAACCAATAGAACTAACTTGATGCTATCTCACATTCTAACGTAATGTGGCTTTTATTTTAGACACGGATAACATCAACTGGGAAACGCGTTTTATTAAATAGAACAGTACTGGTTTGTAGTATAAATATTTGTATGCTTGAGTAGAAAATTCGCAAATGCAGAGAAAAAAACAATCCCAATATATGTGACCGATCCAATTATTTACGTTTTACTATTTATTTAGAGGTTTACAGATAACACAAAACTTGATATGCCAATATTTTCGTTGTGGGCGCCATAGCTATTCAATATACGCACAGTGGTCGTGATCTTAGAAGAATACAGTGCTGCAACAATGTCTAGAAAGAGACATGATTTGGTTGCCTGTGGAAACAAAATAGCATGTTTGATAGCACCATTTACACAACACTTTGTGGTTAGTCTGCAATACGTCGGCAAATCCAGGAACAAAATAGCGGCCAAGACGTCCATCGAAGTCAATTACTGACGCCTTGCAAAATAATTTTACATTCTATAGTTGTAGTTTTATACATTTTATGTGACACGGAACGATGCAATGTAGATCTGGCTAAGGATAACGTAATCAAATAACACTTGTAGGCTCCCTATGATGTTCCTTTGAAAGATGCCGAAGTCGGTCTGTCTGTTATGAACGTCAGTTTCCAAGCCATGCTATTATTAATATGAAGGTTTTATTGCATTTGATACAAAAGGGAGCAATAAAGTTGCGCATAAGATGGTATTTTGTCATTTGGTTAAAATTACATCATGCCATTAGGCGACATACAACACTCTTCAGGATAACTAGAACTAATTTATATTTTATGAACTTATACTGTTTTGGACTTACAATTCACAATATATACTTTGTGAAAATTCCATGTAAAACGTACTGAAACATGTTAAAACACATATTAATTTTAATAATGTACTGTTTTATTATACTGCGAAGGCAGTATTGAGTAATCAATCTTAGAACTTGTTACCCATTGAACTGACTCTCGATCAGAAACCGATAAGGATTTTGTAGATACTACGATATTGTAAACGATAATTTAGTAATATGCATGAAATCAAAGATTGCTCTCACACCAATTTTAAGGTAAAGCAATGCATACATTGTGTGCATTGTGAACACACAGCATCAGATGAGCGCAGAACTCATCGTATTCCACATTTAGCAATGGGGATCTCTAGACACCAGTTTCATTATTTACTACTAATAGTCCAATGAACTGATAACGAATGTGTTGATTTTGTAGAACTCATTTGTAAATTGACTAATTGCAATTCGACATTTTCCGTTGCCACGTTCGGTAATAAGCGTCAGTTTGATAACTGTGTTTTTTGTTGTTAACTTTGTGTGTTTGCATTGATCTATCAAAATAAATAGTGCCACGAAGTTTCTTTTATTGTTTCTCTGGTGTTTTAAAACAAAATACTAAATCGTAACGATTATATAAACGTGCACCAATTTTTACTTTAATTAATTCAAAAAGAACAAAAACATTGTATTCTTTTGACTTGTGCAATAATAAAAGTTTGTGTCGATGAATAATAAATATTGTCTTCAGTCTCCTATGACAAGCAATCAGACACCGTTACTCTATCGGCGATTCTATACCAACAGCAAAACAAAAACTATTAATAGCCTAACCTTATGTTTTTGCGTGATTACAGTTGTTTTCAGGCAAGGGAAACTCATTATATATGTACTCATTGTCAGTCAATACATTTGTTCTGAGTTCATATCATTAATTGTTCAGCATTTGTTTCCGATTTGATATTTGCAATATCCTGGTGGCGTCAATTTCGGACGATGTTAACAATCAAATGGAACATTTCCGTTCAGTAGGCTCTGAGGATTAAATGTTTTGTCACATAAAAAACTGTTAAGAGTTTTCTAACATATTATATAACAAAATACAATGTATTTTGTTTACAACTTGTCAAAATAGCAACAAACCTGGCGGTACCCAATTTTGGCCTAAACGGGACTGACGTCATCAGTTTCGGACGGTGTACAGGATAGATGCAAAAGTGAGTGTATAGCAAGCTGATAATAAATGTTCAAACTATAAAACTGTTTCATGGTTGTTTTCTTTCATTTAGTAAAACAAACAAAACAATAAACTTTTTTTTATAATATTATATAAAATTTGGTTACTCCTCCACACTGCAGTAAGAACACAAATTCGTCGACTCTGTGGAGTACTTATATATCGTGGAACTCAACTTCAAGTGTTGTTACATGAATATTAAACCTATTAGCAACACGTTCAACTGGTAGGCTCTTTAATTTACTCATTCTGTAGTGATCTGTCATGACTTGGGGGAAATATGTTTACCTATATTTTTGTTATCAGGTTAATGATGCTGTGATAAAATTAGTATTGATCGTGAGCGCAAGAACAATTCATAACGAATATGCAGGTGATAAATAACATTGTTATCGTATTTTGGAAGCACCCTGTACCAAATGTTGTATATTACGTCACATTGAAACATAAATGACTGACATCAATTCGTGGAAATTGAGAATTTGTCAAAAAATAGTAAAATATGGCAAGAAAATGCGGTATTTTTAACTACATTATAATTTTAATACAGTTTAAACTTTCTGATCTCCATATATGTGAATCAAATGATGCAGCAGACAAAACTCCGCTCTTTTTACAAAGTGTGCATAAATCATGCGTCAAATTTCGTTTAACGAGATTACCTCTATATACGATAGATATAAACAAAAAAAACGTCTGAAACTGATGTACGTCCGAAACGGATGCCGTGACGATACCATCAGGAAGTGCAGTCACGTCCATCCTAACTCGATCTAGTTGAAAGTCAATCACAAACACAGATATTTCGTTATATTTTGTTTAACCACAATACACTACTAGTAAATAATAAATACAGATAAAGAATACTTTTGAACTAAACTTAACCCATCGACAGAATATCTCTACAACAGCAATTAATGTGCGTACATATCCGTATCATTCAATGCAGTCAGCCTTAAAAGCAAAACTGAATGCTCTCGATACATTAAAATAGTACTGACATAACATTACTCACAATTTAGATGTTTTTCAGTTTCTCGTAGTTTAAGAAAATTAACATGTGGATTGTTATGGCTGTTGTCATTGTTGACTTTTTATTTGAAGCATGTTGATTCCAACTTAATTTTTGTGATAAGGCACGATATTATAATCTGGGTCTATTATTTTACATTATGTACGAGCAGCAGACACTACTGAAGACGCGGTGTTTCGTTTGCAGGATGGTGAATAAATATCTATGTGATTAAAGCTCAATATGTAGTGCTTTGCTAATGGATTCTCATGAACTTTGGTTTATCTCTGTTGTAAACATTTAGCGCGCTGATGAATTTTATTGCAACGCTTGGACAAAGACACAAACAAATGGGTAAAAACAAATCATCGATTGTTAGGAGCAAATGTTTTGATACAATCTATTTATTTATGGAATAGATTCCTTCACCTTAATGCATTTATTTACTTTCTACTAGATCTATATAAACAGATACATGTTGTTCTTGATTGTTTCTAGGATTATAATATTATGTTATATTCTCTGTCGCCAGTTATAATATATTCTGTGTCGCCAGTGTCTACCTGAAAGCATTCAACACTTACTATGATTGGGGGAAGATCCTGTTCTGGACCTCTATATGACTTTCTGCATCGTTACAGAGTAAGAGCGTTGCCACATTGGATTTTAAAGCTATTAATCTAATTTATAAATTTATCAACGCTGTGCAATTTACCATTTATTTATCTAGGTGAAACGTTTACAGACCTTTCTTGATGGAACATCAACGATCGTTCTCACAGGTCTATGTTCTAGTATGCCCATCCAGCAAGTCCTGCATAGTATGCGTAAAATAGTTCTTAAGACATATTGAAGGAAGAAGAACGAACTGCATGAAACTTAAGACTTAGTCTAAACAACTTTTTTATGTTTAATGAGTTTATTCTGATTATACGCGGACGATGTCGCGTTTGTGTGCTGCAACAAGTATACACGTGGACGTAGCTGTGAAAGGCATTTAGTTTAAACCTATTTATTTTAGCTCGATTGCATCGAAAGCCTGAGGCTTATAGAGACACTCTCGAGTCCGTTTCCTGGGTAGATCCAGTACTTGGTGTCTTTCTTTGGGAGATCTTGAGAACGCTCCCAGAGTGGGGATCGAACCCGGGACCTCCCAATCGCTAGGCGGACACCATATCCACTACGCCACCGCGACCTTAAAAGGCATTTATTTGTTACTATTCCACTATTGAACATTGCGTGAATTGTATTATAAGCCAACCCTGGCGTTCGTAAGACAAGTGGATTGTTTCTAACTGGTTCTTTTACAAGCAGGTAATGTGTAAAAACTGGATACATGCTTCAATTTCGAAAATATGATTATAAATTGTTTGGAATGTGTCTTAATATTTATACTTATAACCCTATAATACTATTTTGAAAAACATTATGTGTGCTTGTTGTTGTTTTTTTTCTGTAGTTTTTAAAAGTTGAATCTGTATCATGTATTTTAATTAATCTATAGGTATTCGCCTCTTTAATATTTCACAGAACTATCTCTCGTTATCTTAATGACGACTGACGTAAAATACGTGGAATATTTCACAGAACTATCTCGTTATCTTAATGACGACTGACGTAAAATACGTGGAATATTTCACAGAACTATCTCGTTATCTTAATGACGACTGACGTAAAATACGTGGAATATTTCACAGAACTATCTCGTTATCTTAATGACGACTGACGTAAAATACGTGGAATAATTTAAAATCTTTTTCACATTTAGAACAATTGAAACATGACATTTCCAAAGACATTTTTCAATTTAATAAATGTGAAGTGTGTGATTAATATAGATAAAGAATTAAACAAATACTTCATAAATATATCAAAATATCATGAACGAGAAATAATGCTCAGAGGACTATTTCGCTAATTTAAAGAAACTTGCGACTGAATTATTTAGTTTATAACTCCATTTTAAAGTAAAGAAGATAATAGAAAAACACTCAACATCAGTATTTTTTTTCTGAAAACGTCAACACTAGGAAATTGAAACACTGTGTGGATATATAATTAGGAGAGTATTAAAATGTCATTTTCTCAGATCTACTTAAATTTGCTAATGTTCTGTCAATATTTAGACCGGACAAAAATGAATTACCAAGTAATTATCACCCAATACCAATTTGCCACATATATCAAAATATTATAAAATGAGCGGTGTATATTATCACAAGTATTCGTATTTGAACATTATTCAGTATTCACAATCAGGCTTCAGAAAACATCACTTACTTAATATAGCTCGTATTAAACTAATAGGCACAATACACTAAACCAACAGTTTCAAATTAATTGGTTACGCGCGTTTCGATCTACGAAAGGTTTACCATTCTATTCAACTCGATTTCATTACTCAGTAAACATTACAAAATACAATATGTTTGAAATCAGTATATAGACCATGCCTTAGGGCATGCGATGAATTAAGCATGTCATCAATCACCCTTCTGTTGTATTCACGTATTTAAAAGCTATACTTAAGTTATCGTAAAAAAAGTTACTGTCCCTTCCTTTACCACACCAAATAGTGATGCCATAAACATACCTGGCAAATGTTTTAATATTGCTATTGATTGCGGAAATTGTTTCAAAACGATAATATTTTCACTGGTGCGAGAAAATTTGCTTGATACAGGTTAAGCTACGTGAATGCCTCTTTTACAAATGGCATTTTAGCTGATAGGATACGCACGTGCTACAATTGATTGATCGCTACATTGGTGTTGATTATGATTACTGTGATACTGTCAAGCCATTACTAGGCAAATCAGACATAACCATCAACAATTAAACCTATTGCAATAATGATTGTTCTGCAGCTACAAAACATTGGGTCAGATAATCCATTGACTTGAATTACTTGAATTTCTCCACCAACAAATTATCATCACATATGTAGTATGCATGGGCATTTTTAAGCTAGAATGTCGCATAGAAATTAAGTCCGCCTTATTACCATGTTTAAAAACGTTGTATTGAGCATTTAAATTCGCATAAATAGAAGTTATGGAATACACTACAGCACAAAAACTAAAAACTGTGCTGTTTTACGGAAAGAAACATCAATCTTTGAGACATAATTATAAAACACCCCTATTTCCATGTGACTATTCACGTTAATAAATGCGTTCTTGAATACGGTATTCATGAACAGGTTTTCCATCTGCCTCAATTCGTTTAAATGCAGCTGCGCTATTGTCTGTTGACGGCTTCTATGTGTCTATTATTCGGGTCGGTTATCAAAGTACAGACTTATTTCTTATGAACTCTGGAGCATACTGCCAACTTGTGTCTATTTTGTTCGAAGCCTCCTTTTCTTCAAGCATTCTTTGAAGCGTTCTCGAGTTATTTCTCAACGTCTTTTTGAAAAAGAAAGCAGTACTAGTTAAAAGTATTATGCCTACAACATAGATGACCCTGAACGTAGTGTGCGTTAATGACGAATATCGCCATATTACAATACAGTATTTGTATTCAATATTTTACCTTTCCGTTTAAGTCGCTCTGTTCAACCAACACAAATATTCATTTTTGTTTTAAATTATATGTAAGAAAAACATATTTTATTAAAATCAACACAACAGTGTTCTGAGACACCATTAAGATTTTATCGTTAGTTAACGTCATTATATCTTGTTTAAATACCGTAGATCGAGTTTGCGCAATGTTTTATATGACAAAATCGCCTCCGCATACTCTAATCTGTATACATCGGTAACACGTTCATGTTTGATTTTCATAAATTATCCTCAACATTGCGAGCTTTATTAAAAACAGACAGTGTTTGGAATTATTGGTAATTTCTAATTATAAAGGACTTTACAGAGTATAATTTAATGTAATGTAGATATTAAGCCTAGTAAGGCATCGGTGCCGTGGTCTCAGCCACTTGAAGACACCCTGTTGCTGGTATGGATCACTCACTTGTACATGTACATGGATAAAACATTCTAGTTAACCAATTAAAAGTTTAACATAAATGATTATTATTTGCAGTTCCTGTGAGTTTTCCTATCTTTCATGGTAATCAAATTATCCTAATTTTACAGACCAGCCATACAAGGCTGTACGCAGAGCAGAACACGTGCTTATCAGCAACAATAACGCATGCAATATTCTGAGTAATCGTGTAGAGCGAGTGCATATCAGATATACATATTGTGGCTATCATCTTTTTGTCAGACATTTGTCATTATATTTTCAAGTATACCATGTGTGATTTAAATTGGCGTGCATTACATTTCTATGTTGAAATGTTCTCCGTTAAACTCATTGCAAGCATACGCAGATATTCAACTGGCCTTTTCACCCAATTCCCAATTATTATTTTTTAATTATTTTTTAATTATTTTTTTCAATGTCGAATCTTTTATTTTCATATTCATATATACATATAAACACTTGGACAATATATAATATTTTATACAACAATTTAAAATAATTTTTGCATTGGACGACATTTAAGAAAAAAAAAAAACAGTTAGAAAAGGAATAAAATAAAGCAAACACATAGAGCATATATAGGGAATTTAGGTCAACATATTATTGATATGGATTCTGAAGAAAACAAAGTATAGAAAGGATCCTAGACATGGTGTATATCGTATTACAATGATTAAACAACGGTGAAATAAATTTTACGATACGAGCAATATTTATGAAATATAAGTTCAATATTTATGAAATATCAGTTCACAACTTTTTCAGCATATTATTCAAGTGGTACAATATTATTAAACAATAACAATAAGGTAGTTACTGAGCATAGGACACGCAGTTAAGCAGAGGTAAATGATTTAAACATTCATCAACATGATCTTTATGTTTATGAAAACTTGTTCAAAAGGCATAACACTATCATTGCTGCAACAAGAATTTAAAATTGTTGCACTTGAAAAGTATTTTTACTTAACGTAACAACAATCCTTATATTAATTTAGAATAAATAAACAGATTATTGACAGCTTCGCTTTTTTCTTCTATATAACCAAGAATAAAGTTTTGTTCGTTACAATAAAGGATCAATCTAATCGGAAATAAGTTAAATGATTTCTGTCGTTGGGCATTCCCAAAGTAGATGTTCTATGGTCTCGTCACAACGTTTGCAAAAGGAACACGTAGGGGATTCTGAAAAGTTCATTTTGAAAAGTTCCAATAATTTGATGATTTATTCTATATTGGAACCATTGAAATTTTGCTTCTTTATTGATTTTAAAAGGCAGGAAAATAACTTTCCATTCGTCATCATGTTCGTATTAAATTTGCTAAACCATTTTTGTTTCATCGCCATGTGGTCATCAGTTGTTTTTTCAAGATATCGTATATTCTTTTAGCACCAGATTCAGGTTTTAATATAATTTTAAAGGCTTTGGGTATGAATGGTCTTTCCATTTTTTGAATGTTTTGTAAGTGTTATCCATACGGTGTAGTTTAAAGTGTGTAAATATGGCCTTCTTAACTCCTTGATAAGAAAAACAATGTTGATATTATATCTCTCATTTATTTCATTTAGTGTCATAAAATGTCCAACATTATCGAACAGATCCCCTATGTATTGTATTCTTGCCTTAAAGCAGGAGTTAAAGTAGATACTTTTGTTTCCTATACAAACACTCATCAGAATAAAAAAAAAAAAAATCTTGGAATATGACAAAATATTGTAGTACATTTTTCCAAAAATGATTGGTAATTGTGTTTGAACCAAACACTCGTTTCAGCCATGCGAATTTCATCGACTGAATAAATGCTTCAATATTTATCATTTTAAGCCCCCCTTCGGCGTATTCTTTACATAAAGTGCTAAAGCGGTATTTTAATAAAGGACTGAGGTGAAATAGGAACAGATATAAATAGGTGATTGAATAAAGACATTATTAAAGTTTTTATAACTGTAATGGGAGTTAAAAAAAATTTCAACTTGATAAGAGTGTTTTCCGTAGTGGCTATTTTTTCTTTATAATTGCGGTCTAACATCTTTGCTGATTCCATTGCAATTTTTTTTTTCCCAATCCATACTACCTCTGTTTTGTCCAAATTAACGTTTAAACCAGAAATGTTTGAAATTTTTTGCAAGTTAAGCAATGTTTCATCAAGAGTTTTTTTCCGTTTCATCCAAAATGAGGGTTGTGTCATCTGCAAACTGTGAAAGTTTATGTTCTATGTTATTTAGAATTATACCTTTAATATCATTATTATTTCTTATGTTTATAGATAATATTTCGGCACACAGGATATAAAATATATCAAGACAGTGGGTCACCATCACGACATCAACGCTGAATGGGGAAGGAATCTGACAAATGGCCACATTGTATAATGGCGAACTCTGCATCCTTGTAACAAATTTCAATCCAACCTTTGATGTCAGGTCCAAAATTAAAGGAAGACATCAACAAATGACCATGACAGAGAATCAAAGGCTTTTTCAAAATCAATTAAAAGAAGTAAAACCGGAATGTATTTTCTTCAGTTAAGCGCATAATATCAAACATAAGCCTAGTATTCTCGCCTATGTATCGTCCTTTAATAAAACATGTTAGATCATAATGTATAATTTTATCCATACACTGTTTCATATTGTTTGCAATTACACCCGAACCAATTTTATAAATAGGATTATAAAGCGTTATTGGTCTCCAAATGTTTTCAAAAATAATCTAGATTTGTCGCCTTTAGGAATACATGTAATTATTCCTTGTGTTTGAGTTATGGATAGTTGTCCTTGATGAAATGCTTCATTTAGAGATCTAACAACAAAAGTGCCTTTTTCTTTTTTTTCCCAAATAAACATCTGCAGTGAACCCAGAATTGCCATGACTTTTATTGTTAGACAATTTTTTTTTTTTTTAAACATTGGGTGCTTCAGATAAAGAAATACTTCCTTCCAGTAATTGTGATTCTATTTCACTTAACTTTGGGCAATTCAAGTTCTCAACAAATTCTGAAGACACGGAGGACTGACAATCATGCTTGCTTTGGTAGAGATTTTGGTAAAAAATTGCAACCATATTTGAAATTTCGATTTGTCTGTTGTAACATTTCCATTTTCATCTTGTAATTTTTACATAGGTTTTACTGCCGCGCGCTGTTTTTCTAGATTGCAAAAATATTGTGTTGGTTCTCATCTTCTAAAATCCACTTCGCCCTTGCTCTAGTTAGATGACCTTTTAGCTTACGTACATTGATATTTCAAACTTTTGTTTTAAATTGTTTAATTGTTAAACATTGTTTTCAGATAAATTTTGTTCTTAAAAGTTAATCTTCTGTAGTATCACTTTTTCGTTTAATGTATTTAATTTCTTGTTATATGATTCATATGAAATTGATTTCCCTCTCAGCTCCATAAGACGTGTCTCTAAAACGAGTAGGTCACTGATTGTAAAGATTAACTCATTATCGGGAATAAGTTTCAAGTTATCAACATTGTACACAGGAAGAGCATATTGTTATTTAATCTGTTCACTTTTACTATTAATTTCATTTAAATAATTTTAATCTGAAAGAAGAGAATGAGTATGTTTCCATATGCCAGATGCATGCTGAAATTTGTTAAAGGTCAGTTCTAACATTATCAAAGAAAGGTCTGATTGTAGACTTGGCTGTATTGAGGTCGATTCAAAAATTTATACTGAACAATAAAACTCAAAAATATTTAGTTATGATTAACTGATTTATCAGTCACTTTTGGTTCTGATTAATCAATGAATATTTTTAGGACTGATTCCAATCACTAATTCCATCGTATATGTTGATCAGTCTTATAAAGAGCTAGTATATTTGGAACACTCAGTGACAAGGGGCCATTTCATATTTTGATAAGGGTCTTTAATTGCAACAGGAAGGCCTAACTTGAAAAACAGTATTAATGCAAGGTCGATTAGTAATATATAAGATTTAAAATGATTTATTATAGGAACGTTGTAAGCTTTAACATTCTACGAAATAGTTTTCTTGTAATATACAAGGCGGGTATGTCTCTTTCGCATATAGCGCTCCCGAGTTCACGGTATATACACGATGTACACAGTGTTGGTTATGGCCAGTCAAGGTCATATTGTTGCATGGTTCGTGTTGACTTTTAAAATGTGTTTTATAGCTGTACGAAATACTACAATAACTATGACCGTAATCAAGATATTGAACATTACGCGTTATATTTTTTGCACAAGCTAAACGTTTGCTGAATTTTGTTGCCAAAAGAGTTTAATTTGAAGTTCAGTGAAATGCATTGTTATAAATATTTGTTCATGTTCCGCTGTTAAACAGTTATGTGAATTTTGTCATAATTTATAAACAGAGGTTGGCGTTACTGTGATACGTGGTATGTTGGCCACTTTACAAGCAGGTTATCTGTAAAAACAGTATATTATAAAGTATTGTCTTCTGTGTTAAACCATATAATATAATTTGTGTACGGATTGTAATTGTATCGTTTGACTGTGAGACTGTGACTTTGAAAAAATGTTTCAATATTGTCTGCTATTTTGGTTGGTATTATCAAGGATTTCAAAGACAAATGCATAGTCCAAGATGTAAATCTCTCGCTTAAAGAGGATTTCGGTAGTTTTTTTTCTGCGCATCTTTTCGCGCATCAGTGGAGTTGATTTTAATCCACATAATGGGAAGTGGTTTGACAGATAATACTATTTATGAAATATTGTGTACACTGTAATTACCAAATAGAATCAAACATATTCATAATAATTGCCACGCACATAGTAGGAGTGTCTTGTGACTCGATTTTATTTGCGAAAGTTTGATTATACTCTGAAAACGAAAGTAGGAACACGCTGACTGAACATTGGACTCGCATATAGCTGTTCACATGCTTGCGATTATTGTGAAAGTGTTTGGGCTGTAATAACGTTTTGTTCATAGTCATAATCAACTGCTGTTACTAAAATAATTATAAATAATATATATGTTTACTTTTATAAGTTTATTGTTATAAATTATGACTGTCATTCCATCCTGTTTTTTTACAGAAAAAATGTCCAATACGCCCATGTAAACTACATATGTTTTCTCGAAAACAAGCACGGTGACCCCCTGTTTTCTTTTTTGCAGTTTGTTAACAGTATAATTATGTAATAAATAACGAAATTTCAGGAATGTGCACGCAACAGATTTTTTTCTATAGTTAAAACCAAACTTTTATATGATACAAAATGTAGAATTTTTTCATATAGAAAAGGATGAAAAAGCATATTTTGGCAAATATAATATTATTTTTTCATTATGTAACGGATTGCTTTCTTTCAATTACCCATTGCAATCAATAGGATGTCGTTTTTTAGTGCCAATCAATTGTCAATACTAGTTTTTTGCTAACACAAAAACAGCATCAAAATTTCCTAAAAATGCATTCACGGGTAGGTAATTTACATGCATTTTCCAAAAGATCTAATGCGACGACCTCCATTTTTTTATGGTTTCATTGTATTAGGCATTGAACGATCTGCAAAATATATAAAAATGAAAAAATTTCACGGGAGGAAAAAAGCTGTAGAAATCGTCAAGTAAGATGTATTACACTCTGAGCAGGATCATTTTCAGTCCAGGTAAACGCTTCTCCAGTATTACACAGAACTATCTTCTGGATAAGCTTTGTTTATCTTTATTAAGACTGACATGTCTGAGTTCTTTAATGTATTTGCATCATACAAAACTGATATATGTCAGAAATAGTGTGTTAAAAATGATAGCTTCGCATTAGCATTCAATAAACCTTCTTCACTAAAATATATCATACCGATAAAGCTGTCACAACACACCTTAAATAGTACTACTAACATGCACACTACATTTTGTTTCAAAGGTTATAGGGTTTGATCTATTATTTTTAATATACTTCGTTTAAAAATCAGTAAACGAGTCACCGACACAAGTTGAATTTAGGTTCATGGTTCACGGAGCCCGAACACTATATTTCATGGTGAAACCACAAACATATTTCACAGTTGCGTTAGATACATACCATGAACAAATTACTGCAATGGTGTTGAGGAAGCTGAGATTTACTTAGAATAACAGTCCAAGTTTTCTACGAACAAAGTCTTGTCATGGTAGATATATAAAATGCATGTAAATTTTTTAAAAAGAACTTCGCAGAGGTGTTCTTCAAACTGACTCCTCCTTGTTAAAATGGTTATAAACTTTATATAGAACATTCGATGCAGCGTTCGTGGAAGTAATACAATGTATCCACAAAGTCAAATATGTGTTCCTTTTTACCGGAAGTAACGACAATCTTTGACATGTTTTGGGATTCACTCTTATCAACGAACATATATTTATAATTTCCATATAAGTGATCTCATTATTGTGTCAAACACTGCCTTCTTGAATACTTTATTCATGAACAAGTCGAAACTGACTTAGAATCTAATTTCTCATCTGCTTTAACTTGTTGGAATGCAGCTGTGATTGTATATGTTGACTGCTTTCCAATGCCAATTATTGAGGTCGGTTATCAGAAGTACGGATTTATCTTTATAAAATCTGGAGAACACTGCCAACTTATGTCTATTTTGGTCGACGCCTTCTTGTCTTCAAATATTCTTCAAAGCGTTCACGAAATGATTGTGCATTTCACATGTAAACAGTTTGATAACAATCGTTACCTTTGTCTTGTGGCTGCTATGTTACAACCAATACATCTATAGTTTTGTTGCACATGATGCGTGTGAAAAAAGATATATAAAAACAACAACATGTCTTCCGAAACACACTGAATTTATGTCAATTAATGTCACTTGTTTATGTCGTTAGATACCGATTTATTATCACAGAACATGTGTTTGCAGACAGGTTTACGCAAATAATTTGTATGATAATAATCGACACTGCATCATCTTCCAATCTATAAACATCGGTAACGCGTTGATGTTTGATTCGTGATTTGCGTAATTTATTCTCAGTATTGTGAGCTTAATAAAAACAGGCAGTGTTTGGAATTATTTACTGTTCTTGTAAATTATAATTATAAAGGATTGCACTGATTATATTGCCAGGTAATAAATGCTGAGTATGGTTCAGCACAGTTTATTCTATTCATATATGAATTTTGATTTATCGCGAAAACAGAACGGAGACTGTATTATATAAGTAAAGATAATGTTTATTTTGTCCGATACGTGTTAAAGTACAGATTTAGAAATATGTTTGTAGGTTTATGTTTTGTATTTTGCCTGTAAATAGTCTGACCACAATGTTCAAAATGAATTTGGGTGTCCTTATCTAATCCACTTTAAGAAAACTTGTTGCTGGTATTGGTCATTCACTGCAAACATTTGCCCGTTTTTGATATGTGCGCATTTGAAGAATTACAGTGCACTATCATCATCTGAAGAATTACAAGAGTAAAAGTATACAACGAAGAAACATCGAATACGTTTATGATACCATATTAGCAGTCACAACACCCAAAATGTGAGCCAAACATTATCCAACATTTAAAACCTCAAATCCAAATAATAAACTGTACACTCATATTTTTTACACTTCACTAATTACGATCTTTAATGTCCAACAAATAAGCGACTTTCAGAAAATCTCTTAAGCATCAGGACTGGATCATATTGGCCCTAAATACACAACATGGTGATGGTACCGCCGGTCCGATTTCTTTCATTAGTAACAAGAGAGTATTAACTGGAATATGTCCTGACCAACTTTTAAGAATGGTTACATTTTACCTTTATATAAGGGTCCAGATAAGTGTGACCAAAACAACTATAGAACTATTTCCATATAACTATTTCAATGATAATTGAGAAACATATTGCAAATCAAATCATTTCAACCTCAAGTGCTCCACAGTATCTAGTCTACTTTCCGTCATAATCATTCTTGACAGTAATCATTAATACAACTTGTAGATCCATGACTAAAGAATATAGCTCTGGGATCCATGTTGAGTCACCATTTCTCGATCATAAGAAAGTGTTTGATTTAATAAATCATGACATTGTACATGAAACATTTTGTATGAGTATGTACCGCTTTTGGCAATGCGCTTGCCATGATGCAATCTTATCTATCTCGCATAAAAACATATTTTCAGTGTATCAAGACAGGAATACCACAAGGGTATATTCTTGTTCCTCTTTTATAACATATGTTACATATGTTACTATAAAGAGTAACAAATACGGGAGAAAATGCCTGGTCACACGACCTGATATGAGGTCATTTTCCTGAAATTGTAAATTTTAAGTCGGTTCAATATCCTCTTATTTCAATGATATTATTTTAAACTTCTCAAAAAACCAATGCATACACTATCAGGTCCAACAACAACAACGACTTGGTTCGATGAAAACCAACAATGGACAACAAACATTCTCGTATTGTGACAGGAAATAATGAAACTCTTTCAATTAGTATACAACAACCGTCTTTCGTTACATCATTCGAAATGAACTTCAAACACTATTTAATAACAAATCAATTATTTACGTTTAAATATTGCTTGTATGCTAATGTTTTCTGACGAGTGTATTTTGTGTAAAAAAATATCATTACTAATATTTATTATTATTATTATTATTATCATTATTATCATTATTATTATTATTATTATTATTATTATTATTGACATTATTATTATCTATTATTATTAATGACATAATTATTCTTATTATTATCATTAATATTATTATTATTATTATTATTATTATTATTATTATTATTATTATTATTATTGTATTGGGCAATATGCAAAATCATAAAGTATTGGTGTGAAGATGACTACTCTCATCTAGCATAAATGGGGCAAATACGTACTGCTACTGATAGCATGACATGCACAGATTTGCCTTTTTATTCTCGTATCGTAGCTCCTAACTACATTTGAAGATCCTTCTTAGTTCCCAAATTTGATTATTTTTTTAAAGTTTACTTTTCTTTGTGCTACCCAGAAGCTGAATAACGCTTTCACTAAAACTAATAAACCTCTTTGGTTTTGGTGATAGTTCTAGTGTTTGTTTTTACAGAACTTCATAAGAAGATCCACTGAGTGATTCTTGTTTAACATATCGGTGTTCTTAGCGATTGATGCATTTGCATGATAAAAGATCCTACATCATACGGACTGGAATATTGTGAGAATAAAGACAATAAAAACTGGAACAGTTTTCATTTCATGGATAATATTTATCTAAACAATCTTTATTAATGATATCCGCATAATTTAAAATACTTAAACTTCCACTCTATGGTATATCATATATCCAAGCTAATGTTTCAAACCAATAAACTTTCGAATAATCAGAAAACCATACAAACAATAATGAATTTAACGTGTCAATTTTTAAACCTTGCCAGTTCGGTCATAAAAATGCAGAAGGTCAATTGTGAAATCCACTTGCCAATCAAAAGTTGCTTCTTTAAGTATATAATTAATAACATTAGTTATTTGTTCTTCAAATAATATTTTCCCCAATGGAAAAAGAACGTCCATATTACATCAGTAATCACATTTCATATCAGGTAACCTAATAGAATACATGTACACCATTGGCAAATTAGGCAAAGGTTTTCAATTTGGGAATAATACTTTGTAAAAATTTCTTAAAGTGAATGTTAGTTATTGTGCTTTCAAATCAAGGCAGAATCCACATAGCAAAACCATTTATCTCTCTTTCCGAACACAAATGCTAGACGTTTTATGGTGATGTGTGAATGCCAAAATTACAAGTTACATTGTTCATCAGTACAATTGCTCTTTGTCACTGAAGTGTTGTTCGAAATGTTCATTATGATTAGTGCCGATGCCAATGACGTACGTAGCGAGACATACATAATATTTATCAGCATCTTAACAAATTGTAACTAGTCCATGGGTCTAGCATACTTTGTCCGACCGTAATAAACTATATTATGTAAAATCTTAGTTGTCTATAAGCACACGTATGTGCTTCGGTGTGACAGTTTCTGGTCATTAAACAGTTAACATTTTTAGATTGACAATCTCAAATTATTGCCACAAATGAACTAGTTGTGTATAGCTTAAGACTCAGTGTCCGCTTTGCATTAGCATTTCGACAATAATAAAATTCTAACTGTATACCAAGTTGATAAAGACATAGTATTCCATGACTTCCCATACAAAACAACATTTTATACGTAGTTGCATTTTCTAAAAATGTATGTTTGTTGATATTGCGAATGACATTAACGAGGAATCAAACCTAGATGTAGTAGCAAATATTCAAATATGATGGTTGTGTAGCGTCAGTTCGCATTATTGATGACTTCTTTAGTCTAACATGCTATGAAACATAACACGGAATACAATCATGTCTGATTCGGACCGTTTGGCATGGTTTTACAGCATTTAATTATGTCGATATGGTTGATAATTTTGTTTTTCGAATTATTAAAGAAAGCGTTAAATGTTTAGTAGTATGTAACAGCTTTATAAGAATAACACTGTAAAAGTGTTTTCTTTGTCCAAAGCAAACTATTTTATGCACCAAGCGGATTTGGAGGCAATAACTACAATTCAAATCAAAAGAGTTCCTTAATACAATGCTGGCCTAGTTCAAAATACTTCATTATGACATTTAAACATGTATATATGAATCATTTGTTCAACAATGTTTTCTAAGCTGTATAGAAATGACGAAACAAAGGAAAATGACCTTAGAACTTTTACCAACTTCTAAACATAAAGTCAAAGATTTATTTTGCCTGTGAATTTCAACTGTGTCTTTAATCAAGGTGTACTATTTCTAAAACATAATCTACGTAACATCAAAACTTCATTTACAATGTTAAAATTAGCTGTTCTTTTGATAGTTGTAAGACATTATTTACTGGTGTGTTTTAGGGAAAAAAAGACAAGCACTTTTTAATTCATTTATCATAAAAATAATAAAAATAAAAATATTTTTATTAATGCATTTATTTGTGTCTGCTTCGTTAGTTATCGTCATTACAGTCATTAAAGAAGAAGGGAATCTGAAAGCAAGTTAATAATGTTTCCAAGGCGAAATCGCATCGTCTGCATTTTCATCGTTCGTATCGATCAATCTTATAGAAACACAATATTCGGAACCCTCGATTGACAAGTGACCACTTAAGATTTTGATCAGGATCTTTAATTGGAATAGGAGGGCCAAAGTAATGGAAGTCATATAGAGATTTGAAAGGATTTATTAAGCATGTTATTGCCATTAATGCTCGTGTTATAAAGCTATTGCTTTTTGCGATTCTGAATCATATTCTTAGTGATATATAAAATACTAGCGAAAGCAAATTGAAGATATCAGTGAAATTACTTATAAATGTTCCACTTTTGAAGATTGCTGTGAATTGTGTTATATTATCTTCACACACTGGCGTTTTAGCCATTGAGTCTTTCATGAAGATAACGTATGCAAAAATGAATATATTATATAATGCAGACAATTCATGATAAAGTATGTGTCTTATGTGTCTTCATGTCTATAGTCTTAATTATAAAAGTAAACTTTTGAAGATATTCTATAGGGGTTGTTAATTGAGTCTTTTGACTAAGATTTTTTTAAATAAATATACGATTACTATACGATAAATATACGATTTTAGTGGTAGCTTACTGTGACTTTGTATAATTTGGGATGGATTTATATTTTAATTTATTTTTTTAAATATTACCAGCTACCAGGTATTATAATGGAAATCAAAGAAAAATACATAAAATACATATATGTATATAAGATGTGAATACACGCTTAATATGTTCAACTAAGTAAAATGTGGTATACTGCAAGCTAGACTTGATTCAGTCCAGATATTCACCTCTCCCATATTCACAGAAGTATCTTTAGCCTAAGAGCTGCGTGTTTTTAATTACGACTGCAGCCATTGCAGTCTGACGAGTTCAGTGGTGCACTTGAATCAGACAAAAACTAATATCTGTCAGAAATATTACCCTAAATAATAAACATACAAACATAATATCGTTTGTTTTAAATGAATATGATAATATATGATAGAAATGAGCTATACTTAGTCTTTTGCATTAAATAACAAATAAATAATATAATACACAATCATGAGATATTTGATAAAAACAAATTAGTAAAAAAGTTTGAAAAAAAAGAAGCGGGCATCGAACTCATAATTTAGGACCGATACGAAGAAATTACAGTAGACGGCGCTTTATTGAACTATCCGCTATTCTGCTTGGTAATTAATCTTGTGTAATATATGGTTATGCAAAATACTCACAATTCTGACGTGAAATTGTAAACAGGAAAGGACCGAAAAAACACGACCCTTATTATAAATTGATTTTTATCTCAGAATGCGTACACTCTTTTCCTTTTATATATATCATGTTTTAACCGTTATTATATGCCAGTAATAATAAAATATCACATGCTATTCCTTATCTCCCGTGTAATACAACCATTACGAATATTTATATCGTACAGAATCATGTGTAAGATAACATTCTTAACGTTTTCATTGCCTAGATATTCTTTGACTGACCAATCGCATGACGTTATTTTGGTGAAATGACGTCGTCCGCATGAAATGACGTCATGCCAATACACAACTTTTAGGATTTATCAACATGTTTTGGTAAAATTAGTCGTAGTTTTTTCGTTTAAAAGCATGGGATAAAAAAGATCTGACACTCGTTGTCGTTTTATACCATATTTTATTCAACTCGTCCAGGAAATTCGCTAGTAAGCTCGCCAAAGGCTCGCTAACAAAATTTCTGAACTCGTTTAATAGAATATGGTTTGAAATGACAACTCGTGTCAGATCCTATATATCTTAATTTAAGAATTTTTTTGTAAGTGCCCGACTTGAGGTTCTTTTCTATGACATATTCCCTTTAAAGATTGCTGGAATTGAATTATATTTTAAGTTATACTTCACTTTAGAAATCATTTGCAAGCCACCGAATTCTAATGCATTATAAAATCTAACTTATAGATTCACGGACACCGAACACTCTAGTTCATAGTTATCGTGGTAAATAAAAAGTCATTAGATTTGTATGTGAAAATTTGCTTGGAATGTCTGATTTATCGATACAGGTTAACATCCAATATATTAAAAAACAAATAGATAATTACGAGATCTGCGAATGCTACTATTACAAATGACCTTTTAGATTTATAGATATGCACGTGCTAGCATTGCTTGAGCTCTACAATTGATTATGATTAGTGTGTTATTGTCAAGCAATTTCTAAGTGAATCTGATATAATCATCAACAATTAATCTTATTGCAATAATCAGTGATCTGCAGCGACAAAACAAATGAATACAATATCCATTACTTCAAATACCGGTCCAATTTCTCAACGAAAACATTGTCGTGGCTAAGCTATCTAAAATGCATGAACATTTATGAACATGAACGTTGAACATAAGTTCATGTAATGCAAAACTTAATACAAAGTTCAAAGATGCGTTTATTTGTACAATATTTGAGATTTCTTGAGATTTCACTCACATCCCCTTTATATTTGAAAATTTGTCACACTGTACTGTTTCAACAAATATATATGTTTTAAACATGTGTATATCAATTTTGGTAAGTGTTATTTTTTTTACAATGCCTTTTAGAAGCCGGTATTCGTGAAAAACGTCGAAGCTGACTTTGTTTCCATTCACCTCAACTTGTTGGAATGCAGCTGTCCATAATTCTGATCGGTTATAAAACAAAATACTAATTTCTTATGAACTCTAGAGCATACTGCCAACTTTCTTTGAGTCATATATAGAGGCGTCTATTTGTAGACAGTAGTACTAGCTTAAAGTATCACATGTACGAGAAAACATTGCTGTTACAGATGATTCTGAAAGTAGTGTGTGTAAATGACGAATACCGCCATCCAGAAGCTAAAATTACATCGATCAAGGACTGTAATAGACGACATACTGCGAACTGACGCCTAATTATGATTTTCATGGCTTCTCTAGAAATTGATGACATGTATGAAAATTGCGGTTAAATCGCTCTTGATAAACCCATTATAGACATAGGGGAGAAACGGTGGTACTTTGTGCTGTAACAATATTAAATACATGCCAGATACTCCATTAGTCAACATTCGAATCGCAGGTTGTCAGCTTTGGAGTGCGCGCGCATTAATAGTAACGACCTTTCAAAAAGTGACGCTTCTATTTTTATATAAAAAATAATTATTTACTAACATAACTTCTTCGAAAACTTTATTTCCCAATGGAAAAATATCGCCAACATTATATAAATTATCACATATTATATCAATGATACCCTACATAAAATATGACATCATTTAAAAATCAATAAAACGGTTTACAAAGTGGAAACCATTCTTTTTTTTGCTTGTGCAATATTTTATTTGCTCATGGTATATTTACATACCCACATGCATGCATGCATGCATGCATGCATGCATGCATGCATGCATGTGGGTATGTAAATATAAAATATGACATCATTTAAAAATCAATAAAACGGTTTACAAAGTGGAAACCATTCTTTTTTTTGCTTGTGCAATATTTTATTTGCTCATGGTATATTTACATACCCACATGCATGCATGCATGCATGCATGCATGCATGCATGCATACATACATACATACATACATACATACATACATACATACATACATACATACATACATACATACATACATACATACATACATACATACATACATACATACATACATACATACATACATACATACATACATACATACATACATACATACATACATACATACATACATACATACATACATACATACATACATACATACATACATACATACATACATACATACATACATACATACATACATACATACATACATACATACATACATACATACATACATACATACATACATACATACATACATACATACATACATACATACATACATACATACATACATACATACATACATACATACATACATACATACATACATACATACATACATACATACATACATACATACATACATACATACATACATACATACATACATACATACATACATACATACATACATACATACATACATACATACATACATACATACATACATACATACATACATACATACATACATACATACATACATACATACATACATACATACATACATACATACATACATACATACATACATACATACATACATACATACATACATACATACATACATACATACATACATACATACATACATACAAACAAACATACAAACAAACATACAAACATACATACATACATACATACATACATACATACATACATACATACATACATACATACATACATACATACATACATACATACATACATACATACATACATACATACATACATACATACATACATACATACATACATACATACATACATACATACATACATACATACATACATACATACATACATACATACATACATACATACATACATACATACATACATACATACATACATACATACAAACAAACATACAAACAAACATACAAACATACATACATACATACATACATACATACATACATACATACATACATACATACATACATACATACATACATACATACATACATGAAAGCATGCAAAATAGACATATACACATATATAACATTAATACATAATCATGTACCAAAAATGTATATACTTACAATACAATGAATAGACTCATTACATGTATATGTACCAATGCTATGTCGTAGATAATATTGCACAACAAAAAACATAAACAAAAGAGAATGAATTGCATTTAGTATATATTATATGTGCTATGACATTGTAGACATAAAATATCCATTGTTAGAACATTGGTCCGAAATTTAAAAATCTAAAAGTGGTTTCTATAAACTTAAAAGATAAGGTATCAAACGCTTTTTCAAAATCTATTGTCATAAGTAACCCAGGCAAATTATTATCTTCAGCATATTTCAAAATGTCGTAAAGTAATCTAGTGTTTTCACCAATAAATCGCCATTTAATGAAACCAGTTTGGTCTTTGGAGATTAAAACATCAAGTACTGTTTTTAATTTTTTTGCAATAGTCCCAGATGCCAGTTTGTATACAACATTTAATAAGGTTAATGGTCTTAAATTTTTCAAATAGCAGCGCGGTTTATTGTCTTTTGGGATGCAAGTTATTATTCCATGTTTTGAGTTGTGGACAATGAATTATTATTAAATGCATAATTTATACTTCGTACTATGAAATGGCCTAATATGTTCCAAAACACTTTATAAAATTCTGCAGTGAAACCATCAGAGCCTGGACTTCTGTCGTTTTTCATATTTTTAAGTGTAAAGGCAACTTCATTTATACTAAGTAGTTCTTGTAAAGCTTCTGATTGAGCATTATTGAGTTTCTGCAAATTGGCATTAGCTAAATCAGTATTTATGTTATATCCAATTTCATTTTCATTTCTTTTGTACAGTGTTTTATAAAAATAAAACTGCTTCATTTAAAATATCATTTTGATCATTCAAATTAGTACCATTTTCTGTTTCAATAAAATGTATTGACTTGTTTGTATAATGGTTTGATTCAAGAGAGCAGAAGTACTTTGAAGGTTTTTCCCCATCTTCTAGCCATTTAGCTCTTTAATGAATAAGTGAACCTTTAAGTCTATTTTTCCTTAAATTTTCCGATTCATTTTGTAATTCCTGCAGCTGATCAGTATTAGTTTCATGTAATGATTTGTCAAGTTCTTCTATTTTCTTAATTAAATTAGATTCATTGTTTTTATTTAACTTAGCTAAATATGATGAAAATGAAATTGTTTTTCCTCTTGTTTCCATAAGTAACGTTTCTAGGAATAGTTGATCATTTATCACAAACTGTATGTCATTGTTGTCAAGTGTTTCTATGTTTTCTATATTATAAATTGGAATACAGTATTGTATCTTAAAATTTTCTATTAAAGTATTAATGAAATTTAAGTAGTCAATATTATTTAATAGTGAATGGTTGAATTTCCATAGACCTTTTCCATGTTCTATATCTCCAAAACTAATTTCTAATACAATAATTGAGTGATCTGATTTATAACTTGAATCTATAGTTGATTTTCTAATTTTAGAGGAAATGCTATTAGAAGTTAGGAAAAAATCCAGCCTAGCCTGCTGTAACGGTGTTAACCGTCTCCATGTGTATTGTTGGACATTACCATTTAGATATCTAAAAATATCGGTTAAATTGTTATCCATAATGACAGGCGTTAGTGTTTGTTTCTCTTGCCTTTTTATTATTATGAAAGGATTTATAATTTGAATAATCCAAGTTTACATCCAGTACAAGATTAAAGTCTCCGCAAATAACAAATTCATCGTTCTCGTAATGTTCTATTTTTGTAAATATATCTGTAAAAAATGAGGGCACATCTTTATTAGGGCCATATGAAGTGCATAAAGTAAATCTGTTTGTGATGTATGTCATGTCTGGCAATAAATAGTTTCCAAATGAGTCATTTTCTGTTTTATGTACTTTGATTTGTATGTTTTTACTAAACAAAACACAAACACCTCTTGAATTTGAACATCCAAACCTAAAATAACATTCCCCATCCCATTCTTTGACGAGCAGAGTACAACAATTCTAAGTAACGGTAATTCAGCATTAAAGTGAAATGAGCAAGTGCTGATTCAAGCAATTCATAAAAAAAACTAAAACAAATGAAAAAAAAAATACAATACATAAAAAGAAGTTCAAGGTGTGTGGATAGATTGTGGATACGATCAAACAATAAATGATCTTTACATCAAAATACATGATTTTACAACAATTATGGTAGTGACCTCTTGGGTATATTAATTTACTATTTATACTGTATCTATGTTTCTGTCATAAGAAACATAACTATTTATATTTAATCTATTTAACACCTAGTTAAGTCTTACGCTTAACAGAATATGACGCAATTAATTAAACATTTGTACATAAGAAAACTTGTATACAAATGTACGTTAATGCTATTAACATTCTTTGTTTTCGTTTCAGTCGTGAAATACTCATTATTTTGCTTTCAAATCAACGTAAAAACGGTATATCTGTACCATTTATATCTCTATCCCAAGAATGAAAACGTGATAAGTTTTCTGTGATGTGAGAATGGTACTATTACAAACTACATTGTTCAGCAGTGTAAATGCCATTGGTCACTGAAACGTTGTTTCAGTTGTTGTTTATGATGAGTGTATAGAGTTCGGACACATTAATCCGATACTCATGAACTCTATAAGCATATATTACGCGCTTGAATTATTTCATATACGTATACTCGGTTGTTGTTGTTTTGTGTGTGTATGTTTTTCATGTGTTTACTGATACCACAACTCTATTTCAGTGAAATACGCTTCCATCGAATGTACTGCTGAAATTCATATAAATAAAGAAAATACTACAATTTCCATTCGGTGCGTTATAAATTTTGTTGATGTTCGTTGCCAAATTGTGACTAATCGCGTCATAAAATTGAAATACTATTTATTAGCATTGAAACTAACACACGTTTCCAAAATGTCAGTCATGTGCAAATTAATTTAGAGCTTAATTCCAAGTTTTGTACTCGAGAATCACGTGTTTAACTGTTAACCTATTTTATACAAAAAAGTCCGTGGTGAAGAGTGTGAAGTGTTTGTGATAATCGATGAATGGACAAGAATCCTTTATAGCCTTATAGCCTTCAAATCCATTTTGGGCATAAAAAAAATTCTAGGTATAAAGTCATACGCGAATTTAGATTGGGCGGAAGCGGCTTACCCACCGTCCCCGTACAATTGTCAACATTTTGAGTATTTGATAACTGAAAAGTAAATTCACATCGAAGTTTATCAGCTTTCTTTTCTTTTAATGTTATGTTGAACATGGGGTTACAACCTATGCCAAAAAAACAACTAGACTATGATATCGTGCTTATAAATTGTCATTGTTTTGCAAAATATATAATTTATGCGTACATAGGTTGGACCGTACTGCCGTACTGAATATTTCCGCCCATCTAACTTCAAATCCTGTGTCCGCTTCTGACAGTAAACAATTAAATAAGACAATGTTTGTAATTGTAAAGCGTTGACATATACATGACTGTTAGATTTAACAACGTTTTAATGTAAAATGTTTATCAGCACAAAGTCTGACACATCTCTTCTGTGATAAACTAATCTGAACTGTCCGAATCAGAAAACACATTTATAACTCGTTATGTGCAATAGCATGTAAATAAACACTAATGCAAACTGGCGCTACAAAACCAACAGTTTCAAATATTCTCTACTAAATCAAGATTTGAATTCCACGTGATGGTCATTAATAATATCAAATAAACATTTTCAGAATACTTAAACTACGTATAAACATGTTTTACAGAGTAGTAAGGCTTTGAATAGTATATGTTTTTGGCTATACCGGTATACACGGTTAGGAGACTAACCGGACCACCTCATTTCAAGGTGTTAAGAAAATGCCCGGTTTTGACTTCCGAGGTGGTCCAGTGGTGCAAAATTATTGTATGACTTACCGATTTTGTATTATTTTCTTATAATAAAGGTGCTTTTTTAGAAATCGGCGAATGTCATTACCAGTAGGAATGATAAAAGAACATTTGTTCGTAGTTTCGTTACATACTGTACAAAAATAAAGGCTGTAGGATTTTTATGTGTTGAAATCATTGAAAGAATATGTCGATGCTACTCTATGTACTGACATGCTTACCCGTCTGAGTTCTTACTACAACCCATTAAGAAGTGTTTGACGACTGACGATGATCACTAATATAAATGTCTTCACATACGCATTACATGCTTGCATTAATTTGTAATTTTGGTTAGTTTTGTGAGAATTTCTTAAAATGAGGTGGTCCGGTGGGGCTGAGATGGTCCGGTAGTGCTGAGTAAGCTGATGTTCATGAAACCGAAAGTAGAATTTGTAGACACAAGCAAAGCTTGTCAAGATTCATAAACGTCGAATTACTTATAACGTTCGGATATTTATAGAATGTAGAGGAGATAACAAAGAAAGAAATAGGTGTCAATGGCTAAATGGGCGAAAACATAAAAAAAGCACGTTGTTGAAGTACTATTTACTATAGGAAATGTAGATACAGTCTATTTTTTTAGCCTTTCACGTTGATTTAACGACACAGTTTTAATATACGAACACTTCTAAAACCGAAAAAGGAAGAATAAACACAATAACTTTACGTTTATGAATATTGACAAGCTTTCGTTGTGTCTACCAGTTCTACTTTCGGTTTCATGAACATCAGCTCACTTAGCACAAACGGGCCACCTCACCACTACCGGACCACCTCATTTCAAGAAATTCCCAGAAAAGTAACCACAATTACAAATTATTGAAAAAAACATGTAATGCGTATGTGAAGACAATTATATTTACGATCAACTTCATTCGTCAAACACTTCTTAATTGGTCATACGCACTGTTTACAATATTTCTGCACCACTGGACCACTTTGGACATTTTTTTTACACCTCGAAATGAGGTGGTCCGGTGAGTCTCCTAACCGTGATATAGTTGAATTATGAAAACTATTAGAATTGAATTATTTTCGAAATAGTGTTAAATCAAAGCGGACCATGTGAAATTAACAACAGCCAGAAGGGGCTATCAGCCTTTTTTCCTCATATGCTGATGAACTGTTATGGCGTTCAAGGGACGAAATGTAAGTCGCAAACAAATGAAAAGGTCTATTGCATCTGGTCTATGGGTTTATAGTAACTTTGACCGAAACTAACATATGCTAACTTCCATTTTAAAGAAACTTATAAACTAAGTAAATATAGGCTTTTTGTTTTTTAAACTTTGTATGCAAACATGACTGCGTATTTATTGTTCTTGATTAGATGCTCTTGAAATGTGTATGTTTCCGGTAGAGTGAACAGGTTATTGATACATTAAATCGAGGAGATTAGCTATTTATTTTTTTGAAAATCTTAATTTATGGCCACAAAGGAAATAACTGTGTATAACTTGCTGTATTAATTTGTGTAAACCAATGCAAACCAACTCTTCATACAAAATCTCGATTTTAATGTAGAATTAAAGAAATCCGATGAATATGTCATCTTTACATTTATGTGTATGTCACATGTTGAATGTTTTCTAAGTAGTTTTAATAGGAGTAACTAGTAACGAAACCAATAGCTATACTTAGTCGCAGATTCATTTGGCCTGAGATATTCAACTGCGTCTTAAAACAAGGTGTATTTTTTTGCATATAATCTACATCAGAACTTCACGTTACGAACCTCATAAAGTCGGTATTTTCTATAATGTTTTTGGTATGACAGGATGCATTTAATTTACCGTATTCTTCGTCTGTACCTACAAACATAACAGAACAAGTTTTATAAAAAAAATTGTGTCTGCTTTAAATTTGGACATATTTGAAGAAGAAAGGTATCTGTAAAGCAGATAATAAAGTTTCCAAGGGGTTGCTGTACCGTTTCCAACTTATTTGATCGTCTGTAATGATCAGTCTTTAGAAGGCTCGTATATTCTGCGCCCGCCAGTGACAAGAGGCCACTTCATATTTCGATTAGGGTCTCTAATTGGACTTGAAAAACAGTATGAGTTTCTTGTTTTCTTCGTCTAGTGTAAGGTGGATTAGTAATATAAAATTTTAAAATGATTTATTATAGGAAAGTTTTTGCTTTAACATTCTAAGAAATATGCTTCATGTTATATACCAGGTGGGTCTCTCACTTTAACATATAGCGCTCCCCATTTCACGGTATATATGCGATGTGCACAGTGTGTGTTTTGGCCAGTCAGGGTCATATTGTTGCATGGTTCCTGTTTTTTTTTTCACTGCATATGTAGCTGTACAAAATACAATAACAATGACCTTAAGCAAGACATCGAACATGACGCGTTTTCTTGTATTTATTTATTTTTCCACAAGCTAAACGTTTGCAGAATTTTGTTGCAAAAATAGTTTACCAGTGAAATGCATTGCATGGTCCGCTATTAAACAGTTATATGAATTTTGTCATAACTTATAATAAAAGGTTAGCGTTCCTGGGAAGTACTGTCTTATTTGTTAACCCATATAATATAATTTTAAGATAGTTTGTACTGATTGCCATTTTGTCTTTTGAGGAAACTGTGAATTTGTAAAAGTACGAATGGCTATTTTTTGTTTCAATATTGTCTGCTATTTTGGTTGGTATTATTAAGGATTTCAAAGACAAATACATATTCCAAGATGTAAAATTCTCGCTTATTACGTTCAATTAAGTAAGATGTATTACACAGAGCAGGACCCTTTTCAGTCCAGGTATACGCTTCTCCAGTATTAGATATCTTCTGGATAACCTTTCTTTATCTTAATTAAGACTGACATGACTGAGTTCTATAAAGCATCTGCATCATACAAAACTGATATATGTCAGAAATAGTGTGTTATAATTGACAGCATTCAATAAATCTTCTTACCTAAAATATAGTATACCGATATAGCTGTCAGAACACACCCTAACTAGTAATACTTACATGCACACTACATTTTGTTTAAAAGATTATGGGGTTTCATTTATTATTTTAAATATACTTCATTAAAAAATCAGTTACTGGTCACCGGAACGAGTTGACTTCAGGTGCATGGTTTACGGAAACCGAACAATATATGTCATGGTGTCCCACAAACATATTTCACAGTTGCGTTAGATACATACAATGAAAAAATTAATGGTGTTGAGGATGCTGATTATAATTATTGGTTTATTGATAAATGATTACTGGACGAATCTACCATAACTATCAACAATTAATCCTTACTGCAATAATGAGTGATTTGCAGCTTCTAAACAGAAAATCCATTAACTTAGAATAACAGTCCAATTTTTTCCGCGAACAAATTGTCATGGTTGATATATAAAATGCATGTACATTTTTAACATAACCGTCGCAGGTTTCTTGAAATTGACTCCTCCTTGTTAAAATGGTTATAAACTTTATATTGAACAATCGAATCATTATACATTGAAGTAATGGAATACATTGTATCCACAAAGTAAAATATCTGATGTGTTCTTTTTTACCGGAAGGAACGACATTCTTTGACATGTCTTGGGATTTCACTCATATCAAAGAACACATATTTATAATTTCCATATAAGTGATCTTATTCTTGTGTTAAGCACTGCCTTCTTGAACACTTTATTCATGAACAGGTCGAAACTGACTTAGAATCTAATTTCTCATCTGCTTTAACTTGTTGGAATGCAGCTGGGATTGTATATGTTGACTGCTCTACTATGCCAATTATTGAGGTCGGTTATCAGAAGTACAGATTTATTTTTATAAAATCTGGAGAACACTGCCAACTTCTGTCTATTTTGGTCGACGCCTTCTTGTCTTCAAATATTCTTCGAAGCATTCTCGAGGTATTTGAAAAGGTATATTTTAACAACATAATACCGGATAAATGTATTATGTGTACAAGTTATATATAGAGGAGTCTGAACGTAGCGTGCGTAAATGACGAATATCACCATACCAAAGCTAAAAGTACATAATATATTAATACAATATCTTGCATATAGTATGTCAATCAAACCAGAAACAAATAAAGCACCGGTTTGATACATTTATATAAATGCCTATGATAATCACGAAATGATTGTTCATTTCACATGTAAACAGTTTGATAACAATCGTTACCTTTGTCTTGAGGCCGCTATGTTACAACCAACACAGCTATAGTTTCGTTTCAAATGATGCACGTGAAAAAGGAGAACAAACATGTGTTTCGATAATAATCGCCCCTGCACCTTCCAATCTGTAAACGCGTTGATGTTTGAAATTTATAATTATAAAGGATTGCACATATTATATTGCCAGGTAATATATGTTGAGTTTGGTTAAGTAAAGTTCTATTAATTCTTTATTTTATCGCGACAACAAAACGGAGCCTGTATAGTATAAGTAATGATAATGTTTTTTTTCCCGATAAGTGTAAAAGTAAAGTATTTAAAATGTGTTTGTAAATTGTTATTTGTATTTTGCCTGGAAATAGTCAGACCACAATGTTCAAAATGGTTTTGGGTATCCTTATCTAATCCACTTTAAGTAATCATGTTGCTGGTATCTGTCCCTCACTGCAAACATTTACACGGATTTGCCCGCGTTTGAAATGTGCGCATTTGAAGAATTACAGTGCAATATCAATATCTGAAGAATTACATTTAGTTATTGGAATCTTACCCGTTGCTTGTGATAAATTATACATGTTAAATGTAAATTCAATCATACGTTAATATCTGGGAAGGGTTGAAGATTCTGACAAAGCTACATAATTCACTAACACGTCTTACAAGAGTAAAAGTATACAAGGAAGAAACGTTGAATACCTTTATGATACCATAGAAGCAGTCACCACACATTTCACTAACATAGCCGATATAGTTTTCAAAACAAAATGTTAGCCAAACATTATCCCACATTTAAAACCTCAAATCAAAAATAATAAACTTTACACTCGTATTTTTTACACTTCACTAATTACGATATTTAATGTCCAACAAATAAGCGACTTTCAGAAAATCTCTCAAGCATCAGGACTGGATCATATTGGCCCTAAATACACAATGTGGTGATGGTATCGTAGGTCCGATTTCTTTTATTAGTAACAAGAGAGTATTAACTGGAATTTGTTCTGATCAACTGTTAAGAATGCCTACATTTTAGCTTTATATATTAAGGGTCCAGATAAGTGTGACCAAAACAACTATAGAACTATTTCCACATAACTATTTCAATGATAATTGAGAAACATATTGCAAATCAAATCATTTCAACCTCAAGTGCTCCACAGTATCTAGTCTACTTTCCGTCATAATCATTCTTGACAGTAATCATTAATACAACTTGTAGATCCATGACTAAAGAATATAGCTCTGGGATCCATGTTGAGTCACTATTTCTTGATCACAAGAAAGTGTTTGATTTAATAAATCATGACATTGTACGTGAAACATTTTGTATGAGTATGTACCGCTTTTGGCAATGCGCTTGCCATGATGCAATTTTATCTATCTTGGATAACAAAAATCATTTCAGTTTATCAATATTGGGATACCACAAGCGTCTATTCTTGGTCCTCTTCTATTACATATGTTACTATCAATAGTAACTAATACGGGAGAATAAGACTGGTCACACGACCTGATATGAGGTCATTTTCCTCATTGGATCACTTGTTTATAAATTCATCGTCGGTTAAAAGTTCTCTTATTTCAATGATATTATTATAGTGTTGTGCATTCAGTATGTACTGAATGTATGGATAATTTTATGTGTGTGTGTGTGTTAACTGTCACAGTGTAATGAATAAATCTTCTCGTCTCCTAATGTGATATATTCGTGAACTAAATGTTATTTCATTTTAATATAATAATAATATTGTTTTCCATGACTTGATTCGGATTATGTTTACAAGTCCATGAAAGTGGCGGATATTAGTTTTACAACTTGAAACTATCGGATTTTCAGTCGTGTTCGAAGATGATACGGTTCTTTAGCAATATTTGATATGATTTCAGACAGTTAAATAAAGATGAAAAGTTTATGTAATATAAACACATTTAACAAAAATAATAATACTCTTTCTAACTCGTAAATGTTGTTCCATTAAACTAAGGAAATGAACTATGAACCGAAGTGTGCTGTTTTTGTTCTCTAAATATTTATAGTATAAGGCAAATAATGTAATGTGATTTTTGTGACGACCCAAATCCTTCAAACAATCTAATGTGAATCCCTATTTCTTCAAACCGAAATATAAATCCCTTTGGATTGTTTTAAATTGTTTAAATGTTGATATGGAGGATCAGCGGTAGAGAACATATATACAACAGATCTCAAGTAGACATATGTGATAATAACCTTGTTAAATTAATATTATCATTATTATTGTTTTTATAATTGTTATTATTATTATTATTGTGATTATTATTATTATTATTATTATTGATAATATTATTATTATTAGCAGTAGTAGTAGTAGTAGTTGTAGTTGTAGTAGTAGTTGTAGTAGTAGTAGTAGTAGTAGTAGTAGAACTATTATTATTACTATTATTATTATTAATATTTTATTGGACAATATGCAAACTGTATCAAAAAGTATGGGTGTTAAGATGAATGTTCTCATCTCGGATAAATAGGACATGGAAAATACATACTTGTTACAACTTATAACATGACATGCTAAAATTTGTCTTTTATTCTCTTATCGTAACTCCTAACTGCATCAAAAGATCCGTCTTAGTTCCGGAATTTAATTTCTTAATGTGGTTTTCCAAGAAAAAATTACTTTCCTGTGTGCAACCCAGAAGCTAAATAACGCGTTTACTAAATTTTTTTGGGTTTGGTGATATTTCAAGTGTTTGTTTTACAGGACTTCACAAGGAGATCCGCTGAGTGTTCTTGACGACTGATGCGTATGCACGATAAAGGTTCCATTAAATTTTCACTTTGGAAATAATAATTTGTAATCCCTTAAATCATGGATGTAAATTATTATGCTTTCAAATCAAGGAAGATTCCGCACATCAAAACCATTTATCTCTCTTTCCCGAAATAAATGCTAGACATTTTATGGTGTTGTGCTAAAGTCAAGTTACATTGTTCAATACAATTGCTCTTCCTCAAAGAACTGTTGTTCCAAATGTTTATTATGATAAGTACACGATGCCAATAACTTACTTAGCGAGATATACATAACATTTATCAGCTTCTTACAAACTGTAACTAGTCTATGGGTCTAGCACGCTTTGTCCGACCGTAAAAAACTAGATTATGTAAAGTCTTAGTTGTCTACAAGCACGCGTATGTGCTTCGGTTTGACTATTTCTGGTTATAAAACAGTCGACATGTTAATGATGATTTATATGTTTTTTTAACTTTTTTAGATTTGAAATATCAAATTATGGCCACAAATGAACTAATTCTGTGTAGCTTAAGGCTAAGTGTCCACTTTGCAGTAACATTATTTCGAAAATAATAAAATTCTAACCGTACCGGGTATTCTACGGAATCCCGTTTAGTGCCATATGGAATATCGTGCCTCTCACGGCGAGGGCGAGACACGACAATTGCGCGAAACACGAAGCGAGACACGATATTCCCGCGAGATACGAAGCGAGGCACGATATTGGTCAAATTACACCAAATCGGAAGTCTAATCCCCAGGGTTACATGCTGTCAGTTAGATAATAAACACATATGGTTCAGTGTATAATGCATATGATTTTAAAAATACAGTTTAAATGATATGTTTTGGTATCAATTTAAAGGTACATATGTAAGAAATAAGAAAAAATACAGTTTTAGGCACTACTTTAAAATAATTGGTTCCCAGCTTCATAACTTTTGGCCCATGTATTCATGCACAAAATGGCAGCCTCCATGCCCGTCAAAACCGGTGTGTTTATTCTAAGGTAAACATTTTGAGTTACAACGCATAGAATTTGTTGACATGCTGTTTTTTCAAAAGGTTATGGCCTTATCTTTCCAACGATGTATGGTGATATATTAGAAAGTAGCTTGGTCATGGTGAAAATTGAAATCAAACATTGTATAAGATTTTGAAAATGGACTGTTACAAACACACTGTACTGGAAAAAATAACTGCCAGATGCCACCTTGACCCCATTTAGGGCTGTATTTTATGGGATGGTTGCTCTAGGGGGCATTAGGGGGGTAAATATGGGAAAATTAAAGCAAAATGTCCCCCGGAGTGGCAATCCGAGACCCATTATGTTCATCGTGTTGTTTTTCAGTTTCATTTTGACATTAATTTGCATTAGTTCCAACAATCTCATTAATGTCATAATGCCGTGTGTTGTAATCCTGAATATTTAGTTTAAGAACCTGTAACTGACAATAATGCGCCACAAAGGTCGTGTCCGCACTGGCCGATGCTTTGGCCATGATGACCGTCCGACCTGCCTACTTTGAATAATACCAATTTTCCTAATTTGCAAAGTTAACAGATCCTATTTACTTCATCTGTAATTTTGTAATTGTAGTTCAATCAGGCTTTCAGCTGATAAATACACGAAATGCATGCATAAAGCACTTTAGCCGCTCACGCCAACCTAGACCCCACCAAATGGAGATAGCGCATCAAAATTTAAATCACCATCACAGTTTGGTTTAATTTGAGTATGTTTTTTAAATGCAGTGTTGAAAAGAACCAGGACCTCAGCCGGAACCATCAACTCATTCGTATACAAGTCTGGGTGAAGTGACGAGTCATCAAAACTACTTTACTTGTCAACTACACTGGAGCGTTGGGGCGGGGCCGTAAAGGTGACACAGTCGTGCCCGTACCATCGGTATTTTTTAAGGTTAGTACATGATTATTGTCATGTATTCTACTATCTAATGTTTCTTTTCCCGCCCTGCATTCTTCTTATCAACACCAGTAGGAAAAGCAAGAGTTTAACCCTTGTTGGGACTCTCAAACCCGTTTTAGAACTGAACTGTTCGCACATGAGCTCGACAATCTGAAGCCGGCATAGCGACTAGCCTTATCGCAGTAAATAAAACTTAGTAAACTAGTGTATATGTACACTTATTGTATCTAAGTTACACTAGTAATCACAATATTGAGTAAACATGCACAGAAAACCTTTTTATTTTCACAGATTACTCAGCAGAGAGTACCTGGAACAGATTGAAGATTGCAGGCGGCTGACCCCACCCACAGGTTCAGGTGTGACAGAAGACTGTTAATTTATATCTGGCATTGACATTTTGGGGTCAAATTCTTTTTTTGTTGTGTGACAGGAGGTCAAATCTGTTGATTGTCATGCAAAGAAACCCTTTTCTGGGGTCAAATGGCATCTGAAATGTTACATTTATATGGATTTTACCCCCCAAAATGCAGAAACTTAAAAAAAAAAAATTGTTCAAAACTGACTAAAAACCTATTCTGTAACATTTAGAATGCCAATGAAGATTGTTTTCACTTCTGACTTAATATACTGTATCTGCTATGCCTATTAAAACTCAAACTTATGCTTAATTCTGAGTTAAAATCATGTTTTCCAGACGTACCCAAGTACATTTTTTTCTGTCTTAATTTTTGCCTCAAAACGCCATTATATGTGACATATTCAATTATTTTTTTTTTCAATAAATCTTCAAACCAGTGTAATAGGACTTCATGTTCTTTCTCGAAATAGATCAGACTTATGAAAAATGTGGTTTTTATTCAAATTTGAAAGGGTTGGGTTCTCTTAAAGGTCAAATTACACCAAATCGGAAGTCTAATCCCCAGGGTTACATGCTGTCAGTTAGATAATAAACACATAAGTTTCAGTGTATAATGCATATGATTTTAAAAATACAGTTTAAATGATATGTTTTGGTATCAATTTAAAGGTATATATGTAAGAAATAAGAAAACATACAGTTTTAGGCACTACTTTAAAATAATTGGTTCCCAGCTTCATAACATTTGGCCCATGTATTCATGCACAAAATGGCAGCCTCCATGCCCGTCAATACCGGTGTGTTTATTCTAAGGTAAACATTTTGAGTTACAACGCATAGAATTTGTTGACATGCTGCTTTTTCAAAAGGTTATGGCCTTATCTTTCCAACGATGTATGGTGATATATTAGAAAGTAGCTTGGTCATGGTGAAAATTGAAATCAAACATTGTATATTTTATATGTAACAATGAAGGAATTTATTTGCGCATGTGTAACCTATTGTAACACGAGATCTCGCACTGTCGCAGTATCCCATACCACGGAATATCGCGGCAAGAAAATCGTGTCAGCAAAGCAGGGTATGGGATACTGCGATAGTACAAGATCTCGTGTTACAATATCGTGCCTCGCTTCGTGCCTCGCGGGGATATCGTGTCTGGCTTCGTGTTTCGCGCAATTCTCGTTGTCTCGCCCTCGCCGTAGGAGGCACGATATTCCATATGGCTCTAACCGGATTCCATAGTATTCCGAGTTGAATGCTATTCACAAAGACATAGTATGTTTGTTGATATTACGAATTACTTTGACAAGGAATTCAAACCTAGATTTAGTAGTAAATAAAAATCTAACTATGATGTTTGTGTAGCGTCAGTTTGCATTACTGATGACTTCTTTAGTCTAACAAACCATGAAACATAACACGTAATACAATCATGTTTCAATTCGGACCATTTGACATTTATAACAGCATTTAATAAACAGTTGATATGGTTGATAATATTTTTTTCGAATTATTCAAGAAAGCGTTAAATGTTTAGTAGTATATAACAGCTTTACAAGAGCAGCTCTGTTTTGTAAACGTGTTACTTGTCCAAAGAAAACTATGTTATGCACCATGCTGATTCGGAGGCAATAACCACAATTCATATCAAACGAGTTCCCAAATGCAATGCTTGCCCAATTCAAAAGACTTCCATATGACATTGAAACATGTATAATATATTAATCATTTGTGGAACATAATGTTTTTAAGCTGCATAAAAATAACGAAATAAAGAAAAATAACCTTAAAAATAATGTGTAACGTTTTAACCAAAATCTTATTTTGCATGTGTTATTCAAAAGTGTCTTTAATCACGGTGTAATATTTCTAGCACATAATCTACGTAACATTAAAACTTCACTTACAATGTTAGAATTATTTGTCCCTTTAGCAGCTGTAAGTCATTATTTACTGGTGTGTTTAGGGGGAAGAAAGACAAACACTATTTAAACCATTCATCGTAAAAAGTAACATAAATAAAAATGTAATGTTTTAATTAAAGGCTTTATTTTTGTCATCAGTTCACGTTATTAAAGAAGAAATGGTTCTGAAAACAAGTTAATAATGTTTCCGAAGCGAAATTGCATCGTCTGCATTATCATCGTTTGTATCGATGAATCTAATAGAAGCTTAATATTCGGAACCCTCGATTGACAAGTGACCACTTAAGATTTTCATCATGATCTTTAATTGGAATAGGAGGGCCAAACTTGAGAAACATTACGAGTTTCTTCTTCATCAGGATCTTTAATTGGAATAGGAGGGCCAAACTTGAAAAACATTACGAGTTTCTTCTTCATCAGGATCTTTAATTGGAATAGGAGGGCCAAACTTGAGAAACATTACGAGTTTCTTCTTCATCAGGATCTTTAATTGGAATAGGAGGGCCAAACTTGAAAAAAAATTACGAGTTTCTTCTTCATCAGGATCTTTAATTGGAATAGGAGGGCCAAACTTGAAAAGCATTACGAGTTTCTTCTTCATCAGGATCTTTAATTGGAATAGGAGGGCCAAACTTGAAAAGCATTACGAGTTTCTTCTTCATCAGGATCTTTAATTGGAATAGGAGGGCCAAACTTGAAAAACATTACGAGTTTCTTCTTCATCAGGATCTTTAATTGGAATAGGAGGGCCAAACTTGAAAAACATTACGAGTTTCTTCTTCATCAGGATCTTTAATTGGAATAGGAGGGTCAAACTTGAAAAACATTACGAGTTTCTTCTTCATCAGGATCTTTAATTGGAATAGGAGGGCCGAACTTGAAAAACATTGCGAGTTTCTTCTTCATCAGGATCTTTAATTGGAATAGGAGGGCCAAACTTGAAAAACATTACGAGTTTCTTCTTCATCAGGATCTTTAATTGGAATAGGAGGGCCAAACTTGAAAAACATTACGAGTTTCTTCCACTAAAGGTAATGGGAGTCGTATAGAGATTTGAAATGATTTATTATGCATGTTATTGCCATTGATGCTCATGTTATAAAGATAATGCTTTTTGCAATTTTGAAATCATGCACATAGTTTTATTGTTAGTTATATATATAAGACGAGCTAAAACAACAATGTTTTGTTAAACAGTTTTAATCAGGTTATAAGCGAATAGCATAATGTGTATTGAAAATATCAGTTAAGGCATTGTTAAAGATGCTTATCATGTTCCGCTATTGAAGATTGCTGTGCATTTTGTTACATTATCTTCAAACACTGGCTTTTTAGCCATTGAATCGTGCATGAAGGTTACGTATGCAAAAATGTATATATTCTATAATGTAGATAATTTCATGATAAAGTGTATGTCGTATTTGTCTTCTTGTCTATAGACTTAACCATAAAAGTATACTTTTGAAGATTTTCTATACGGGTTGTCAATTGAGTATTTTGACTAAGATTTAAAAAAAAATACATTTACGGTAAATGGTAACTTACTGTGACTTTGCATAAGTTCGGATGGCTTTTTTTTTTTTTTTTTTTTTTTTTTAAATATTACCAGCTTCCATGTATTACAATGAAATCAAAGAAAAAATACATAAAATACATATCTGTTTATAAAATATATAATACACGCTTATTACGTTCAACTAAGTAAACTGTGTTACAACTTAAGCTGGATTTTTTTTGGTCCAGATATGCATCTCTCCCATATTTCACAGAACTTTCTTGAGCCTAAGTGATTCGTGTATTTAATTACGACTGCTGGCATTGCAGTGTGACGAGTTCAAGGATGCACTTGCATGAGACAACAACTGAGATCTGTTAGAAATAATACTCAAATAATAGACATACAAACATGCTAAATATATTATAGAAATGAGCTCTACTTAGTCGTTTGCATTAAATAACAAATAAACAATAAAATATACAATGAGATATTGATTAAAAACCAATTAGCAAAAAACTTTGAAAAAAAGTAAAACCCCAAGCGGACATCGAACTCACAACTCAGGACCCATACGAAAACATGACAATAGACGGCGCTTTAAGCCTGCAGTCCACTTCAGTCCCGATGCTTTGCGTAGTGATTGCCGATAAAAATGTGGTAGTTTCGGGAACCATTCGGAATAAAATGGGCGGAGCTTGGCCACCGTGCTTGCTCGGCATGTATTCGCGAAGTGGCATAAGACAGGTATAAACCCCGAAACCTATCCGAAGTCACCGAATGCGACGCGGAAGAATGCCGACAGTTTCGAAATTAGCTCCCGAATGTTTCCTGGTCGCGCGGAAAGGTTGCGGTAACAAGCTGAATAGCTGCCGATTGGTTGTCGACAGAATGCTGAAATGTTGCCGATTTGAAGTTCGGGGTATATGAACGACGCCGAGCTACAATCTGATCAGTTGCTATCCTGACAATGGATCTTTAGGTGCATTCACATTGATGTCATGCTTGTCTTGACTTTTCACCTGACACAGAGAAAAAGACATCATCGCTTGTGGATCAAACAGTATTTGAGGATAACGCCAATTATTTTGGATAACACACCCCATCGTCGAACGCCTCGTATTCAGAAATAAACTAAACAATGTTCCGTAACGCCCTTCCTGCTGGCCTAAAGCTTGCGAAGGCACTGAGGTACATGGCATGTGTGGACTCGTACGCCTCCTTGGTGTACGACTTCTGCGCTGCTGTGGAAAGTGTATGCCATGTTGTCCCAGAATTGTCTACTCCGCAGCTTCAGGAGTATAAGGATGAAGTTCTGGCCATTCCAAGTACTCCAAAAGCCTGACATGAAATTTGAGAGAAGGTGGAACACGTCCCATAATATTGGTTTTAACTTATCATAGAAGTAAATACTTTAATAGCAAAACGAGTGTGATGTTTATGGACATTTTTACAGTTTTTTTTCTTCTCAGATTGGGCTTTCAGAGAAAGGTTTTAGCATTCAAGACCAAGACTAAGGATCATACCTTCTGTAATGTTCAAGGGCTGACTGACTAGTAACCTCACGCCAAACTTCTTCTTGAGTAGCTTGCCCATGACTTGCACCATGATAAGTGTTCAATTCACAAGAACAATGGCTATTGTGTCACTGATAACACTCGGCAAATTGAGGCATCACTTATGCTGTCGCTCTTGTATAGTTAGGGAAACACGATTAATGCTTGGCGTCCCTTCCTCTGACAATCGGTTTCCTCAGCGACGATTTGGCATTTTTTATTAAATGATGGGCATAGCTTCCGCGTGTACACGCGAACAGAACTATTCCACTCGTTTTATTCGGAGAGCGTTCGACATCGATTCAGCTTCCTGCAGGGGTGGCTAAACTGATTATGAAGCCTCGCAGAAGGCTTTCCGAAGATGCCGAGTCAATGGCTATGGGTTCCCGAACATCCTGAATGGTTGCCGATGGTTTGCCGAAGACCCCGAATCCGTCCAGAATAAAACATTCGGCGTCCAAATGTTAAAACTTTTAAAATTTGGATGCCGAAGTTTTTTCAATCCCGATCAGGCTCCGAAGTGCCAAGAAGGTTCCAGAATTGTTAAGGAAGGACTCGGAAGGGTTCCAGAACATCGCCAAGACATGCCGAAACATCCGGATTTTGTCAAATTCGCTTTCGGGAAACCTTCGGGGGCCTGGTGGACGGCAGGTTTTATCCAACTACGCTATTCTGCTTGGTAATAAACAGTGTGCAAACTATGGTAATACATAATACTCACAATTCTGACGTTAAATTGTAAATAGAAAAAGGGCCAAATATAAATTGATTTTTATCTCAGAATGCGTACACTCTATTCCTTTTATACCGTGTTGTAAACGTTATTTTATGCCAGTATTAATATCTTAATTTCAGATTTGTTTAAGAAAATGTTCCCCTTCAGGTCCATTTCGATGGCATAGTCCATTTAAAGATGTAGGATTTGAATTACATTTTAAATTATACTTCACGTAAGAAATCAGCTGCATGCCACCGAATTCTAATGCATTCTAACATCTAACTCATAGATTCACGGACACATGGCGTATGGTCCGGGTTGATTAAACTCAAATAAAGTAGGTACCTACTAAATAATTAGTAGGTAACTTTCGTAAGTAGGCACAAACTACAAATAAATAGGTGTCTACTTAATAATTGGTAGGTATCTACTACTACTACTGGCTTATTATGCGGGGTCCTTACAAAATAAATAGTAGGTACCTACTCATTATTGACTTAAGCCTTTTTGTACGTGGTAAATACAAAAAAAATCATTACATTTGTATGTGCACATTTGCTTGGAATGTCTGATTTATTGATACAGGTTAATATCTAATATATTATAAAACAATTGATAATTACGAGATCTGCGAATGCCACTATTACAAATGATGACCGTTTAGTTTTATAGATGCGCACCTGTTAGCATTGCTTGATCTCTACAATTGACTATGATAAGTAAGATACTGCCAAGCCATTACTAAGATAATCTGATATAATCATCAACACTTAATCTTATTACAATAATGAGTGATCTGCCGCTACCAAACACATGGATACAATATCATTTTACATCAAATAGAATGCACGAACGTTTACATCAGGAACGTCGTCGCACATAAAAAAAGGTATTGCAATATGATTTACTTAATACAAAGTTCAAAGATGCGTTTATTTTTACAATATTTGAGATTTCTTGAGATTTCACTTACATCAATCAGCTTTTTATTTGAAAATTCGTTTCAAAAAGACTGCTTCAACAAATATATATGTATTAAGCATGTATATATTATAATTTATTTTTGTATTTTTTTTTAAACAATGCCTTTTTGAAGCCTGTATTCGTGAAAAACGTCAAAGCTGACTTTGTTTCCATTCACCTCAACTATTTGGAATGCAGCTGTGCTTTTGTCTGTTGACAGCTTTCATATGTCCATAATTCTGATCGGTTATAAAAAAAACACAGACTAATTTCTTATGAACTCTAGAGCATACTGCCAACTTTTTCGAGTTATATATAGAGACGTCTATTTGAAAGACATCAAGTGTACGAGAAAATATTGCTGTTACAGATGACTCTGAAAGTAGTGTGTGTAAATGACGAATACGGCCTTCCAAAAGCTGAAATTACACCAATGAAGAACTGTAATGGATGACATACTGCAAACTGTACCCTTATTATGATTTTCATTGCTTATCTAGAAAGAAATGATATGTATGTAACATTTGTAGCACACAGATCCTCCATGAAGACTGCCTCACCGTTTTCCTTGAAAACGCGAGAAAATTGCGGTTAAATCGCACTTGATACACCTATTATAGAACGTAGGGTAGAAACGTTGGTACTTTGCGCTGTAACAATATTAAATAGATATTCCATTAGTCAACTTTCGAATCGCAGGATGTCAACTTTGGAGGGCGCGCGCATTAATAATAACGACCTTTGAAATATTTATCGTACCGTCGTTAGTTCTTATTTAAGTACCGTTTTAACGTGTTTTGCTTACAGGTTTGAGCAAACATTATCGAGAATGGTCGCCACTGGATCTTCCAATCTTTTTATGCCCCCACTTTAGAGGGGGGGGGGGAATATAGATTTGCCCTTGTCCGTCCGTCCGTCCGTCTGATTTTTGTGTCACGCATAACTCAAATAGTATAACTGCTAGAGTGAAACTTTATAAGCATATTCATCGGCATCGGGGCTTGTGCACCTGGGTATTTTGGTGCAGTTCTTTCCTTTGGCCCTTTTTTAGCAAAAAATGATATTTTGGGAGTTGTGTCGCGCGTAACTCAAAAAGTATTGCTGCTCGAGTGATGAAACTTTACAAACATATTAATCAGCATGTGAACTTGTGCACCTGGTATTTTGGTGCAGTTTTTTTCCGACATCAGCGGAGTTATGGCCCTTTTATTAAGCAAAAAATGACATTTTTGGACTTGTGTCGCGTGTAAATCAAAAAGTATTACCGGTTATTGCTAGAGTGATGAAACTTTATAAACATATTAATCAGCATGTGAACTTGTGCACCTGGGTATTTTGGTGCAGTTTTTTCAGATATCAGTGGAGTTATGGCCCTTTATTAGCAAAAAATGACATTATTGGACTTGTGTCGCGCGTAAATCAAAAAGTATTAATGCCCTAGTGTTGAAACTTTATAAACATATTTTGATCAGCATGTGAAAACTTGTGCACTTGGGTATTTTGGTGCAGTTTTTTCGGACATCAGCGGAGTTATGGCCCTTTTTTAGCAAAAAAATGATATTTTTGGACTTGTGTCGCGTGTAACTCAAAAATAATTATTGCTAGAGTGATGGAACTTTATAAACATATTAATCAGTATGTGAACGTGTGCACCTGGGTATTTTGGTGCTGTTTTTTTCCGCCATCAGTGGAGTTATGACATTTTTAGCAAAAAATGACATTTTTGGATTTGTGTCAAGTGTAACTCAAAAAGTATAACTGCTAGACTGATGAAACTTTACAAACATATTCATCAGCATGTGAACTTGTGCACCTGGGTATTTTGGTGCATTTTTCCGACATCAGCATAGTTTTGTGACAACCAGCGGAATGTAGGGGCATCCGTGTCCTACGGACACATGTCTAGTTACATCTGTAACGCCTTTATGTTTGATTCACATACATTATTTTACTCTTGCGAGGAAATGGTTCTTGCTCTGGTAAACTTAATTATTAAAGGATGTACGGAGTATATTGCAAAGTAATAGATGTTAAGTTTAGTTAAGCAGTTTTCGTTCTTTTCATTAACCCAGCTTAATTTAACGCGAGAAATGAACGGAACAGGTACGATGTTTCTTTTTCCGAATAGAGTAAACTTAATCTAACAACATGTCTTCATAATAATATTGATATTATGTATTTTGTTTGGCAACTTTCTATTGCATAAGACACAGTGTGCCGTGGTTTAATCTAAATAATGTTTTGTTTCGCAGCATACATGTACACCGTTGAAACATTCTAGTTCGCCAATAAAAAGGTTTACATAAATGTTTATTACCCTTCAGTTACTGTGAGTTTTCATATCAAATTATCCTTATTTTATAGACAAGTTATACTGCTTTGATCCGTTTTTAATGCTGAGCAGAACACGTGTTCATAAGAAACATATTCCTATTATAAATAATTATTCTAAGACATTTGCTAAATCGGTTCATATCGTGTTTACAACACCATGTCCGTGCGAGATTTCAGTTTTATCATCTGACTTTAAACGTCGGGATGATACGATACATTTAACTTAGTAACAAGCTATTAAAACGTGACCATTTGAATGCCTCGTAACCGTAATTTCAATTCAAACGCAGCAAGTAATCGATCTACGAAATATTTCTTATTTTAATATACTAGTATCATAGATCACATTTGAATGTTGCCAGAAGAGTTCACTTAATAGTTAGTTTCCCAATATTAAAAATTGCTGCGAAGGTCGACGCGAGTCTGCTCTCTTCTTTCAGACTTTAAACAAATTCTGTTATGTCGTGCCAAATATGTGTCTTCTAAGATCTTTTCCTCAATCCTACAATACATCCAAAGATGCTGCTTAGCTCTAAAATTTGGCTTGTTAATAATTTTTGGCGAAACAAAGTGTCTTTTCGTTTGTGAAGCTAGATTTTGTTGTTTATAAAATCTATTTGGCTTTGAATGAATGATTATGCTGTTCAGGTACTTCAAATATTTATTTCTACAGAAATGATCAGATTCCATGGAGTTTCTGTAACGTAATATATTTGACTATGCAGCAGAAATAATTCAATTTATTGCATGCTATGCGATGAAAGTGTGAAAAATACCAGTGGATGGTAACATGATCATTTTACTCTGGGTTATATAAATACATTAAAATAAATTTAATTCAATCTTTTGATAACAAAAGTATGAAATGAAAGAAAATGTGTTGATATCAGAGAAAGATCTTGTTGAATAATGCATTTGTGGTCAAATGGTGTTTTTTTTCTGGTGAAAAATAAAACTATAACTATAAAATGTAATATAACATTAAAAGTTATTTTTGTGGATTATATATATAAACGATCAAAGCTGAACTATAGTGATGAACATAAATGTAATACTTAATTTGAATGTTTTTGTACTTTATCTGTGTAAATTGACTAGTTGCACACTATTTTGTACAAACATAGGGAAAACAAAATATTTCCAAGTCAATATTTTTCCAAGATCAAGCTGAAGTCAGATCATATCCTATGGGTATTGACAAACCCTGAAATTTACACCTACGAAGTCGTATGGATAGAAAAATATTTGTAACATATTTTAAATTGAAAAGATACAAATTTGATAAAGGGCAATACAAAATATTAATAAGACTAGACATACCAATTCAAAGCTGTTGGTATGTTAATGACAAAATGCAGGATCCCAGATCAGAACTGCGTAATATCATCAACTTATTTCAAGTGATACACATACGCAAAATGCAAGATTTCCAATAGCATGAGACGTTATCGGTAAAATGTGTCGTTATAGGCATATGTATGTTTTCCAACTTCACTTTTCACATTGTCAAAAATGTTTGTTTTTTCGTTCAGGCATTCGAAAACCTACCAGCCCGAGGACGATAAACAAAGATTCAAATTGGTATAGCCTAATTTTTTAAACTTATATCCCTCCGAATCATCATAAAACAACACAAACAAACGTTCCATGTACCTAACCTTTCACTACTCGATCATGACCAACGCCAAAGATGGAATGGGAAAGTAATTTATCAATGAAGTGATGCAGTTATTTTTATATATAATTAATTATTTAATAATCTAAGACCTATAAAACCTATATTTCCCAATGGAAAATATCGTCAACATTACATAAATTATCACATATCATATCAGTAATACCCTATATAAAATATGTTACTATTGAAAACTCAATCAAACGGTTTTGAAATTGGAAAACGAATCTTTGTTTTATTTTCTGTCATAAAATACTCATTATTATGCTTTCAAGTCAACGTACAAACGGTATATCTGTACCATTTATCCCAAATTAAAACATTATACGTTTCCTGTGATGTGAGAATGATGTGAGCAGATAATAATGTTTCCAAGGGGATATTGGATATCGTCTGCAACTTATTTGATCGTCTGTTCGATCAGTCTTATAGAAGCTATTATGTTTGGAACCCTCGAGTGACAAGAGCCCACTTCAAATTTTGATCAGGTTCTTTAAATGGAATAGGAGGGCCAAACTTGAAAAACAGTATGAGTTTCTTGTTGTTGTTTTTTCGTCTATTGTAAAGTGGATTAGTCATTAGGTGGGTCTGTCATTTGACCAGTTTACTGCACATATAGACACGCACAGTGTGTGTTTTGGTCAAACATTGTCATCACTATTGCTGCATGGTTGTAACCGTATGTTGTGTTATTTCGTACTTTCAGACTACTTACAGGAATTTGAAATAATACACTACTAGTAGTATGTTTCGGTCAGAAGAATTCGAATACCCTTATAATATGTTTCCATAAACTGTTGCAACAAAAATAACATGAAGAAAAACTGTTAGATCGTATTCATTGTTACACTGTTGATTAAGATGACATTGGATTTTTTTGACACAATTTGGAATGAGGCTTCTTTAGAATTCGTTGATACACTCGCGGCTTTGAAATTGAATTCACTAATACACGTCTGAATCTGGATGATCTTCTACGCCGAATCGCTGGTGGTGTCATTCATTTTGACCTTCACGTCACTTGGCTTATCCGATCAGTGCCTTGCCAAAAGCGTTGCGCAACGTTTGACAAGTGTAATTGTTTTGATTTAATAAGTGCTAGTATTAGGAATTATATACATGAAAGTAATCCGTACGAATTCAATTAATCCTCTACATTTATACCTGTCGTGTCTACTTGTTGCACCAATACACGTTATTGTATTCATTACTTCTTTAAGTGCTTCAATTCCCGCGTAATCCACTAATCCGTTTACATAACCGATTAAAGCATTGGGCGACTCTTTATGGCATTGTTAGTTTCGTAATACGATACAATTATTTTTTTTATAAAAGAAATATCATTAATGAAGGTATAATGAGATGAACACGTGTTACCGGTATGTGAGATTCACCTCCTTGCTAAAAAATTGCTAAACAAATCCGAATGCCAACGACAACGGTAAAGTGTTTCATCATAACAACTACGTTGAAATGGCGTTGACTGAAGACGGCTCGAAACGCTTATCATCTCACAACGTGAAAACCATTGAAACTGTAAATAGGACTGGTTTCCATGTTGACATGCTATTTATGCAGGAGAACATCTTCCAGTGGATTCCAACCGTACATGAGATATGGGTGATTGGCTCTGACGGTTCGCTATCAGGAGATTGATTGAGTGATTGATATGAGGCGGCCCGTGTAGGAGAGCAATCAGCAGCCCACTGCCTCCAGTCTCCTAACCAGGTCCAGGTATATGCACGGCACATGCCGTCTGCTTCCTGCTGCCGTCCGGGCTTCAGTGCGATTATTTATTGACGCACTTTCACAACTATTATCTCCGTATCGTGTTGATATGTACCGATAAAGGACGAAAACTCGTGATTGATTTAATTGCATGTTCATTTAATAATATGAGTATGTGCTTGTTTTCTCAGTGCTCTACGTGCTGCCTGAAAATGTTTGGTTATCTCAAAATGCGAATCACGCTGAAACAGTATATCCCTGCTTAAATTATTGTACTAGATAGCTAAAAAAAACATTGCACGTTCAGTAAATAAAAAAACAACACTTATGGATGCACATGAGGTTTGTTTGCATTGCCTTTGTAATTTATTCAACGATGAATGTGTTCGTTTAAATGAGAGTTATAAGCTATATATTTGTATTTACAATAACATTTTAAACAGCCGTCTAATATGTCCAATGGCTTTTAATTTTAGTTTTATCTTTTTCTCGACCTTTTATCATTTACCCTAATTAGTCCCCCCATAGGGAAGGGAACGTTGGCAAGCACACCATAATGAATTTAAATGCTTCAGGAACTGATATCTTGTAGATATAGGTATAAGGTACAACAGACTGAAGGGGTTCAGGAACTGATGTCTTGTAGATATAGGTATAGGGCACAACAGAATGGAGGGATTCAGGAACTGATATCTTGTAGATATAGGTATAGGGCACAACAGATTGAAGGGGTTTGGAAACTGATATCTTGTAGATATAGGTATAGAGCACAACAGAATGAAGGGGTTCAGGAACTGATATCTTGTAGATATAGGTATAGGGCACAACAGAATGAAGGGATTCAGGAACTGATGTCTTGTAGATATAGGTATAGCTCACAACAGAATGAAGGTGTTCAGGAAATTATACCTTGTAGATATAGGTATAGGGCACAACAGAATGAAGGGGTTCAGGAACTGATATATTGTAGATATAGGTATAGGGCACAACAGAATGAAGGGATTTAGGAACTGATATCTTGTAGATATAGGTATAGGGCACAACAGAATGAAGGGGTTCAGAAAATGATATCTTGTAGATATAGGTATAGGGCACAACATAATGTGGGGATTAAGGAACTGATATCTTGTAGATATAGGTATAGGGTACAACAGAATGAAGGGGTTCAGGAACTGATATCTTGTAGATATAGGTATAGGGCACAACAGAATGAAGGGGTTCAGGAACTGATATCTTGTAGATATATATAAAGGGCACAACAGAATGTGGGGGTTAAGGAACTGATATCTTGTAGATATAGATAAAGGGCACAACAGAATGAAGGGGTTCAGGAACTGATAACTTGTAGATATTGATAAAGGGCACAACAGAATGAAGGGGTTCAGGAACTGATATCTTGTAGATATAGATAAAGGGCACAACAGAATGTGGGTGTTAAGGAACTGATATCTTGTAGATATAGATAAAGGGCACAACAGAATGAAGTGGTTCAGGAACTGATATCTTGTAGATATAGATAAAGGGCACAACAGAATGTGGGGGTTCAGGAACTGATATCTTGTAGATATGGGTATAGGGCACAATAGAATGAAGGGGTTCAGGAACTGGTATCTTGTAGATATATATATATATATAGGGCACAACATAAAGAATGAATTCAGGAACTGATATCTTGTAGATATAGGTATAGGGCGCAACAGAATGTGGGGGTTAAGGAACTGATATATTGTAGACAACAGATTGAAGGGGCTCATGAACTGATATCTTGTAGATATGGGTATAGGGCACAACAGAATGAAGGGGTTCAGGAAATGGTATCTTGTAGACAACACATTGAAGGGGCTCATGAACTCTTATCTTGTAGATATGGGTATAGGGCACAACAGAATTAAGGGGTTCAGGAAACGGTATCTTGTAGATATTGGTAAAGGGCACAACAGAATGAAGTGGTTCAAGAACTGATATCATGTACATATAGGTAATGGGCACAACATAATGAAGGGGTTCAGGAAATGGTATCTTGTAGATATAGGTATAGGGCACAACATAATGAAGTGGTTCAAGAACTGATATCTTGTACATATAGGTATTGGGCACAACAGAATGAAGTGGTTCAAGAACTGATATCATGTAGATAAAGGTATAGGGCACAACATAAAGAATGGATTCAAGAACTGATATCTTGTACATATAGGTATAAGGCACCCCATAAAGGATGGATTCTGGAACTTATATCTGGTAGATATATGTATAGGGAACAACCGATTGAAGTGGTTCGGAAACTGATATCTTGTAGATATAGGTATAGGGCACAACAAAATGAAGGGGTTCAGGAAATGATATCTTGTAGATAAATGTATAGGGCACAACAGAATGAAGGGGTTCAGGAACTGATATCTTGTAGATATTGGTATAGGGCACAACAGAATGAAGGGGTTCAGGAACTGACGTCATGTAAATATAGGTAAAGGGCACAACATAATGAAGGGGTTAAGCCCCGGTCACACTGTCACGATTTTGGCCACGATTGCCCACGATTTACAAAATCTTGGTGAAGCGTGGTAAAACGTGAACACATACGTACTGGCATCTGTGTAAATCTTGAACAATCGTGGGTGATCTTTATCGATCGGAAAGCGCTACGGAAGTTTTGAATATGTTCAAAAAATTCGTGGCTCATCGTAGCGTCGCCACGATTTTTCCAAAACATAGGACAATCCAAGTGCCATCGTATCTCAGTTTGGCTTATTCTTACAGCCATCGTTGAGGCATCCGTGGCCTTTCGTGTTTAATCGTGATAAATCGTGACTGATTTTATAATATATATATGACAGTCGTTATGGTACGTTTTGCTACGTATATGGTACGGATTTCTACGCTTGCCCTATGGTTCAGTTACGATTCCTGTAAGATCTTCAGCGACAACTATCATGACTACTCTCGAATAAACACGATGGACCACGACAACGCGACGTTCGGGTCACGTTGCCTGTACGGTTTTATCGCGATGTTACTACGCACTCACTACGTGTGTCTACGTTGGTCTCACGATTATGCACGAGGAATCGTTATGTGCAAATCTCCTTAAAGCGTAGTGAAGCGTGAGAATTATTGGCTACTAGTAGGTTTATCGTGATGAATCTTCTTTAATCTTACTACAATATTACGAGAAACGTTAGCAATCGTATATTACCGTAGCGTATACATGACGCTAGCGTAGTACATGTACAACCGTAACAGATCGTATCATATCTTGGTGAAACCGTGTTTATTTCGTAGTCTGGTCTTACAATAACCGTATGTATACGTAAGAAGATACGATCGGGACACTGTGCAACCCGACTCACCACGATTAACACGTCCACGATCAATCGTGACAGTGTGACCGGGGCTTTAAGGAACTGATATTTTGTAGATACAGGTATAGAGCTATTTCAGAAAAGGCACATTGCGCAAGTTTGTTTTTTAATTTCTTATGTTAAATTGCGACTGTGAGAATCGTTATGAAACAAAAATAAACATAATACAGAAATGTAAAATACATTTCGTAATATATGGACATGATAAAACGTCCAGTCTGAATAGGCCAACAAAATAATTTTTTGGTTTCCGCTTACATCTCAAAAAAAATCTAGGTGGGGAGGTAAAAAATAACTTGTTTGTTCTTTTTTTTTTTCGTCGCTCATATTCACCACACAGTGAAGGTATACTGGACGGCATGTCAAATGTTTAAACTCCTCCAATCGAAGAAAATGCACGTTACGGTATGTCATTACCATTAGCGACTGTCTTACGCAGACTAATTCGAAATGTTTGCTAATTACCAATTACTTTCTTTTTACCCAAAGTCAGAAAAAGTTAGCCTAATGTTCGCAGGCAAAAACACTTTTAGGGCCGGCGGACAAAAATGGGGGGGGGGGGGGGGTCTATTAAGCGGAAAACTTGCTTACGCCTTATGTTTGAATGGCAAACTATAAATTTTCAAATTTTAATATCCCAATTGTTATTAAATATCATAAGATTTAAAATACATACTATGTAACACTTACTTACACTTCAGTTACTCTACCAAATACAGAGATTGATATCGACAGGAATATATAAGACTTTAAGATTATTTACAGCAGCATCGCGGCGGATTTTTTTTTAAAGTCGTTATTGGTAAATCTGGTGACCCCAAGGGCAAACAGGCTTATTCGATAAGCTGATTTACATCATAATAAGTCATGATTTATTTTTACAACCGATTAACACACTTTTAGTGAAAATAACAAGGATTGTTTTCGTAATTAATTTGAAAGAAGATTTGAAAGGCAGTTTTATATTGATAATTACTCGCCGTAACTTCATGATTTTGTTTATTCACTTGATATTCAGATTGCATGAACAACGACGGCGTCAATATTCGAACCAGTATAAAATGTATGTTTACAGTAAAAATCTGTTTAAATATATTTAGCATCGTTCGATTATTAATCGATCCGTGCCAATGACTTGATAAACCGGTTTTAGTAGGTTATTTTATGTTGTGAAAATGGGTAAAATAAACTTGTTGGTTCCGCTTACCAACCCCCACCCATATTTTTTTCTGCCTACCATTTAAGTTTGTTTGCCTATCAATCATTCACTTTTCTGATTTTCGGGAAAAAAGAGCCGTTTTCGCTATAAGTTTCTTGTCAGAAATCTCTTTTTCTATGACCTTGTTTGTAGTTAAGGTGCAGTTTCTTTGTTGGGAGGCGTTTAAACATTTTATATGCAGTCTAATATACTTAAACTGTGTGGTGAATATGCGGCGAAGAAACAAAACTTAAAGAAAAAAGTTATATTTTACCTCGCCTCCTAGATTTTTTTGTAGATGTAAGCGGAAGCCAACCGTATATTTATTTTTGCCTAACTTTGTCTTCTAAGTCTATTTTAAGTTAACAAAAGGGAATACATGCACATAAATCGCGTGCATATTTTGAAATACTATTTCAATCATTCGATATTCTGTCTAGCTAGTAAGCACATGTCATATATGTAAATATATTCATGTGTTTTGCCATATGATAATCTAATTTTATATTAGAAAATTTTGTTTTTGAAAATGCTAAGTGCATACAATTTGATTGGATATTTGCTATGTCTCGTTTTAAATAGGTTTCCTTTATTATCTTGGCTTTTTTTTCGTTTCTTGGTCGGTTAATACTCTAGTCTAACTGCAAGTTTTGTTCCTTTGTTGACGTATTTGTTTAAGGTGATTCGGGAGGCGATGAACGCACATTAATACTGATCTAGAGCCATGGGACCTCGTACGTCTTTTTGCGTAAATATAAGACAAAGTAATAAAATGTCCATTTTAGGTTGCGTATCTCGCTCGCAGTTTCCCGAATCGTTCATTATTTCTGATACGTGTACGGGGTGTCCGTGAATTACACCTCACTGCATTTGGGATAAAGAACAATTAACAAAAGTTGCGGATATATTTTTTGAAAGTTTTACAACTGTGTGCATAAAAGTAAATTCTCGATAATTGATTTAGAAATTCAAACTCATTTGTTTGAATGAATTAGCACTTTGTATGAACTGATTTAGTATGAGTGGGCCTGTTACTGTTATTTTGTTACTGATACATTAAATGTGTTTGCCAAGCCATTCCTTTCATTTATGAGTTTGTTGTTTATTCATTTACATGAATAAGAGTTAGAAATTAAATGATTTATGTTTGTTTGAATATAATGAAAGAAAGCATCATGCAATAACTAGAGCTATTCACGAGGTAGCCACCATATGGCTGAATGGAAGTTTGGCCGAGTACACCGACAGCCTAGGGGAGCATGGGAAGCCTCTCACAATATCGGTGTGAACCGATACGAACAGTTATCTGAACTAACGTTGTTTAGACGGATACATGGAAATACGAGGTAAATAGTAGATATCTTTAATAATGCATGTAATAAGAAAGAAAATGATGATGATAATAATAGTTAATAATAATGATAATAATAATAATAATATAGATAATAATATAGTAATAGTAGTATAAGTAGTAGTAGTATTAGTAGTAGTAGTAGTAGTAGTAGTAGTAGTAGTAGTAGTAGTAGTAGTAGTAGTAGTAGTAGTAGTAGTAGTAGTAGTAAAAGTAGTAGTAGTAGTAGTAGTAGTAGAGAGTTTATAGAGAGTTTATTTCTTTATACATTGGACATCTGTCCATGAGTATACAATACATATTCTACAAACATATTTGCAATAAATCAGTCACGTAACTAGTATGTAAACAAAGTACACAAGAGACACATTTAAACATACATGAATTGCAGCGAGAGGTCTATAATTATACATGAAGCAATTATGTATATCAATTATAAGTATATAAATATATGTAAGATTATTAAGAAAAATTAATGATAGTACTGATTAAACAAATTTCGGAGTTTGAAATCCTTGTTAACATATAATGCAAGGTTATTATTAGTTCGATCATTTCTGACTTCATTAACTCAACAAATTTATACACACTTGGTATTTTCCAATACTATTTATCAATATACAATTTTCTAATTTCTGTATAAAGATTACTCTCATTACAAAGTGATACTCGTCTTCTAGTACATTACAACTATTACATCGTCTCTCATCAAATGGAATTGAAACAGGTTTATGCCATCTTCCAGCCTCAACATTTAATCTATGTGAAGAAACTCTAAGTCTACTAAGGTCACTACTAAACTTGCATGTTTTAACATTTGACAAGTAAGGTTGCAATTTAAAATCACAAAACATTTGTATAAGTTCTACCTCTAGACGAATTATTAAGCTAAGACATCCAATTCATCGTTCAATCTTAACTTTATCTCAGACAGAAACATTTTATCATCACCGACACTTTGCTTTAGCCATGCATATTGAAAACCAAGGGATTGTAAAAGAGAACATACAGATTTAGCCCAATATTTTACTTTTGGCTTATTTTCCATTTCGTTGCACATATTGTTGTTCACACATTTAACATATTTACACACCTCTAATTGAACAATTTTTAGCCAATAGCTAACTACATTCACAGCCCTCTTAGTACGGAGAGAGGTTCTATCTAGTTCACCATATAAAACATTATTTTGAGTTTATATCTTAACATAAAGTAACCTTTTACAAAAATTTAAATGAATCCTTTCTAACACAGTTGCATCATCCAGCCCACAACTTCAGAACCATAATTTGATATAGGCAGTATAAGTTTATCAAATAAATAAAGTTCACATTTAACAGACATTGTAGGGTATTTAACAAAACATGAGTTTAGTTTATAAATTGCCTTTGATGCCTGCCCTGCTAAGGTTTCAAAGGTAGATGTAAATGATCCACCAGTTGTGAAAACAATACCTAAATATGTAAAAGTACTGACAATTTCCAATTTCTCTCCTTTATAAGAGAAATATATTTTTTTCTTAACCTTCCACGTGTCCTTATACTCATTATCTGTGTCTTGGTAGAATTGACACTAAATTTCCATCGATCACAATAATAACAATCCTTTCTTCAAATATTCCTCGGTTTCTGCCAGCATAACAATATCATCTGCAGAAAGCAGTAAAAATAACTTCAACATGCCTAAATCAATACCATTAAAACCATGCAATATATAGTATTCTTCTATATCATTTAAGTACATAGAAAATAAAAATGGTGATAATGGTGATAATGACTCCCCTTGTCGTACATCAACATGACATGAAAAATCTTCTTTATAATTACATTGCCCATCTTTACTCTTGATTTAACATTCATATACATAGCTTTAATTATGTTCAACGTATTACCTCTAATACCAAATTTAATAAGTGTGTACCAAATAATATCTCTTACCAAAAAATCGAAGGCTTTAGTATAATCAACAAAAGCTGCATATGACTTCTTATTATTCTGTAACATATGATTTATCAAACCATGTAGAATAAAAATATTATCAACAGTCCCCATATTTTTTCTAAAACCAGCTTGAGCTTCTATATACACATGATATTGTTCAGTCCAAATATTTAACCTACTATTTATCAATTTAGTAAGCAATTTACCAAAAGTGCTTAACAGTCTAATACCCCTTTTCTCCCTTTTTAATAATGGAACAATCCAGCCGTCTGATCATTAAAGTACAAAATATCTTCATCTGGTTGATAAAATGGAGAATCTGTGGCATTTACAGCTTTAAAATAGTCAAAGAAATCTTTGCATGATTATCACTAACAACATATCCTTTAAACATTTTCCAATAAAGCTTAGCATTTGACAGTCTAGCATTTTCTAATTTCATACATTGTTTTTCATCATATATACATTATGAGTAGTAGTAGTAGTAGTAGTAGTAGTAGTAGTAGTAGTAGTAGTAGTAGTAGTAGTAGTAGTAGTAGTAGTAGTAGTAGTAGTAGTAGTAGTAGTAGTAGTAGTAGTAGTAGTAGTAGTAGTAGTAGTAGTAGTAGTAGTAGTAGTAGTAGTAGTAGTAGTAGTAGTAGTAGTAGTAGTAGTAGTAGTAAAAGCAGTAGTAGTAGTAGTAGTAGTAGTAGTAGTAGTAGTAGTAGTAGTCGTAGTAGTAGTAGCGCTACCAGTAACTAAAATAGCCATTTGCTACTAAAATTTCTAACTGGCTACTAAAAGTTCTGAAAATAATTGAAAACGAAGCATATTTGTACACTTTCTGAGGAAAATATAATAACAAACATTTTGTAAAAAGTACAATGGTTTGGCTACTAATCATTATGTCTTTGTGTACACGTACGTATTTAATGAACAACAATGAACGTGTTTAATGCGGGATGATTGGGGGGGGGAGGGGGAAACACAGCATGTGAATCGGGTGACCTTAGACTTTCGAGATTTTGAAGCGCACATATTTAATGATGTCCGTGACTGCCCAGAGGTAATGACACAAAAAGATAGAAATACAAGAGTCAGCACATCTTATAGAGATTTGTTACAATCTTACCATATATATACTGCAACTTATATTGTTATGTTCGTATTTAATAGTAATTACAATATAGATTCTCAAATTGATTAATGAATTTGCATTTGTAAAACAGAAACTATACATTTTCTGCTGTTGCATGCATGTATTCAAAAATAAAATAATTGTATTCATACAGAAGCAAACTAGCACTCATGACACAGGACTAGTTTGGATATAACTATAATGAATGATGAGTTTAAATTGATAAAATTATTAAGTGTTTGTAACGCGAACGAATGAATATAAGGTTTCCAAGTTTCCAAGTTTATTTAAGAAAACTCAATTCATGATAACATGACAACATGAGTAAATGAGAAAAAATACATATTGTGAATATTTTATAACGGTTACAATAAACAATGCACAATAAAGAACATTTTAATTATATGGGATGTGCATTTGTTAAATACAACAACAATACAGCAAATAAATATGTCTAGTATAAGTTATCTACACAGAATACGTATTAAAACATTTTAACAATTTCTTTTACAAATTGGCACAACTTTTTGTACTTTGAGTTCATATTGTTGTAACATAAAGTCATCAATGATTTAAAATTGATCACATTTGGGTGTACATAATATTTTCTATCTATGTAACGACTTCTAATATTGCTAAGTGATCGACATTCTAAAATATAATGATATTCGTCGCCTACGCTACTATTAGACTAGCAGGTAAGGAATACATGTGCTTCTGTTATTCTTGTTGAAATTTTCGAAAACATACTGTAGCGTTAACATAAATTTCAAAACCATATAAGACAACCTGGTGGAGTGGTATTAAGAGTGACCTACTTTAGATCTGGAGGTTTGGGTCGCAATGAAGGCATGTTTTCCATATTTTTATGCTTTGTAGACTGTTGTCGGAAGCCAACGGTCTTTGGAAGGGCGATTTCGTGAGATTGAATCGCGACACCCACTTTTTAGTTTGCAGGCTTTTTTGTTTGCACTAACAATCAATTTATACGCTCCATCGACTATTTCGACCCGTTCAGGATTAGTCGACATCATCATCATCATCGTCGTCGTCATCATCGTCATCATCATCATCACCAATGCACTTTGTTTAACTGAATAAATTAATACTTCACCATATGTTCGAAAGACATGTTGGTTCATATGTATGTCATACACCTGCTGTGGCAGTAAATTGCCCTTGTTTGATGTGCCTATCCACTAAATTGTATATGACATTTATCGTTATAAACATCAGGAATATCTTTAAACATATAAAATCCGTAAATTCAAACTCACACGCATCTAGAATGTTTGTATTATTCACTTACCGAATTGTAATGGTCTCTTTTCGAACTAAACTATTTATTGAGACAAAGCTGTTAATACTCGAAAGTAGTCATTGATTTGACTTGAATTTCGACTTTAAATCATAGTTATTCGAAACGTATTAATTAATGTGTTTTTGTGGTATCCTGTGCCAACGGTCACGGGTGTATGACATCTGATATGTTTATATTATATATAAATTTAGAAAATAAAACAATATCATCCACAAATAAAGGTATATATACCCATTGTCTATAGTTCATCGTTTTCGATGAACTTTGGCGCCGGGATTACGGTGTACGTAAGAAATCGTAGGGGGCGGGCTAGGTCAGGTATGTTTTACTGAAGTTGATGTGTGTCTTTTACCAAATTGAGCGAGCGAAGCGAGCGAAACAATTTTTTAGCATATTAACCATTTTTCACCGTTTTATATACGCCCTTGTATGTATGGCCCGGACGTCCGCGCGCCGCCGTCCATAGTGAGTATGGAGTATATCAATGACTCAATAAGTAGTTCGATTCGTCTTGTGTAAAATCATATACTAAAAATGACAATGCAGATATTCAATTTCATTCAAACAAATGTGTCGTTTCTGTTTGAAAAATGTTGCACTCTATTTCACTTGATTTTGGTTTCTTTTCTTTTTTCTCCAACAGTCTTTCCAAGCTATCGGCGTTTTAATCTTGATAACTAGTATACAGGACAGACTGTGTTATCTGTTATATCGCAGCCCAATATAAAGGTCAGACTTGTGTTATAGGTCATATCTCAGTATGGTTGTAAAGGTCGAACTTGCATTGGTTTACCGTTATATCTTAGTTTGGTTGCAGTTTCGAGTAGGCCTACTATCACCTGATATTTTGATTTGATTTGGCATTAGTTTTATTAATTTAAGTTTACATTTGGGGGACAATTAAACTTTCATAACATTTATTATATTATTTACAAACATGTTCGAGCACTGCGACCATTTGTTTACATCTGACAATGACGTGTATATGACAGGAAATCACACTTAACACATTAATTATCGACCACTTTGGTGATCTTGAAATTTAATGGTAACCTCGTTATCTTTTAAATATCAACTAACACGTATCTAGTTGCCAGTTCGTTATGCTTGATTGATCTTGACATTAATTAGTCATGGCTATTAATTATGGCGTAGAGTCGCAGTCATGCAGGTATGAACAGAACAGAACAGAACAACACGTTTATTTTCACCCAAGTATATACATATACAATAAGGGCAATATAACAAAGCTAACTATTTAATGAATTATTGACTTCCAATAATTCTTTCGTTCGATAAAGCGTTATAATGATCGATATATAAGGGGGGTATTTACAATAACAAGTGATAATACTAATACAAATACTAAAACTAATACTACTAATAATAATAATGAAAATAATAATAATAATATTGTTATCAACATAACATCATAGTAATTGTACAAAAATTCAAATTGTTAGTTTTTCCTCGGGGTTGAGATCATAGGGAATGACTGCTAGTGATTAGCGTCGGTAGTTATAGTGGTTTCGGTGAACATAAGCGAATTTTCTCGGGATTTACGCTCGAGTGCACCAGAGCATGGGGCGATGTTGAACTTGATGTCGAATGCAAGATGGTGGATCTATTATGCGAGGTAATTACTCTAAAAAGTTACTCTAATTATAAAATTATACAATAGGCACACAAAAAAGCTAATACTATCAGTAATACATAGTAAACATGTTTACTGGCACATTTATTTATGGTACAAAAATGCATTAAAAAAAAAAAAAAAATAAGTTGGTAATATTTTGCATTCTAGTATATGTACATTTAACAATAGCGATAAGGCAAAGGTACATTTTAGATGATATGTTGTTAACTTTTGTTATATAAACAACTGGTTAAGTAAAACAATTAAATGACATTTATGTCGAGGTGAGTGCTTGAGAATATGGGTTACACAGATGTTAAAGGGTCGCATAATCACATAATTTGATACAAACCGAGATTGATTTATGATAAAGGAAGACTGAGTATAAGCAAAGGTTGTTAGGAATGTCATTGGTAGCTGGTGGCATTGGCCGTCTAAATACAGTAAAGCACAGAATCTAAATAAATAAATGCAAAAACATGAATTATTGACTATTAAAAGAATAGCTGTTTACAGATTGCTATTGGTAAACTTAGATTATTGACTATTAAATAAATAGCTATTTACAGACTGCTATTGGTAAATGGTGGCATTTACAGTATACAGCTGGAACATTTGCAGTTAGAAGCAGTATATTAATGAGAACTTTTTAACAAAAAAGCTCTTGTAAAAAAACAACTACGGCTTAAACTTGCTGAAAATAAAACAAATAAATTTGCTTGTATCTTTTAATAGTTGAAGCGAATCAGATGATAGGATTGTGTTAAGGGTAGCTTCCTGAAGGTTATGCCCTAAGAAACGTTCTCTTTCAGTTTTAAAGAAATCACATTGAAGCAGATAGTGATGTTCGGAGCCAACTTGACCGGAGTTACAGAGTCTACATGTTCTCTGATCAAAGGGTGTTCCGTCATATCGACCTGTCTCGACTGGGAACCAGTGATTAGCAGTTCTGAATTTAAAAAGGTAATTAGATTCATATTTTGTTAGTTTTGTAAGGTAGCCTTCAAATATTGGGGCTGTTTTAAAACTTGTATATGTTTGTCCTTTATGACTTTGTTGTAGTTGAATGTGCCATTGAATTTTAAATTGTGTTAGTAATTCGGTTTTGACTTGACGATGTATATTGTTTTGGGTTATTTGGAATTGGTTGTTCCATAAATGACTTAGGTTTACTGAGGTAAGAATTTCATTTATTTTGTTAGCCCATTTAAAGTCTGAGTTTGGCAAGTTCATCATATATTTATAAATTTGTAGTGATAATTTCTGGTCTTTGCCTATTAGAAGTCTATTCCAGTATGAGATCATTCGGCATTTGATGTTTAATGCTATGGGGTGTCGGCCAAGTTCGCCATATAAAAAAGCTATTGGTGTTGATTTTCGAGCATTGGTGATTTTTCTGAGAAAGTTGTTATGGACTTTTTCCAGTATGTCGATGTTTTCGTAGCCAAATATTTCAGAACCATAGGTTAAAATTGGTAGTACAGTGTGATCAAATAGTTTTAGAGTGAGGTCAATTGGTAGATTTGCGTTGTTGGCACGTGTGTATAGAAGATGCATTGCTTTGGTTGCTTGCTCAGCTATATGTTTTCTCGCATTAAGGAAAGACCCATTGCTGGATAGAGTTATACCGAGGTAGTGGTAACGATCTGTGATTTCTACAGGATTGTTGCCTAATTTAAAATTAAAATTTTGTAGTTGTCTTGCACCGAATACTACAATTTTTGTTTTGTTTAGATTTATCTTTAGATGCCAGTTGACACAATAGTTATGAAAGATGTCTAGACTGTTTTGAAAATCTGATTTAGAGTCTGATAGAATCACCGAGTCGTCAGCATAGAGTAGGACAAGAAGTTTAAGCCACAGAGAAAGAGTTAGGGGATCTGTTAGTTCTATGCCAACCGAGCCATTATAATGCATATGTGTTTGGAGGTCATTTAGGTACAAAGAAAAGAGTAACGGTGATAAATTTTCTCCTTGCCGGACACCAATTTCTGAGATGAAGGCTTCTGATAGGTTGCCGTTAGAAGAGATGCGTGATTTGATGTTGTGATACATATTTTGAATTAGTTGTAGGAATTTACCATTAATGTTGTGTTTAAGGAGTTTATTCCATAAGCCAATTCGCCAGACTTTATCAAATGCTTGAGAGAAATCGATGAAGGCACAGTATAGTTTCTGTTTTCTTTTTTTTAATATTTCGATTAGTGAGTGTAATGTAAAGATGTGGTCAGAGCATGAATACCCTTTTCTAAAACCAGCTTGATTTTCATCTAAACTATTATTTTCATTTAGAAATTTAGTTAATCTGTCATTTAGTAAGGATGTAAAGAGTTTACCTAAGCAGCTCAAAATAGTAATAGGTCTGTAGTTATTTGGGTCTTTTGGGTCACCTTTATTTTTGTATATGGGTATGATAATTCCATTTAGCCAGCTTTGTGGGATAAATCCAGTTTCCAAGACACAATTAAATAATTTACAATAGACTGGAATAAGGAGATGTTTAGTAGTCTTAATGAATTCATTTAAAATGTTATCAAATGGGCTTGGTGTTTTAGAGTTTTTGAGCTTTTGGATACATTTTTCAATTTCTTCGTTTAAAATTATGGCATTTAATGTGTTATTTGTGTTGTTCAGATCTTGGTGAATTATGTCATTGAAGCGATTATCAACTATTGTGTTGGTGTTAATTTCTTTGAAATGGTCATAAAATTCTTCTAGTGTTGGTGTTATGCTAACTTTAGTTTTTGGTTTTAGTTTATTTAGAAAAGACCAGTACAGTTTAGGGTTTTTATCTGTCATAGAGCGTAGTTTATTAGACATGTTTTGTTTGCTAGCATTGATATGAAAGTTCATTGTGCGTTTGTAGTGTTTACTGCAATTTGTCATTCTAAGTTTGTTGTCTGGGGTTTTGTTTTTAATGTAGTAATTTTTGGCAGCATGGTAATTCTTGCGTGCTTTAGAGCATTGGGGGCCAAACCAATGTTTTTTATTTTCATGAGATGTGTTATAATAATATTTATTGTTTTCAGGATATGTGCTGGTGTATGCTTGATTGAAGACTGATTGAAGTTCATCGGTGATGTGCTCTACTGTCTGATGGGAATGAGGGTATGTGTTCATTTGTGTTAAAATTTGTTCTACTTTGTTTAGGTTAATATTGTTGACAAATTGATCTGTTAATTCAGGCTTCCATTTACGTTTCTGGTTAGTGTTTGTTGGATTTTTGGTGGTTACGTTTGAGCATACTTGATGTGGGGTATTTATGGTCCAAGCAAGGGCATTGTGTCCATCTGAAAAGAGTGAATCTGTTTCAATTATATGGAAATCAGAGATATGGTAAAAGCACTCGGATGAGGCAATAACATAGTCGATGGTTGATTTATTTCTAAAAGTTAATTTGTCAGTGGCATTCTCTGGAGGGAGTCTTCCATTGAGGATGAAAATGTTGGTATTTTTACATAGGTCGATAAGGCGAAATCCGTGTGTGTTTGTGCGATGGTCTTTAGAGTTGCGATTTAGTGGAATTGATAATTTTTCGAGTGTTTTGTATTTGTCAAGTTGGCTCTGCATGTCATCATCAATATTAAAAATATCATTTAAATGGGGATCTGATATTGCATAATCTCTCATACTGCCAACTCTGCCATTAAAATCACCTGCAAGGAATACATATTCATTTTCATTACACTTTTGGGAGATTTCATTTTCAAAGACCATGAAATCATCTTCATTAAAAAATCTTGAGTTTTCCGGTGGGACATATACTGCTCCTAATATTAAATTTTCTTCAAATTGTGTAAATGTTTTACAAATAGAGATCCAAAGTACATATTCAGATTTAGATTGTAATATTTTAACAAAAGGGGTCAGTTCATCTTTGATAAAGATTCCGATGCCACCAGATTTCCTTTTATATTCCTGTTCTCTGTGTCTAGCTAGGTATTCAAAGTTATTTATTTTAATAATATCATGAGTATCCGTATGAGTTTCCGATAGGCAAAGTATGTCGTAATTGGTCACAAATTCAATAAATTCTGGGTAGTGTAGGCGTTTCTTGAGTCCACTAACATTTAATGTTCCTAATTTTATATTGTTTCGTTTCAGGTCAGAGAATAGTTCTATCCCCCCACTTATGGAAGATCATGTTCTCGGTGAAAATGCAGTATCTGACTCCCGGCGTTTCTAATCTGAACTGACAGTTGTTTGTAGGAATGGAATAGTTGCATAAGTGCTTGTTTGTGTTCAATGACAAATTAAAGCTATTGGCGTTTTCTGCGTTTTTGCGCATTTCGACATAAGTATAAAAATATATGTTGAAAAGCGTCGATCAATTTTTGAGTTATAAGGTGATTATTTGATAAAGAATGATTTCGTAAAATACAAATGTAATGCCAGAACTCGTTTCGCTGGATACGTATTTGATACGTATTTGATGGAGAATGTTTAGTTTCCCTTAATAGACCGCAGGCTACCGGTCTTTGCTCCCCCCAGGGGGAATTTATGAGACATGTTTTTTTTCTGAAAGACACATGTTTACTTCGTTTTTTACAGGTTGGCTGCACAGTAGATGTTGGTTATTTTGTCAGCTACGTGACTTTAAAGTATGCTACCCTCAAAATTTAGCCGTCGTCCGTAATGCGCCAACAATTGGACACATGGACGCAATAGAAACTTCATTTCTCATTCAATCTTAATATCCATAAAATCTCGGATAGATTCTATAATGGGCCAGATCGGACCAGAAGCATCAGAGTTATTGCCCCTTTTTTATTAGAAAAAAAACATAAAAATGGACTTTGTGCAACATACAGACTTCATTTTTCATCTGATCATGACCAAAGTTGCGCAGCTTGTGTATAACTAGAAGATTGCAACAAAGTCCAAATAAAACACCAGAGCCCCTTGTTGGTGAGAAAAACATACAAAAAAATGGCGATGTGAACAGTAGATCCTTTTTTGTCTTATTTTGACCAAATTTAAACAATTTGTGTATGACCATAAGGTCTCAGTCGATATCAAATATGGACCAGATCAGACCAGCAACACAATAAGTATTTAGTTTGTGTATGAACTAATGAAAAACAAAAGACATTGTACAGAATACAGACATACGTTTTCATCAAATTTCAACCAAAATTGCACCTTTTGTGTAAGACCATTAAACCGTCAAATATGGGCCAATTTCAGACTAGAATTACCAGAATTTGTTTTGTTTGTTGTGTCAAAGAAAAGCAAAAATATAATGTGTTTGTATAAAGACTTCATTTAACATGCAATATTTATCTAACTTCTGTTTGGCTGTTATATCTCAATAAATTAAATAATAGCCAGATCAGAGCAGAAATACTGGAGCTATAGGGCCTATTTATGATTAAATGCAAACAAAAATACTTCCATCACTTTTCCCAAAGCAAAAGCTTCTTTCCTGAACTAATGTCTCTGCTCTAATGGAAGACAAGACAGTTTAAGGGAGATAACTTGCTTTAGAACAGGTGCTGTCTCTCTGGAAAATCGATACCCACCACCATCATAATCAGCTCTCCACTCTGTGTATGTGTGTGTCGGGGGTGGGGGTGGAGCATTGCCGAATCAGATATACTTCTCAACTTCTGTGTTATTGTTATTGCGGACTTCGTGACCAACGTGCCTTTTTCTCTTCTTAAGTCTTCCTCAGTCTGATTCTAACAGTAACAAATTAATAATTATGGTTATGGCTTAAAATTACCCTCAAGAATAGGTTTTGAATATCCTTAATGAGTGTAGGTATTCATGTCATATTTTAGGTTCACTTATATGTGTAGGACAGAGACTGCATTTGTCAATTGGGATGGCAACAAATAGCAAATCAGTAAACCAGTTAACCGGTGGTGGTATTTATAATGATTATAGTAATTGTTAACCAGTAAGCTTGGTATCATTTATAAAACCTAAAAATGCAAGTAAAACACATGTCCATTATGACGGTTGTTTGATTAACGAGCATAATCTATGATTAATGTAATGCTAGCAGCGATCTATAAAATTTAGCTGTCACTTGTAACTGTTTCAATTGTTTTTCTGTAAAAATAATAACAAAATACCGTATATGGAATTTAGCTAGATATTTGAACATATTGTGATGACAGAGATTGGATGTACCTCCATGTAATATGTGATTAACATTGTAAACATGTCACAGATTGCGTGTCAGCAGCATGTTTAAAGAATGTTCAAACGTCAGTTGCAATTAAAATAGAGTGGTACTTATTGCTTCATTATATCTAATTGGGCACTTGGTTGATGTTTGATAGTACCAGTGTGATATTCATGTGGCGTTTTTCTTGACCCAACTGATTTGACCATAAATGCATCTGCATTGCACCTGTTGATTGCGAGGTGAAAAGCAGGAGTAGGCCGGGCAGACATCTACATTAGCTCCCGTTGAATGCTAGGGCTCGTATAAAGAATCTTAGTCGCAATCTAAGAAAAATCTTTTTTTTAAATTGTATCTTATTATGAAGTAATGCGTTGTTAAAACAGCTGTTACATAATTTTCGATAATATTTAGTGTTTTAATACATGTATTTACTATATGACATTCATGGACATGTTCCAAAGCATAGTGTTTCAAACACAAATTCTAGTTTTTACTTATTTTCAACTTAAGTGGAGATTGGCTTAAGAATCCTTATAAATATGGGCACTGGTCAACAACAGTAATAAATATTTCTAATTGGTGATGACATTCAGATATCAGAGCTGATCTCTGTCATTGCCAGTACTCCGGTGAGTGTTTTGGGCCATCATGGCCTTCTTGTATATCAGGTTTGTGCCTCATATGACCAGATCAAGCCAAAACATCAATGTTGATGGCTAATATGTGTGAGCTGGCATTGCAGTAATTACGTTACTACATAAAACAAAATATTTGTACTTTTTTTTCGTAGAACAGTACCTAAGATTATTGTTGGCTGTTTATGTCGTAAGTCAGCACCATTTTCATATTTAAAGGGTTGTTGCTCTTTTCAAAAAACAATACTCTAAACTGTTACGTATGCTCCATTAACATATATTACATTTGAATTTGACATTTATAATGATGCGCTATTACAATCATACACATTGAGACTTCAAACATTACAAATTTTATCAAAAGCACACAATAAATGTAAATAACACTGGCAATTGGAGGTTCAATTAAGTTTGTTTGTAATAACATCTTTATTATTATTATTAATATTGTCACGTTAATAAGAAATAATGATAAATATCTGTATTGCAATTGCCTATATAAAGAAGTGTGCTGTATCATAATCAAAACACCAAACGTTCTGCTTCTTTTATATCCTAAATGAACACAATTTCAACACCGGTGAGACGTTTACCTTTAAATTTAAGGTCTCTCCTACAAAATACCGGCCGGATAATTTAGATATTAGCCATTCACTTAGCTACCGACCAATTCAAGCAATGCTCCTTAGCATCTATGTTTTTTTAGATGTTTTCTACAATTTCGACCAGTCTTCATTTTGATAGGAAAACACTAAAATTGTGTAACAATTTTGATATTATTCATTAAAACATTCTATATTAGCCTTACAAACACTAACATACTGTTTTAAAATGTATGTTTCGGTTTATTCACAAAGTATTAAGCAATTTTAAATAATTTCTAAAAAAATATATTAATTTCCTCAGACAAAATCTAAATTTTCAATTAAACAAAATATTTATGTAATAGAATGTTCTCAATGCAGATAACTAACACAAGTTTTATAAGAAATAATAATAAATTTCCATTATCTTGGGTGGTCGAATAGACAGGGGTGGCTGAATAGTTGGAAAAAAAGGATTATATAATCACTAAAAATGAAACATGCGTCACATGAGTAACTGTTTGTTTTAACATGATTTTATCTTTTCTACACATAACATACACATTATATACACACTTTTACGGTATCATCTTAAATGAGTAAATAAATTAAGGTTTCTTTTATTATACATTTTACTGCATTTATCTTTCGGTAACGTAATATACAATCACCTAAGTTAAATGCATTTTTTTGTAAAACAAGAGCTGTCAGAGGACAGCGCGCTAGACTATTCAAAGTATTTCAGTTGGTACATATTTTGGGAGTGAAAGGGGTATACATTTGTTGAAATACAAAACTGAATTATGGCAATTACTTCATCAAATTAAAGTTTCATGTGAAAACCTTATGTAGTTAATAACTTGTGTAGTTTTGGAGTTATAAGAGTTTTGAATATAAACTTTAATAAGAAAATCTATGTGAAAAAGGGACATAACTCTGTCATAATACAAAACAGAGTTATGGGAAATGTTGCCCCTGATACTGGAGTTGATGACAAAGGTATAGTCCAAGCTTCAAGTGAATAACTTATGTAGCTTTGAAGTAACAAAACTTTTGAATATAAACTTTAACCAAATTCAGACGTGGACGCCAGGGCTATTAGGAAAGCTCACATATTCTTCGAAGAGTCGAGCTAAAAATGATAAAATATGATACTTAATACTCACAAATAACTGATAGTGTACTTGAATCTCACAAATCATTTGTATTGAGCTGTTTGAATTTAAAAAAGACGTAAAAATTATTTCTTGTGCGATATAAACTATGCTATGGGTACTTCTAAAAAAATTTCTATTTTAAAAAATGGTAACGTATTTTAAAATGGCGTAGCATCAAAAATTACCAACAGCCATCGTGCAGCCAACCACCAAATGACAGCTTAGATATGGTACTTTCATAAAAACATAGTCCCGAAAATTCCCCCTGGGGGGGGGAGGGGGAGAGCAGGGTCTATTGTCAGCTCAAACTAACAAGGCAAAAAAAAAATTGCGTGTTTTGGGCAACGGTCTCAAACAAAGTTAGGTATGGTCGGGGTTGTGTTATTTTATTAAGGATACATTTCGGAAAAAAAAACATTGAAAATCATCTGAAATCTTACGAATACGGATTTCACGGAAAACAATCATCGTTAAAAACTTTAGGGTAGGTTTTTTTTCGCTCGGTTCGGTAAGGTCGAGTTGCTCGAAACACAGAAGAAAATTGGCTTAAGTATAACGTCCGTTCATGTTTGGTGTTAACGATACAACGATACAATCTGTTTCAAATGATTAAAGCCCATCTTGCTGTCAGTATGGAAAATAAACATTAAGTAGTGTGAATGGACCGAATGTTAGGTTTATGAATGAGCGTAGTCTCTACACAGGATGGATGTGACCGCTGCTTACATCCGCATGTAACAATTGTACAATTTGAACAAATGCATTTCGAATTCTATCAACTAATATTCATTCAATTATATCAGCCGTTTTTTCCAGAAAGCCTTTGTAATCTTGTATTTTAATCATAAAAACTACAAATTTGTACCATGTATTTATACGTCTTTCCCATAATAATGCATATAAAATCTGAATAAAAATGACATTTTTGCTACAGATAATTTATTTCTAAAATATTGTACCGCTCGTACTGAATGTAGATTAAACATCTATTCGTGGTCTCCGTTTTCAAGATAAGCTAAACATGCCGGAAATCTCATACGCAAGTTCAGTACCTCTGCTACCTTGTGTCACTGCAATCAGTCGCTCACACTCCCCCAGACCCCACTGACCACGCCTCTCTGGACCATAAGTTCAATCCAAGCGCGGGCATAAGTCCTCGCTACGGACGGCGACGACGTCTTCAATCTTCATCCTCTCACCACCGCCAACGTTGTTTTCCATTCACGATACTATCAAGCGTGGTATGATAACATCAGCGTGACTGATTGAACACCAAACCCCGATCTGTATCTGTCATTGCAATTTATTAATTATAACAGGATCTAACACACTTTGCTAAACTTGCCAGATTGTTTTTATTGTGGTTTTTTTTTGTAAATAATTTAACACAATCGACATTCTTTTAATTGTCTTTTGTCAAAGTGGCAATTTACAACACCCGTGCACATTAATTTGTTGTGTTAATTTTCATTCTAGAAACGAGAATGACGTCCGAGCCAAACGTCATCGGCTTGTTGGCGAACCTAAGCGAGGGCAGAAATCTCACCGGATATTCGGTCGCGGGAAACTCGTCCGAAAGCATACGGCAGGATCCCTTGATATCGCTGAAGGTCCCCGCAATGATGTTTGCTTCCGGCTTGTTCGGGAACGTCCTCGCAATAATCGTGCTACTGCGCTCATCTCGCGAACACAAACAGTCCGTGTTTTATCGTCTGGTGGGAGCGCTCGCGTGCACGGACTTGTTTGGCACGTGCGCAACGTCACCCGTCACCTTGGCAGTGTACGCGAACAACCTAAAATGGGTCGGCGGGGAGTTTACGTGTCACTACGAATCTTTCATGCTAATATTCGCAGGATATTCAAGCGTGTTTATAGTTGGAACAATGGCAGTGGACCGCTTTTTGGCAATCATGTGCCCATTCTTTTACGACAATCATATCACAAAACGACGCGCAACAACCGGAATAGTTGGATTATGGATATTTGCAGCAATACTCGGCTTTCTTCCTATCTTGGGCCTGGGACAGAACGTGAAACACTTTCCGGGAACATGGTGCTTTTTCTCCTTTACCAGTTCGGACATTAGGAACCAAATATTCGCCTATTCCTACGCGTCCATTGGACTGGTCGTCATTTTCGTCACCGCAATTTTCAACTTCCTGGTGACGTACACTCTCCTGCAGATGCGACGTAAGACGGTACGCGCTATGAACGTGAGCAACACGAAGCGGAATGACAGCGAGCTGCAGATGATGGTCTTACTGATGGGCATCATCATCATCTTCTCCACGTGCTGGTGTCCATTCCTGGTAAGGTATCATGCACTCGCTTACTCACTTACTCACACACTAACTCTGTCGATCACCCACGCACTTACTCTCTTATTTTCTCGATCTCTCACTCGATCGCAAACAAACTGACTCGATCGCTTACTCTCTCACTCGATCTCCCATCATTCGCCCGCACACCCACTCACTCAATCGCTCATTCACTCACTCACTCGATCTATCACTCACTCCATCACTTACTAACTCACTTGATCTCTCATTCACTCGCCCGCACACTCACTCGATCTCTCACTCGCCCGCACACCCACCCACTCACTCGCTCACTCAATCCCTCGATCTCTCACTCACTCTCCCGCACATCCACTCACTCAGTTGCCCGCCCACCCACTTACTCTCTCAACCATTCGTCCCCACTCATTCACTCGATATCTCACTCAATCGCATGCTTACCCACTCACTCGTTCTATCACTTACTCACTCGAGCTCTCACTCGATTTCTTTCTCACTCAATCGATAGATCACTCACTCACTCGCTTGCACAAGCACTCGTATCGGATGTGCTTTTTAATGTTTGATGAAAAACAATTTCTGGTATTACGAAAAGAGAAGAAAAGGTAGTGTTTGACCTAGACAAAAGGTAGTTTGCCACTAATTTGCTTTAGATGATTCGAAAAATAAAACGGCATCCCCTGAGAGAAAAGTCTGGAAACATATTTGGTTATTGTGTGATCATCATGTTACATACTTAGCTGAAGTACAAAAGACGGTAAGAAGAAACAACTTCTGCGACTGTTTCGATCATCATCATCTTTGTAAAAATTCGTTCTAAACTGTCTACAATAGTGTAAATGCGTGTTTGAAATATAACCGAACATACTATCAGAATTATGAATTATTTTACGTTTGTGTTGTTCTTTTTTCCTGGCGGACAAACTTTGTTTATTGCATTAATCAGTTTAAAATAGTTTAAAAAAACGAAGACGTATAACCCAGTTAATGCAACATAATACATCATTGTCCATTAATTATTCTCCACAAATTACGAAGAAATGATTTCAAGAGTGAAAGCTACAATGATGAATAAAACAAAATAAATTTCAGTTTTTATTTAGTTACAAAACAGTTTTTGACATAACTAAGCAGTCGTTTGTTATATATGCATATAGGACAAAAAATATAAGTTTATAAAAAATATACACAGGTACATCCATTGTATAATTATACGCCTTGTCATCATTTTATATATTTAGTATTTACTATTTCAAAATAAAAGTATGTATTTTATTTATTTGCTGTAGAACTATAGTGCTTAACATAATTTAAAATTAAAGGAATATTTTTTTATTTAGAGTTGTTTATCGGCTAATAAACAACGATTTGGAGTTCTGATGAGTATGAATTAAACTACGAGGGCGTTATCGATGTTTTTTAGCCGATAAACAACGATAATGCGAAAATTGTTTCGATTCTAACATGACCTGACAACATTTTCTGCAATTACAATGCGAACTACATTGTACATTTTTACATTCGGGTTGTTTATTGGTAGTTTAACAACGGTGACTTTTGTTCTTTGTCTATTGAAAACTGCGCGATATGTTAGAATAATTCATTTCAAATAAATCGCCATTGTAATTATCACACTACCCACATTAGTAGGGTAGAGACAACATCTATGAAACACATTTAGAACATAGCGTATCGGTGTTTGTAAGCGTGCAACCCCACGACATGGCATTCTGATATATTTGCAGATCCGGATTCTCATCAATCAGTCCCACTTCCGGCAGGTGGACGTGCGCGCGGACCTGCACGCGCTGCGTCTCGCCTCCTTCAACCAGATACTCGACCCCTGGGTCTACATTCTCTTCCGCAAGGAGCTCTTCGTTCGATCATTCAAATTCCTGAAAGCTCTCTTTAAGTCCTTGTGCAATTGCAAGCCTCTCAATGATGGCGACAATGATGAGGTAAACATTTCGAGCTTTTCCAGACGTAGCGTTGTAAAATCGGACAACTCATATTCCCAGTTGCAGGAGGCGGCCTACGTTGGGACGCATGATGGGCCGGAAGCTACACGTATGGATCATCAGACCGCAGCATGGAAATCTGACAATGGACACTGCGCTGCTCTCAAGCAACCGTACAAAGAAAGTTCATTGGCAGACAAACCTATAACGTTTACCTCTAACTTCACGTCCTGCTCAACAGAGGTTGCCATGGAGAAATCCGAAGTGAAGGACATATCGTGCGAAAGGACCTCCCTGGTGGACGCCCACACGGAGCCTGTCCTGCACCTCAAGCATTCCGCGTGTCTGTTCTGTCTCTCCAATCATCCGAAAGAAATTACATTGTCATCGTGTATGAAGGATCGCAAAAGCATGTCAAACATTCCGAGAGAGATAGAGCTGATAGACTGTCCCAGTATGGACGGCATCAGTTTACACGTGCAGGAAGAAGCACGTGCACTCCGGAGGAATAGTTTCCACATGTCACTGGACGATATTGGAATGCCACTCGTACAACAAGAACGTTGAAGCGTTGACAATCTCAGTTAATATTATCGCTGGATTCGCTGCATGTGGTACATATCTGTTGACTTCATCATTATAATGAACCCTAATTGGGAGATGGGCTGTGCCGATCATAGCAGAAGTTCCGATGCATACATCATTACACCGCCGAATGATCTGCCTTGATCGCCATTGAACGCACTGTATCCGTGTCTATTGAAATACTGCACCTCTCAAGATCGACTCACGACACTACATCCAGCCAGTTTATTTTAAATCGGATTCAAACAATATTGGTATCACAAGAAAGATCAAAGTTTGTACGTTCTTGGATATCATTTACTGAGAATATTTTAATTCAGTCAATAATACGTTACACCCGTTTAAAATGAAATACATCGACGAACTTCTGCTCCACGCCCTGTCACTGTCACTTTTCTATCCTCCCATAACGATCATAAATAAATGTACCAGAACAAATTATGTTGGCGACTGCGGCATGCAGTTTGGTCCCCACCGACCAACACTCACAATACAACGTAATGATGCCTCTTAAGTGTCACAGTCCGACATTCCAAATTCGAAGTTGAGGACTGAACCACATTGCTGAAGTCTTGAGACTGCAACCTGGGTCACGTGCACTAAACGACGCAGGCAACCTATGCCAGAATTCTACTCGTGTACCAGAGGTGTCCAGTGACTGATTGTCTATGTCACATTATACATTGTACAGTTCTACATGTTTTATATTGTTAATAAAACACTTTGTTAAAATTATAGCGGACGTTAGCTTAATTGACCTTTTAAGTTTTGAACAACTGAGCCGTAATTCTCTGTTCGCAGATGTCCGCTCGTCCGCTCGTACTGGTTAGTTACAGATGTTTTGTGCTGAGCAGCATTAGCAACTCTGATGCAATATCGAAATAATTATTGTATATATAATCCAGTACAATACCAGAAATTTTAATATATAATGTATTATGAATACAAATTATATTAAGCAAGAGGCTCATGATGGCCCAAGGCGCTCACCTGGGAACTGGTACAGATGAAGACCATACTGTTTTGACAGGTTCAAAAATTAAGGTATCTGAACAATACGCAGAGGGGGATATGTGCGTTTTTTAGATAATGTTTCTCAAATCATTTTACTCGATATTCTTACCTGACCCTTTTTCATTTAGTCATTGACAATTCTGAAAAATGCAGCAGCAGTAGATTTTGATGTCTTTTTCGCAAACAGTTTTGAAGAACTAGTTGCAATGCGATAAGGTAAAGTTTTGCTTTTTCTTTGATAATTTTCTGTCCAATGATGATAAATATGTTAATGCAGGCTCTGAAGACATCAATGCTGCATGTACAAATAACTGCACGCAAGTCTTGCAACTGTTGGAAAAAAAAAGGAAATCAAATTTTATCAATCAATGTTTATGGTCATGCGCAAACTGTGTAAGTTTGGTCAGCATTGAATCAAAAATCGTGTGTGCAAGCCAATCATTGATAACTTGTTGATGTTTTTTGCCACACACAAGGGGCAATAGCTCTGGTTTTTCTGTCCCGATCATGATTATATCGATTTCACCTGTAGTCTTACGTTCATAGACAAACTTTACACCATTGGTGAAGATTGGATGAAAAATGAAGACTCTATCTCGAGTAATGTCCATTTTTGCATATTTTCTTCACAAACAAACGGCAATAAATCTGGTGTTTCTGGTCCGATCTTGCTTATATTCGACTTCTTCTTTAATCTTATGGTCATAGACAAACTGCACACGATTGGTGAAGATTGGATGAAAATTGAAATCTCTATCCTGAATGATGTCCATTTTTGCATATTTTTTTCACAAACAAAGGGCAATAACACCGGTGTTTCTGGTCCTATCTTGCTTATATTCGACTTCAACTGTAATCTCATGATAATAGACAAACTGTGCAAGATTGGTAAAGATTGTATATTTTTTAAATAAACAAAGGGCAATAACTCTGGTGTTTGAATCACGATATGGCCAATTTTTGGCGTCTGCTGAGATCTGATGGTCATACACAAACTGTGAAAGTTTGGTTCAGATTGGATGGAAAAAAAGCCTATACGTTGGAAAAGGTCAGTTTTGCACTTTTTCATGAAAAAGGGGCAATAACTCTGGTGTTACTGGTGTGATCTGACCCAATAACAATCCCATCCGAGATTTTATGGTCATACAAAAACTGTGCAAGTTAGGTCAAGATTGAATAAAAAATGTAGTCCTTATCGCGTTAACGGTCCCCCATACCAATAGAAACAATAAAAACAAGTACAGTGCGAGTAAAATGTAATCCCAACGGATCCCTTTTTAAGGGATCAATTATCCTTTAATAGCAAAAACACTTAAATAGCCTTGATTTGATACGAACTCTTTTGAACATTGGGCGATTTAAATATGTACGTGCTGCGTACAGCCGTGTTTCCTCCGGTTGGCTAGGTATATTTAATGAACAGGTAATTGAATGTTTTAATTCTGTATACAATCAGCGTTAATCAAGTGAGATGTAAAATCTCATAAAATACCGTCATTTTCTACTCGATTGCATTTTTCATATAAATCACTTTCACACCAGATACTTCATCAATACCAATCGGCATTCGCAAAACCTTTTATTTGTCAAGTATTCATTTAAGTATGTTCATGATAAAACTTGTATTCATGCTTTTTTACTTCGAGCAGTTCAAACTCACGTACTAGTGTTTGTTTTAAATCATTACTACGGTAACTGCAATACCGGCGCCATCTATCGCACACTAGTAACAATTTATACCAGTGTTGCCACCACCTGATTGTCTCGGTCCAAAATACAGAACCTACAAATGGTGTCAACAAGTACGTTTTAGTTGCCCGCGAGAAATGCCGGAAACACGCAGTAATTCAGTGTGTTCAAGACGCACTTTTGTGAACTACATCTGCCAGAAAGACATCCATCCTCCATTAGCGATTCAACTAAATCTCCAGAGAGAAATTTGTCTACCCGACGATTTTTACAGAGTTCAAATACGGAATTAATTCGAACATACTTATGTCTGATGTTTTGCTTAAATATATTGCTTATTTAATGTTAATATTTAAATTCTAGCTATAGGGCCTACGGTGTTATTAACAAAAGGTTAAATACATGTTCATGCAGTCAAAGATATATGATATATACGGTATCCCTCTAATGACATTATAATTTTTAGACTGTTGGCGGAGCCAACGGTCTTTTGAGAGGGTAATTTCCAGAACAAGTATCACGGGGAACTACTTCGTTTCTTTGCAGGCTTCGAGTCAGTAAACCAACACCGGAATGGGTCATTTTTCAAAACAGCAGAAATTCCCACCTGTTGTATTATCTTTTAATTATTTTAAGTAATGTATGTCATATGTGTATATCATGTGATTTATAACAAATACATTTTCTAAAAAGTAAATTATAAAAAATGTTACATCAAACTAATTACACCTCTACTTTTGCTATTTACCTGTGTGTAACCAAAATATTTACCTGAGTGTCCTGGAATAAGACCACTGGATTAATGCGCTTCATCGGTTATTTTTTACTCGTTGCAAAAGTGTCATTTTTGTTATTTTTGTTTTAAATACTTTGACAAAAATTACCGCAATGTAATAATTTTAAATTGTAGTTTAGAAAATCGACAGCACGCATCGTATGGCCTACTTTTGACTCAGAAGGCTACGAAGAACTGAAATTGGTGCTACTACTAGTCTGGTAGAACCTGCAGTGGACCGTGCAATGAATTATATACAAAATGTTTTTGGTTTTTCTTGTTGCCAGGACGATATTATAGCAGAATCTGGATGATGACACCTTGTCATCCTTGAGCAAGTCTCACAATTCAAGATGGCGTCCTATATGTCCGCCTAAAGTAGTGTGTGGTATAAAATTAGGTTTTGTAATTATTTAATCAACGATTTTCTTGTTGAACATGATTATTTGTTATTATTATCTCAATATAATAACAAATCTATTCACAGTAAACACATGGTATCACTTTTAAAAGTTTAATTATTTTTCGAAAATATAGGTACGTCGAAAATTTCACAATATACATTTTTATGAAAAAGTCATTATGTTATCTCTTTCAACAATTTTTGAAATTTAAAAATGTATTTCGCATATTTCGATCGAGACTTCACTTTTCATTGTGTATGACCACAAATTCTCGTTCGATAATGGGCCAGATCGGACCAGGAACACTAGAGTTATTACACCATTTTATTAGTAAAAACTGCAAAATGCACTTTGTGCAACAAACAAACTTCATTTTTCATCTGACCTTGACCATACTTGCACAAACTGTGTATGACCAGAGGATTTCAAAATAATCCACAAATGACCTAGATGTGGATGCAAACACTAGAGTAATTGCCCCTTGTTTGTGAAAAAAATGAATAAACCTGGGAAATGTGGAGGATAGAGACTTATTTGTTGTCTAATCTTGACCAAATTACACTGTTCATGTACGACCACAAGGTCTCAGTTAATGTGCAATATGGGCCAGATCGGACCAGAGTTATCGCCCATTATGTGTGAAAAAAATCCGTAATTTGTCAATAATTGGCTTTAAGTCTCCATAGAGAATTAACTTGTAATTCCTTTTTTACTACACTTGCACCGTTTGTATAGATAGAACCATCAACAATAGAGTTATTTCCCCTTTTTATGAGAACATTCGCAAAAATGGACTTTGTGTAACAGAAACTTCATTTTCCATATAATCTTGATCAAACTTGCTTGTGCATGGCCATAAGATGTCATAATAAACCGAATAATTGCCCTGATTGAGTTAACAGAGTTATTGGCACTCGTTTGTGAAAAAAAAAGCAACAAACTGGACTATGTTCAGGATAGAGACTTTATTTTTCACTAGTGATGGCAACAAATAGTATTTCAGTAATCGGTTCATTGGTTTTGGTATTTGAGCTGCTAACTGGTAAGCTAAATATCATTCATAAGACCTAAAACACAATTTAACGCAAATACTTCCAGTACAATGATTTGTTTGGTTGACTAGTCCTTATAAACGTAACACTGACAGGTGTCTTTATTGCTGTCACGTGCGACTGTTTTAATTATTGTGCAAAAATAAGGAACAAAACACCGTAAATGGAAATCAGCTTAATGTTTGAACCTCATGTGATTGTAGGTATATGATGATCCTCTGTGTTATGTAAGTGTGATTGTGCATGATAAGTAAGCTTGAGCCCTGTTCCCTACAGTTTCGACCCATAAGTGCATCTGAATTGCCAGGCGATTAACAGAAGTGGGCCGGGCATGCATCTCTATATCGCCTGTCGATTGCCAGGTTAACTACATGAGAAGGCATGACAAGCATCTGTATTGTACCAGTCGATTGCTAGGTCAACAACTGTAAGATATCTGTCTGATGTGTGTCAGTTTGTTGGCGATGATATTCATATGTCAGAGCTGGTCTGTCATTACCTGTACTCAGGTGAGCGCTTTGGGCCATCATGACTCTCTTGTTTAATCTTGACCAAACTTACACTGTTTGTGTATGACCATAAGGTCTCAGTCTAGTATGGGCCAGATCGGACTAGATAGGCCAGAGTTGTTTTATAACACAAATACTATGTTCTTGATAGAGACTTCATTTTTAACTTGGGATGGGAACAAATAGTATTTCAGTAACCGGTTGATTGTTTTTGGTATTTGAGCTGTTTACCTATATGAGCTATAAATGTCATTTATAAGACATAACATGAGTGCCATTGTCATAAAGATACACCGGTCAAAGAAGCTTTTTTGAGGTAATGATTCAATTACTAAATAGAAACAAAAATCTAATTCATCTCCATAGCCTCCCTATGTGTGGTGAGTTCAGGTATCAAACCTAGTCCATGTATATTCTTAAATCTATATCAAGACAACAAAAAAATCAAGGTGGGCAACTTGGAAAACTTTGGTAATTATAAGTTATAGTTCTTGTATGCTTCACTTCCATATCTCATGATGGCGATAATTTCTTCAACCTTATTACAAAATATATGTATGCCTGACAATATTATGCTCTGAGCAAATATTTGACATTTGACCTTTAAATGTGACATTGACCTTGGACCTAGGGACCTGGTGCTTGGACGTGACATACCTCATCATGATGGTGATCATTTATAACAACTTAAGTTGTATTTTAAAATCCATCATGAGTGACAAAATTATGCTCTGGACAAACATTTGACCTGAATTATGACATTGACCATGACCATAGGGATGTGGTTCTTGCATGCGACATACCTTCTCATGATTTTGCCTGTTACACAATAACAACATGATATCACTTTTGGCAAGTTATTTTAAAATCCTTTCATGCTTGAAAAAAATATGCCCGGGACAAAGTTTCTGGATCTATTTATTATATTTGACCTCAAAGTGTGACTCTGACCTTGGATCTAGGGACCTGGTTCCTTTACGCGACCCAACTTATGATGATAGTACCTCTAAGCATGAAAATATTAGGTTCTGAATATATATTTGACCTTTGACATTGAATATGACCTTGACCTTGGATTCTTGTGCATGACACAATGTCTCATACATCACTTCAGGAATGTTTTTTGAAAATTCTTCCGTGATGGACAAATATATATGATCCAAAAATTTTTTTTTTTTGACATAGATCTTCGACATAGGGACATGGTTTTGCATGTGAGACACCGTCTTACAATACTTATCGCTTCTGCCAAGTTAAAAATCCTTCCATGCTGGACACAGATATGCTCCGGACAAAGTGTCCAGGATTGATTTCTTATATTTTACCTTTAACCTTAAATTATGACCTTGACCTTACACCTAGGGACATGTTTTTTGGCGCGTGGCACTCCCTATCACCATGCTTGTCACTTCTGCCAAGATATTTGAAATCCATCCATGCTGGACAAAGATATGTCCCGGACAAAACGTTCAGGATCCATTTCTTATATTTGACATTTGACCTTGAATTGTGATTTTGACCTTGGACCTAAGGACATTGTTCTTGCGCGCAACACTTCATCTCACCATGCCTTTAAATTCTGCCAAGTTATTTGAAAATCCATCCATGCTGGACAAAGTTATGACCCGGATAAAATGTTAAGAGTTGATTTCTTATATTTGACGTTTTACCTTAAATTGTGACCTTGACCTTGGACCTAGGGGCCTGGTTCTTGCGCGTGATACTTTGTCTTACTATGCTTGTCACTTCTGCCAAGTTATTTGAAAATCCATCCATGCTGGACAAAGTTATGCTGTAGACAAGCATTTCTAGCAGTTTTCGTCATTGTGGCGGTCATAATGTCCGCCATCTTGTATTAACGGAAATGCTCAATGATGACAGGGTGTCATCACGTGGATTCGTGAATAACAACGTCTTAGCTACATAAAAATGCAAAACATTTTGTATATAAGCTATATTGCAAGGTTATCTGAAAATTTGCTGTTTATCTGCTGGACTATACGCTTCATCAGTTATTCTGCATGGCCCGTTGCAGATTGACTTGTTAACTGGCACGTATATATGATTTTGTTTGCACTGTATAAGTAGCTTGCTTGTTACTTAAAACATGTTTTTTTATGATGGTGTGTACTATTGAATAAGAAGCAACATTATTTATTTTAAAGGTGTGAAACGTACCTTACATTCAAACAAAAAATGCACTCAGAAACCATAACTATGTTTTAGTTTCTTTTGTCGCCAGCAGTCTTTATACGCTGTCAGCGTTTTGATTTTTAGACAGAAACCAACCGTCTATAGTTAGGCGAATTCGAGAGATTGAATACCATGACCTACTTTTTAGATTGTTGGCGGAAGCTAACGGTCTTTAGTAGGGCGATTTTGAGAGATTGAATCGCGTGACCTACTTTTTCAATTGCAAACTACGAAGCACACAAACCTACATATCTACCAATATATTGAAAGTATATAATATAACAATGAGTAGTTGGATTTGTCTTCTGTCAAAATGGCATTGCAGACATTCAGTTTCATTCAAACAAATGTGTCCTGTCTGTTGGAACTTTGTGCACTATATTTTTCTTAATTTTGGTTTCTTGCCATTTCTCGCTAACAGTCTTTCTACGCTATCAGCGGTTTGATTACTTTGCAGTCTACGAGGCACTAACAATCGATACCCCCGATTTATACGCTCCATCGTCTATTCGACCGGTTGCGGATTAGACCTTTTGACCTAACGTATATTATTCTGTTTTCAAGCTATTTGCACAAAAACCTATACTTATGTTCGTAACTAATGAATCGATAATTTTTAATTATGACGCGATCGATTGTTGTTTATTAATGAAATAGATTCAGTATTTAAATGCAAAATTTTAATAATGATGTTATTGACTTTTCTATAATTTTTACATAGAAGCACGACATATTACCAGCACATCAAAGATATTGAAGATACCAGCACTGATTGCCACTATAGATAACATATACAAATAAAGTTCACTCCGAATAGGTGACATACATAGGTGAAGTAGATTTTGTTGTGGGTATGAAGTACAAACTACTCTGTACAAATGACAAACTGATGTGCATGGTGTGTGCTTAATCTAGCGCAGCGACCGCTAGAAACAGCGGAATAAAAATCATGTGCGTATTTAATTTATAGGCGAAAATATGTACATCCTCAGGCGGCGATCCGAATTCTGATAAAGTCGCTCAAACTAAAAGCTCCTGACATTCTCAGAATTTGAGATTAATTGATGGTTCACTTTCTAAATCCAGACTAATGCACCGTTCATTCAACATTTCCGATTGCATTTACCGTTCGGGGCACATGTACGATATTTGTCAATGGTTGTTGTCTTGAAGTTGGAAGGAAAGCGGCACGAAAACAAAGACGTAAAGTAATAGACCTAGTCAAAATAATGTTTTATCAATTCATGTATAAGGAATCATACAAAGCTGTACTAAACTTTGGCTCTTCAGTTACTCAGATATGGCAACAACATATGAACTGTTATAAAAACATGTTTCCGTTAACTAAAAAAGGACATCAACCTTTAATCATTTTTGATGTTTCTCTATTATTCGACTGAAGTTCACGGGAATTACGCTGTCTCTATTTGCATTAGTTTTATAAAACTGTTCAATCAATGGTTTATATAGCGAATATCACGACTCCCATACAAACACCGATACATCATTCATTATCGCTTAACTGGTTTCAGCCCCGGCTTAGTACCCCGACTGCCTGTTACCTTTAAATTTTAGGGCATATGTGTTTAGTGACGTCATCTTTTCTTCCGCCACTGATTGTCAATATACTTATACAACAGTTATAGGCAATATTGAAATTTTTTATGTTCATAATAATGTTCGCTATTTTAATTTTAAAACATTTTAAAATTTGAAGAATTTTATTTCTGCGTTGGTACATACGACTTTGGAGCAAATCCATGCAAAATTGTTGCAGTTATGAATAAGCCATACTGCAGTAGATGTAAGCTAGGTATTTCATTAAAGTCATTAAAGGAATTCTGAATCGCTGGTAGATCCGGATCACTTTAAGATTAATGGTTCTGAAAATAATTTCAACCCTCCTATTTCGATTTTTATTAAATTGTGTTTGAACAGCAATAAATTGGCAGTAAATCACCAAAGTTTCAACTCAGTATGCGGATCAATGAACCGAAACGGGGCTTTATAAGTAATACATGTTGAAAAATATACATGAACACCGGTTGCAGAAAATAGGCTACGGTTTATTCATCGCGATAAAACATTGGAAATGCCCGGTAAATGGGCACATTTATGGTATCAATTGGTAAATAAATGTATATTCTGTGTAGTGTATACATAAGACAACCCTGCTTCCCATATTAATGCAGAAAACAACGGTAATATCAACATATGTGTATTGGGTCGTTCCGGGTCACTTGAACGGACCTCATTGTTTAAGGGGAATATGTAAATACATTTCTAATGTATGTGCTTTATGGAATTTCTCCATGGGTTGGTTTGGTCAGTACACTCATGCTCAATGTAAGACAATTATTTATTGACTAACATGTATTTTTGTTACACAAATAAGGGGATATTACAGGTATGTTTATCGATCATAGGTTTGATTTACCCTTCTATTAGTAATAAATAACATGATAGCTTGTACTGGTATTTCAAACTGAAGAATGGTGCCAGTCATATGGCGAACCAAGAAGACCCTTAAATGTTTTAACGTATTCAGATAGTTTATCTCATTAATATCATTATTACAGTTGATCAATGTAAGCAATATATATTATATTATATGTATTCAAAAGCTGTCAAAATGTTACATATTGTTTTTTTAATAGAAGCAGGGACTGTGAGTTCCATATTTAAATGTTGTTTGTACTTTTTTATACAATGATCTATAGTGTCCTTCACATACTAGTCTAGGATACCATTCAGCTTTATGTTTACATTTGACTTATCATCATTTTGTTGTATTGTGTATGTGTTTAGGATTGTTGGTGTTACCATTAGAACGGCGCTACCGGTATATCTTTCTATCATTATGTGTTTTGTTACTCTTATATTCTTAGGTTGTTAATTTTATCAATATGCTTATGATTGTCATCAAATTGTTGATCTGGTTGTTACTGGTGATAAATATATGTTAGAATCTATGTACAATTATCACACGGCGTACGTGAAGGCACTTTGGATTGTTTATCGCATTGAACGGTCAATGTACTGATTTAATTTATTTCGCGGATTTTATTTTTACTTTTAGCTGGTATTTTTATATTTAATTTACCAGTCAAAAGCATTGGCAAACGTTGATTAATTATAAGATGATTTGTATTGTTGTAGTCTAACATCTGAATGGCCATGGAATCTATATGGCTTTGTACCTTTTCATATATTGACCCACATCCTACATGAAATATAAATAAGATGACAAACGTGGAAAAATATGCAATATGTCCTAACTATTATATTGTGATTATGTGTTGTCCGGTTCAAGAAATTAATATATCTTCCTTGTGATGTTGTTTGACAAGTACTAACTCAAATTAAAAGTTGAAAATGCTTTTAAAACAAACCCTTAAGGAAACTATGGTGCAAAGTGACCCGGAACATTACGTACTTGATTCGGAACCCCCGCAATACAGTTCAGCACAAAAGTATTGAATAATACCAAATGTTTCAAACATGCATATTGTTGCCGAGATATTATATATAGGTTTACGTGATAGCAAGTACATCTAAAATAAAGAGAGCGGTTTTGTCGTTAGTGACCCGGAACTACCGAATTGATAGTACTGTATTGGTCAGTGAACAGAAATTTCTTTAAATGTTGTTGTTTTTTTCGGCGCAGCTGTTTAACCCAACTTTTGACCTTTCTAAATTAATATCAAATCAAATGTTGAGACAATTTCCAGCCAGTAGCCCCAAATGAATAAATCCTATCAATGCATCGGCTAATTTGACAATATTGGCAATACACTGGTTAAAACAGAAGGGGTGCAACATACCAAAGCTATAGAGGGTAGATGCCTGTCAAGTTATGGTGCTGGTGTTAAATCTTATAGTGATTATACACATTGCATGATATAATAGCTTTCATATTATTATAGTAATGTTATTAAAGTAGAGTACATGTAATTGGTATATTATAGAGCATTAGATGTGCCATTTAAGACTAATTTTGCAACGATGCAAATCAATACAGCTCGAGTGCCCCGTCTATAGTTGTACACTATAAATATCGAGTGCCCCTTCTATTGTTGTACACTATACATGTCGAGTGCCCCTTCTATAGTTGTACACTATACATGTCGAATGCCCCTTCTATAGATGTACACTATAAATGTCGAGTGCCCCTTCTATAGTTGTACACTATACATGTCGAGTGCCCCTTCTATAGTTGTACACTATACATGTCGAGTGCCCCATCTATAGTTGTACACTATAAATGTCGAGTGCCCCTTCTATAGTTGTACACTATACATGTCGAGTGCCCCTTCTATAGTTGTACTATATACATGTCGAGTGCCCCTTCTATAGTTGTACACTATACATGTCGAGTGCCCCTTCTATAGTTGTACACTATTAATAGCCGCATGAACGGCATATACATGTACTGGTATGGCGGGCATTTTGACCTCCTACTCGCGAATGGACTTCAATGTCAGAGTCCGGTTATTCTGTCTCATATATCCTCCATTGAAAGCCAGAAGGGGCTATCAGCCTTCTTTGCACATATGCTGACGACACCTTCTGACTTGCAAGGGACGATCGATATGCAATTGAAAGGCCAAGAACTTAGGACAAATATTCGTTGTTGGCATATTCTGTACAACACAAAGAGAAATGAAGATAATCATAAATATAGTTATTTTTTTCGGCGTAGCTGTCTTAGATCACTTTTGACCCAGATTTTCTTGCGATAATTTGAAGCGGGAAAATTGAATGCCAATAGAATTGGGCAAATTTTCTAATTCTAAGGAATGCAAACTTCAAACAATGGTTTAACGTATACCAATAACTGTTGCATACTTTTGGGGAATAAAAATTTACATAATTGTTTACATAAGCGGTTAAAATAAAGTTATAAACATATCCTCGCATATACTCTAGAACTGAGGCTAATTATGAACGTATTTTCTCATTGTATGCCATAAACAGAATGATATATTCATTCACGTAACGAAATAACTATTTTGTTTAGCCTACATTTATATAAGCGTTACGCTCTATAAATATCAATTGTGCAATGTTCCCATGCATAAATCTCACTCACAGAGTTGCCGTTCCATGTAGCCCATTGATTCTAGCGAGTTCATCGCATTCCACAAAAAGTAGTGGCATTCTAAAAATAGCGCGCGTAGCTAGCAACGGCTGTATAGCTGTGTTAATATACTCGTACATGCATCAATAATAGCGTTCAGAAAATCATAAGCCTAAACATTTCTATAAATGTGGAAAAATTTATATTATAAACTTACTGTTAATTTGATTTAAAATTGTGATTACGATTTATTAACGATTATTTATAATTGCATCTTTCTATCAACTTCTCCAGTAGATGTTATTTAATCTGTAAAAAGATGATACATTTTTTCTATTGATAAAATGTTATGAAAGAAGATTCGGAATATGTCGAATTGTCATTCGCGTAGCATGAATACACAATTTGCAATACTAATTATACACAGGAACCCTTGATATATCATATTTCTACTGATATAAATTAAACTCGTCATAGTCTGATGAATGTGTATGTTTGCGTTATCAAAAAATAAAGCCTTAACATTTAAAAAATCGCTGAATGTTCCCTGACTATTGCTTTTTATTGGGATACACAGTGTACATGCTTATTTGACTTCAAATCGTTATTATATTATATAACTAACATTAATGGTATATTACCGGTACTATAAATAACTATATAGACTCGTCTGATATTTTTAATTCATTCCCGAAATTATTTTCGTACATTGTTATTTTGTTAAATTGGCTTGACAAATACAGATAACAATTATGTTAACCTAAATTATTTTGGTTATTCATATATTACTGGTGGAAACATGCAGTTGTATGATTGGTTTATTCACGGCATAGATATTAATTATAATTCTATTAAATTTTTAAATTTTTTAATTTATGTCAAATTAACTTTTGCGTCCGAGAAGTTTTCTTATAGTGTCCGAAAAATCTGGGGTCCAATAAGTCCCCTAATATTGGTGGGGACCAAAAAATCTGGGATCTGAGAAGTCACGTAACCGATCATTTTGGCCGTCTGTTTAGGTAATCTTTAAATGACATCTCAATATTAATTTCAGCGCCGATTGTCTTTTTTAAAGACATTTCTTGTTTAAACATTGAAGGCGTGTGCATACTTCTGAAAGAAATGCGCGGGTTAAAAAATTTAGATATCTTCAGTGCCATATATTTGTACCGCTGATCTATTAAATTATTTATAAACCGACTATGCATTATTTTCTCTGTTACTCTCTTTCTAAGTGAATTATCAGTGAAAAATCCAACAGCAACCACACAACAAAGTTACACATTTGTCAGATTTAAATTTATTTGTGTAGAAAGTTCAGCCTACATTCCTCATTTCTAACATTTCTTTTTTAATTTAATAAAGATATTTCTTGTTAGTTCTTCGTCCACTCAGAGATGTTTATTCATAGATCTGTAATCCACCTTATCATAACCAAACGGTACCAGTATCATTTGTGCATAAGAGAACAATGGTATTTTCTAATAAGAAATTCATTTGGGCATGCAAAGGTTGTCATCGCTAAGGTCTTGCAGAATACACAGAACAACTTTTCCAATTGGTCACTAGATATAATGAGAAATAAAACTCATAAAAGCAAAACGAAATAAGCGTAGTATAATACGTTGTTATCAAAGAATAATTCATTGAAAATTGTTCAAAGTAATGTGGATAGAAAAATATCACAAGGCACGCGAGTTCCACTGCTGTATTTTGACTGAACCCTGAATTCTAAGGTCACACATTATCAGTACAGTGTATGACGGCCGTCAGCTGTATTTACTTCCTGGTCCCGAGCTCGCATAGAAACGATGTACCGTCGGATCAAGCGCTGGGTGATATTGTCCCACTCCTGCGTAGCAAGAAGCTCCAGGGCCCGTATTCGCCAACCCATTCTTAAGAATTAAGAATAGAGTTAGACTCAGGAATAAATAATTGTTCGTTTGCAAGTATGCTTAGTAACAAAGATGATTATATCATCGTTCTAACTAAAAATGCTGTATTTTTACTGGGTGAAAAATACCATGTAAGATTCACATTTAACAGCGTTCTTAGAACTTAGCAGTTTCAAGAACATTCTTTATTCTTAGTCTTAAGTCTAAAGAATGGGTTTGTGAATACGGGCCTGGGGGTTGCTGGGTTGTTGAAGACGCCGAATACCAATACATCCTAAACGGAGACGATCGAACATGGACGTTATTCGTCTGAATCATTTGCATGGTAGCTCTAGCTACAGGGTGCATTGTTCTGTACAAGTGGCATGCCCCTATTTGCTCTCATGTTTGGTATTTAGACTGGGGCAACAATTTCCTTTTGATTGTCAACAGCGTAATCCGGCCCCGCGAAGACGACTTCGGGCCGTTTGTGGGGCAATCGGACGTCCATGTCGACCAATTGTTTGCGATGCTTGCGTAAGTGAATCTGTCACGGAGGTGGCACAGAACAATGTCGTTGTCGTTGTCTTGATGGTCTGTGTTAACGCATCTCTTCGGTCGCCGGTGCCTGTTATCAACGCTTCCGGCTTGGTCAAATTTTTCCCCACACCTTCTGTATCATATACAACCGGTGGTTGAAGTGTTGTGCCACCTACAAAACACATCTGCATACATGTCATACGTCCTCGTCTCACCGGAATTGTCCCGGTTTTGCGAGGTCTGTCCCGACGTCCCGGTAAGAAGCATTTTGTCCCGGTCAATCACAAAAATCGATGTTAGTGTACCATAAAACTTACATTGGGCCAAAAATTAACTTCAGATCGTTAATCCCTTTATCGGTCCCTATGACAACAATACCCGCTATCCGCGTGTCAAAGAGGAGCAGTAATGATACCCCATTAGCGATTTATTGATCGCTTGTCACACTTTCGCGGGATGGGGGTCATATATCCGCGGTCGCCGATTGTTGCATTGTTTCGGAATAAAAAAGGAACTGTGTTTGTTGTTATTTTGATTTTAAATAGAATAGGTGTTATCGCATAATTAGTCTGGTAACGTTTGAATGTAAGTATGAACATAAATTGAGAACTTTTCGAGAATTAAAGATGCAAAAACAATCAGTACTGTCTTTAAACTGGTATTGTTCACATCACAAAATTTGATGCAGTTAATGACGCGGTGTATAGTGGAACGTAGCCCAGGTATTAGTCTGCTGGAGTAGCCTCCCTTGTAAACGCATTTATTTCTTTGACAATCAGTGTTTATATTTGCGTGTTTCGTGTAATTTCTTTGATGTCATAGTTAAAAATACATGTTATCATTTATATTATTGAATAAATATGATTGAAATATATGCGTGTGTATGTTTGTGTTATTCATTTTGGGTGTTTATTGTTTGAACTATAACTATGTAGACCACAAAAGGAAATAGGACCTAGGTTAGATACGATCAACTATTATTATTACTCGTTTTTTTTCGGAAAAACCGACAATATTGACGTGTCCCGGTCAAATGTCCCGGCGATTTTTTGGCAATGCCCCGTTTTGGCCTGAAAAAATATGGCATGTATGCATCTGTGAATGTTTGGTACAAATACAAGTATAAATGTGTAAAAATAATTAAATCGTTGCTAAATTTAAGTGGATACATTTAAAGCTAACATACCCGTCTTTAAGACGTTTCGGCTTGAATAATTTCAACCGTCGGCGCCTGTCCACGCTCTGTGAGGTTTACTCTTACCATTTTGAATGTTTTTTTAGATCGTATGTTCGAAATACATAACGACCACAGGCAATTTGATGGCATATTGCGCACGAGGAACCCGAACCGGAAAATGACCGACCCGTTATGGATCAGTGCTATTATTAGTATGATTAGTTAAGAAATTTAAACACGAACCGATAGTAAAGTACGACACATACAAATGCCCAATCGTCGATTCAGTTTTCAAAAAATTAAAAATTTAGTGACCAATTAGAAATTGTTGAGTGTACAGTATACGGTGACCTCCCTTGTTTTTCAGATTGCCATGTAAATATCTGCCATGAAACCAACACAACCTTTAAACCAACGTCTGTTAGTTGTTTCTAAGGCATTAAGCCAATGTACAGACAAGGTTCGATAAATATTTGTATAGTTTTATTTTTTGACAATAATTCTTACAGGAATAATATGTTGGATTTAGGGTACACATTTTCGGATGTTTCGCATTTCGGATGTTTCGCATTTCGGATTACATGTCTTTTTCAAATAGGCAATGCCGTATTTATTTGTTTCTTTGAAAAAAAAAACACCAATTGTTTGTAATGTTGATCTAGAAAAACACATTCCTTTCCCTGTAAAGTTGGTCTAGAACATTTTGTTTGAAAAAAGCATCATTTTTTGTATTGTTTGGGGTAACTTTCAGGCGGCTGTGTATGGTCACTGTGTGTCCAGCGCAAAATCACCAAAACACCAGCAATGTGCCAAAGAATTTGAAGCTTTCAGTGCCTGCGTTAAACTTGCGGTATGAAACAAGTTTATCAAAATTTATCGACAGAATAAAAATCATATGTAAAATATAAAATGTTAGCAACAAGTGCAAGTTTATAATCGTAATTAAAATACATGAAGCCATTCAGGGTAAATTAGGCAATCTAAAAAAATGGCTTTAAATTGTTATAGTATTGTATAACACACAAAGTTTTTGAAACGATTTTGGGGGCAAAAAGTGTGCATATATACGAAACGTTTTACAGTACTTTTCATCTTACTGTAAACAGGCTATAAATATTTTACAAGTCAACAACTGCAAAACCTTAACATTATGGATATTGTTGCATCAGAAAACTTGTAAAATGAAAATTGAAATTCTGGTTTAATTATCAGTATGTTTGTTATTTTGCATATTATTGTACTAATATTTCAGCTGAAGAAGTTTAAATGAGCGTAACTGGATTTCGAGGCCTACCAAATAGTGCCAGGCAGAACAACTTGCCACGAAGATGCATCTTGGGATGAGATTGGAACAATTAAACATTAATGTTGAAGTATTAGAGCAATAATACATTCATATCCTTGTAATTGAGATGCTAGTAAATGTAACTACCAGTATTATTGAATTGTTAAATCACCTTATAATTGAGATGCTAGTAAATGTAATTACCAGTATTATTGAATTGTTAAATCTCCTTATAATTGAGATGCTAGTAAATGTAACTAACAGTATTATTGAATTGTTAAATCTCCTTATAATTGAGATGCTAGTAAATGTAACTACCAGTATTATTGAATTGTTAACTCTCCTTATAATTGAGGTGCTAGTAAATGTAACTACCAGTATTATTGAATTGTTAAATCACCGTATAATTGAGATGCTAGTAAATGTAACTACCAGTATTCACTCATTCTCATTTTTTCGGCCAAATACATGTCACAGGTACAATAACTATCACAAAATGTGTATTTCCATATATATGAGTTATGTAGGCACCTTGTTTTATAAGCACAATGTATTTGTTTTAAATGAAACCAAAAAAGATGTATCGGAAACTCTTTTGAATTAATTAAACGTACCCTTTATCAACATACCCCCCTATAAAATCCACTGCCACAAACATAATGCCCTATTTTTTATGGGTAATTTATTCTGCATTTTGACCGAGTTCAGTAAGATTTGTTTAATACTTGATTGGTTATTGTTTGTACAATGAGGTTTCAAGATAGAAAAAATATACTGCAGAATTATATCATTAAAAAAAATATTTTATTCGTGTCACAAGATGTTGAAGTTTACGTGACACTAACTTATTTGCTGTGCTGTCATAAAATTGTTTTGAAGAAAATCATGGTTTAACATTTCAATTGATAAGACTTTTTACACAACTTCTTATGAAAAAACAAACTTTTCATCAACCTTATCATACAAAATCAAGATTTAAGCCATTAATGGTCTAAGCTCATATGGGGGAATTTTCTGTGAAGCTTTACGTGACGACTGTTCGTCTCTTGCCAGACTTTTCTCTATGAAATTGACAGTGTTATATGTAATCTCTTACTGAGAACTGTATAGTATGACAAATAGAGTGACAAGTTATAAAAAAATAACAGATTTTGGTTATTGGAAAGGTAACTTGAAGATTACGTGACTGAATACTTACGTGACAATTTTATGAAACGTGCGTTTACCGCGGTGTAGACAGCGACCAAATAATTCGTTCGGTATTTTCGGTTTATGCCGTGATATTTATGACGTCATTGAATGTCTTTCTAGGGCCATTTAGTTGGAATCAATGACACATGATCTTTTGTGTTAGGTTGCTTATTTGAACTCCCCTTGTTTTTGTTTTGTCAAATATATCATGATAACTGTATAGAAAGAATGTGTTTTAATTGCACTTATGCTAAGAAGTAATTAAAGATAAGTGCTTTTATGACGCATGGTTGATTATCAGGGTCTGGTGCACATAGAGAGCATAGATTAAAATGTCACGTAAAATTTATAAAATGTCACGTAAAATTCATACATAAAATGTTGAACTTATTGCTTTTGTTTGTTTTAATTTCACTAATAGTATGTTTAAATAAGTTTGTTTGTCCAATAATACAAACGTACATCGACATAGACAGGGCTAAAATAGCTGAAATCTTGAAAAAGTTAGTTGAATTTTACGTGACAAATATGAACTGAGTTATGTCATTAAAATGTCAAATACTCTACAATTATCCATCATTTATCACATTTATATTGGTAAATCTAGTTATTCAGAAAACAAGGATGTCATTTCAAAAAAGTTTGCGATAGTTTTACCACATGTGATATCCGTTAAATGTAACAGTTGAGTTCATTGAATTTTACGTGACAATTGGTATGGATTTAGCATTTTAATGGTTCTATGTCAATTATAATCTTTATTTTTCTACAAATTTTTATATTTGCAAGTTATTTGCCCCACATCTACGATAGATTAACCCATTTTCTGCTGAAGTACGTACTTGTACAATGTGTTTCTTGTTTAATGAATTGTACGTGACAAAAGCACGTTATAAAAAAAAATCCTATAAAATGGTCTTATATCAGTTGAGCTGTATTATTTCTGCTTTAGGGTTTATAAAGGTTTTGTGTGCACTACTATTAAATTTGACTCTGCATTTACGCTTTATTTTAGGTGTGAGAATATATGAAAAAAACAAAAGGACAATAATGCAAGAAATTACTGTTTCTTCAGCCCTATTTTTCATCCATTGTTCGACAATGTTATCAGTTAAGTGTTTTCAAGAAGTTAAATAATTGAAATTGCTGTGTTGATAATTTAATAAAGACAAAAAAGTGCATCTCTTATGTTTGTTTTTATCATAATCTGTATCTGTCATTAGGCTGGTATCACTGTCACATAAAATACATAAGTACAACTCAGGCATATGTTGACAGCGTACTACAGCAAAAAATAAAGCTTTCACAATATGGCCATCACTTAAAACTCAACACAGATAAGTTCCATTTTCATATTAAACATAAATTTGTATGAAAATGAGAAGTCATAAATCTCATATTTATGTTATGCTTTTCGGCCCAAAACATGAGAATGAGTGACTATTGAATTGTTAAATCACCTTATAATTGAGATGCTAGTAAATGTAACTACCAGTATTATTGAATTGTTAAATCTCCTTATAATTGAGATGCTAGTAAATGTAACTACCAGTATTATTGAATTGTTAAATCTCCTTATAATTGAGATGCTAGTAAATGTAACTACCAGTATTATTGAATTGTTAAATCTCCTTATAATTGAGATGCTAGTAAATTAACTACCAGTATTATTGAATTGTTAAATCACCTTATAATTGAGATGCTAGTAAATGTAACTACCAGTATTATTGAATTGTTAAATCTCCTTATAATTGAGATGCTAGTAAATGTAACTACCAGTATTATTGAATTGTTAAATCTCCTTATAATTGAGATGCTAGTAAATTAACTACCAGTATTATTGAATTGTTAAATCACCTTATAATTGAGATGCTAGTAAATGTAACTACCAGTATTATTGAATTGTTAAATCTCCTTATAATTGAGATGCTAGTAAATTAACTACCAGTATTATTGAATTGTTAAATCTCCTTATAATTGAGATGCTATTAAAGTAACTACCAGTATTATTGAATTGTTAAATCACCTTATAATTGAGATGCTAGTAAATGTTAACTACCAGTATTATTGAATTGTTAAATCTCCTTATAATTGAGATGCTAGTAAATGTAACTACCAGTATTATTGAATTGTTAAATCTCCTTATAATTGAGATGCTATTAAATTAACTACCAGTATTATTGAATTGTTAAATCTCCTTATAATTGAGATGCTAGTAAATGTAACTACCAGTATTGTTGAATTGTTAAATCACCTTATAATTGAGATGCTAGTAAATGTAACTACCAGTATTATTGAATTGTTAAATCTCCTTATAATTGAGATGCTATTAAATTAACTACCAGTATTATTGAATTGTTAAATCTCCTTATAATTGAGATGCTATTAAATTAACTACCAGTATTATTGATTTGTTAAATCTCCTTATAATTGAGATGCTATTAAATTAACTACCAGTATTATTGAATTGTTAAATCTCCTTATAATTGAGATGCTAGTAAATGTAACTACCAGTATTATTGAATTGTTAAATCACCTTATAATTGAGATGCTAGTAATGTAACTACCAGTATTATTGAATTGTTAAATCTCCTTATAATTGAGATGCTATTAAATTAACTACCAGTATTATTGAATTGTTAAATCTCCTTAATGATAATGCTTTGATAAATGCATATGTACTGCTGCAAGAAATATACTGAAAAATATGAAATGTTTTGTTAATTGAGCTACCAGTAGATCCACTAGTATTATGAAAGGTGCTTCACAAAGGCATGTCTGTGAAGACCTTGGACTATCAAGGCTTTAAACTTGCAAACAAGTTAAGACTTTCCTCTGTCGTCTGGAATTTCCTCACACTGTATGCGAAATTTGAACAAGCTGCAACTTTCCATTCTTAAGCACACATTTTGTCAAACTGTACATAGCAGATAAAAATGGTCCTTGATGCACGAGAACTTTTTGAATTGGCTGAAATATCAAAACTTGCACTTTAAATCATCTATTTTTAGTTCTATTACAACAACTGATGCATTTTAGATGACACGTGTACCAGTAGATGAATTACAAAACACAACACTTAGTCGCAGAAAAATTTATTTAGGCACTACAACCTGTTTTTTCAGAATATTTCACGTTTCATGCCAAAATGCAGTATTGCATACATATCTGGTCACATACCACATAGTATTACATTGGTATACTGGTAGGTATTTATTTAATGGTAAAAATTTAAAATAAAAGTTAAAATCAACAATTGAAAAACCAAATTCTCACACACTAAAATGCAATGCTTAATTGTTTCCACATTCAACAAGTTACCAATGCAAATATATATTGTCATTCTCAAAATAAAGATACACACAAATAGAAATGCAAACACAATATATATTTTTAGTACTACCTTGTTTGTTTTTTTCTCAAATGAATATTAAATAAATAGATCATAAAAGTTCTACGACCAAGAACATTAACTCAAAATCAGGTTGGTACACAATAAGGTGTACATATTGCACAGTGGGGTACAGTGGTAATCGTTTCTCATGAAATCAGTTCAAGTGAAAAACACATCTTTAGCAAACATTTATATCTGCCAAAGACCAAATATGTATACACAATAACTAAAACGACAATACTTCATCGTCAAGGCATTACTGGTAATAGCAATCAAATTTATATCATGTCATATTACGTTTATACATTATACAATCGGAACGATTTACAAATAAGTTGATATAGCATACAACAAATGCAGGAAAGTTGTCTGCACCGATTAACAATTTGAGAACATTCAACTATAGCAATGTTCCGAACAAGAACTTGCTAATGCACAAAGTCCTGCACGTAGAGGCTTTGTTGAATGAGCTGCAGAACCTCCATCCACACTACTGCATCAATGCATCCTGCCCCTGCCCTACATCTCCCTCTGGTCTCGGAGAGCGTACAGGACATCATCCTGGCTCACGTTGAGGCGCACTCGCATATTCATGTCGTTCCTGCTGTGCTCGATAAGCAGCAGACGAATGCTGCCCAACCGAGAGCACATTCCCGACAGATCTCCAGTCGATGGGGGGTTCATTCCTGCAACAAGGAATTATCAGCTGCTACAATATACATGTATTGAACTGTAAGACTGTTGCATTCTACACTATTAGTCTTTTCTTTAATAACATACTTCAAAGTAAGCAAAACACTGCTTAGAGTCATGTTTAATCAAACCAAATTGTCAATAATGCAATGTAATTTGTGCCAGTTGGTGTGCATTGTACATGTGTAGTTAATGCAGCAGTCAAAAAAATATGTTAATAAAATAAAATTTAGCACAAATCGTTTCTCATGAACATCTTGCTGATCAGAATACAAAAAAAAACGTGTTGAAATTGGTAAAATAATCATGTTTTGGTAACTTTTATCATAAAATCATCTGTACGCGATAGCTGGTGATGCCTATGGAGTAAATCAGCATGTACATTAGTGTATATTCCGTTCGTATCAAGCGTTGTCGAGCATATAAATTATAAAATGCCTTTCGTAAATAAGAAACAGTTGTCAGTGGAATTAACGTCATTAACTTTCATTAGAACTAATGCCAATTTAGGACGTATTGAATTATATTCTATGGACTGCTGCTTTAAAGCTTGATGAGCACTAAATAACCGATATATACAAAGTGAGCGCACCTTCAAGCCTGCAGAGAGAGATGTGCTGATCGTAGAGGCGGGAGAAATCTGCCTCCTCCAGCCCCAGTCTCTGAAACTCTGACACCACGGCACGCAGGAATATCTTCTCCTGATCACTGGAATTCCTGCATAGAAATATCCGCTAGTGGTTACAGTGTGGGACTTTACAAAGCGTTAAGTTTAGAATGATCAGGTTACCAAACAGGGGTTATTTTCCATCATTTTCATGAAAGTTCCATTTTTTTAAAAATAAAAAACTACATTTCAATCGCATGTCGTCTCTTGAAAGCTTGGTTAAATAATTTCTATAACAGCAAAGTTCGATAGAAATAAGTCAGCTTATTAATCTTTAGGAACAGTTCTGACGATACCTACAGACAAAAATCTGACCAATGTAACCACCACAGGTTATAGCTTTTGATGATCTTATTAAAATGAAAGGCGAGCAATACACACCTGATAGCAACTATCTTAGGGGATGAAAACATCTCCTGAAGTGCGGTATCCACGTGAGCCATCCCCACCAGAACATCTTTCTTCTGCTTCTGGGCTGCCAGCTCTGCAATCTCTGTGGACCGACGGCAGATGTCCAGGGCTCTGCGTGCGTCCCCAGACAGTGCGGCCACCTTGCGGGCTGCCAGCTGGATGGCGTCCTCGTCAAAGGCCTCGAGTCCCTTCATACGTGACAGCACAATGGTCTGCAGCTGCTTGAACGTGTAGGGCTGGAACGTCATCCGGGTCAGACCCTGGAATACAACACATAGCAGGAGATGGCAATGGGTGGATGGACAACTTGTAAAAAAGTGTCATATTCAGGAAAAATACTGTTAAAACAATAATTATTAATTCAGGGTTGCCCCTTAGTTGAGAAAATGAAATTCCCTGACTTTTCCCTGACTAAACCATACTTTTCACTGATCAATACGACCATATTGTTTCGGCCTCCTCCTTCCCTACAGCCGTCCAATCCTCACTTAGATGTTTTTTGTTTCAGATATTTTTGTTTCAGATTATATCAAACTTCATTAACAAATACCAAAAATATACAAGTGTAAATATTATGATGATATAAGTCAGTGATGGTAATTGACTAGACTGGACTGTGCTATAAACACACATATTCACATATATAACTCTGCTATCTGTTCGACATAGTGGATGCTACTAGGGTTTATATCCTTTACAAAGGCAGAAAGAATGTTTTTCTCTGTCTTCACATTTGATACTAGCAGAAACTTATCTTTGTGCTTCTTTCCTTTGGCATGGTTCATTTTGTTTGTTTGAATTTTTCTCTGTTCTTAACAGTATTTCAGTCATATCACATGGTCAGTTAGCCTACTGACACTTTTCCTGTCCACACTTTTACTGGGCAAGCTTAGCCGATCTAAGCGGTTTACCAGTACTAAGTGCATATACTTATGCCAGTAACTGACAACTGCCCTACTTTGTAACTGACAACTGCCCTACTTTAATCAGAGGTAGGGGAAGATTTACCGTAGAAATAATTTCATGACCAATCCCTACATACGTTATGTGGCCGAGCTGGGGTTCGAACACACGATCTCCGGATTGACAGCCCAGCGTTCTACCAACTGAGCTAGCCGGGCCTGGCGTCCTCCTTTGGCATGGCTTCTAAGAGCCCACTGCCCCATAAGTGCAAACAAAAATCCTCCAACACACACAAGGCAACATGCTTTTTTGACATTTCTTTAGTCCTTTCTTACCCATGCTGAAAACTCTGAGTCAGTCACCAAGCATCATAAAATATTGTTTGTTTGCTTGTCTTTGAAAAGAAAATACTCAGGTCTATAGATCTTAGGGTTGTCACAATATACCCGTATATTGCGAGGGCTGAGCGTGAAACTATTGTATCTGATATAGAAATGATAAGCAGATACAATAGTTTCACGCTCAACCATCGATTGGTTTATTGCAATATTTGATTTTGCAATAAAACATTGCAATATGAATGTCCATACCAATATAATGCATTATTTATTTGGTCTTTTTACAGTTTTGTATTATTTCTTGTTATTATTACGTTGATTGCAAAACTTTTGACTGAATTAAAACATACTTATTGTCAGTGATAAACAATTGAAAGCCAGTATTATTTTGTACAGTTGATAATTTTGTAGGGGTGGTCAAAAGCGCAACCATTATATATAGACTGTACTTGCAACCAATAATATTCCATTTATGTTTGGTAAACATGTTTTCTCTTAAAAGTTTATGCTTAATAATACATTTAACCTGACATTGTTTCCAGTTTAAATAAAGAGTGTAATAAATACATAGTTAATGCACAAATCAAATATACCTCATGAATAGAGTACCTGTACATGTAAAATAATTCTGAATGTAATATAATAAATACAGTGAACTGCAATGACAGACAGTTTGAGAGTGTTGCTCATAATTGTTTTACTTTTCTATCTGCTGTTTATATGTTGTTATTGTTGCGCCTTTCATCAACATCGGTGTTAATAAAAAGTAAAAAAACCATCCAATAAAATATTCTGCTGCCCATAGTGATTTTATCAGTCTTAAGTTTATTAAATACACAAATACAAAGGTCGCAATATATCGCAATACATATTGCAATAAATTGACAAATATTGCAACATATTGCAATATGGATTTCTAATATCATAACACCCCTAATAGATCTATTTCTTTTCATCTATAAGTAAGTGTAACCTGAATATATAAGCATTAATGTTTGATTTATAGAACAATTTCATCATCTGTTTGATAATTAACACACTGTAGAGTTAGGAAAGGCAAGGGTTGCAAAGTCTTTCAGTCTGTAAAAGTCTAAAGTTAAGATAAAAAAAAAATTGGTTCAAACACATTTAACTCTCATTTAATTATGTTTATTCACAATCAAACCAAAATGCGTTTAGAAGTACTTATAAATACTGCTTGAAGACTGCCATAGTCACTGAAGATTTTAGACCCAGAAATTCATTTTTCCCTGACTTTTCCCTGACTTCTCTAAAATTTTATTTTTCACTGACCATTTTCCAGATTTCCCTGACAATTCACCGACCTTGAATTTTTTTTTCCCCCTGACTTTTCAAGTTTAGTGGCAACCCTGTAAATTATTCATAAATCACATATTTTCATGGGCACGCTCATCCACAAACTCAGAGTGTCCAACAAATATTTATGTCCTAAGTTGTACATCTGAAATACTGTTATGCCTTCTGCTGTCACATCAGACTAAATATGTGCAATTGCAAAGGATATTGAACATACCAGTCTGCTGGAGACACGTTTCATCATAATTCTCTCTGGAAGATCCATTGTATTAGCGACAGCAAGAACTATCAGTCGAGCGCGCTGCTTGCTCGGCCAATCAAAAATGTTGTACATGACGTCCTGCTTCCGTGTCCACAACAAGTCAAGCTGAAATGATTCATGAAAAGCAATGAGAGCACTCAAACATATTCCAATGTGGTTGTAGATGTTTCCTTTTCAAACACTGTCAAACTGTACATATTTTCTCTGATAAATTGCTCTCAGTTATAGTTTCACTTCACACTAGTACATCGAACATTGAAATAGACAGTAACTGCAAGACTTAATGTTTATGACTGGAAAATCTTTGAATCATGTCAGTTAAGACTAGGGATGTCGACGAATATCTGGATATCCGAATATCCGGTAGTATCCAGTTACGAAGTTAGTAACCGAATATTTATTATTAATATAACAAGAGAAAAATGCGGAAACTGCATTAAAGCCAGATTTTGTATTTTGCAGATGGGGGTACATGTATAAGTCAATGTTGGTGAAGAAGTATGGAAGTTTCATGTCGATGATCTAAAATGTATGCAGTTTGGTGAGACTTGAACCATTTTCACAGGTTTGGTAGAGGACCATCCAAGGAACAATTCTGTAAAGTTTCATCAAGATTGATCAAGAACTTTAGAAAATATGACAGGAATACGAAACTTTAAAGCAAATTCTATTTTTGGCTCTTGTGGCCATTTTGTGAAGTGAGGCAGAACCATTTGAATAAGTTTGGTAGAGGACCACTAAACGAACATTGGTGTGAAATAATTTGAAAATCTAGCCATAGGTCTAGAAAATGGCGTTTAAGACATATTTCTATTTTTACTTCTGGCGGCCATCTTGTGCAGTGAAGTGGACCCATTTTCACAGGTTTGGTAGAGGACCATCCAAGGAACATTTCTGTAGTTTCATGAAGATTTACCAAGAACAATTGAAAATATGACAGGAATATGAAACTTTAACGCAAATTCTATTTTTAGCTCTAGTGGCCATTTTGTGCAGTGAGGCAGAACCATTTGAATAAGTTTGGTAGAGGAACACTAAACGAACATTTGTGTAAAATTATTTGAAAATCTAGCCATCGGTTTAGAAACAACAGCTGTCTGAGTACAGCGCGCTCGACTATTCGAAGTATTTCAGTTGGTACATACTTTGGATAGTGAAAGGGGCATAAATTTGTTAAAATACTGTATTTTTAAGTGAAGCCTTGTATAGTTTATAAATTTTTGGAACAAAAACTTTAACCACAAAGTCTATGTAAAAAGTGGGCTCACTCTGTCAAAATACAAAACAGAGTTATGGGTTATAGTTGCCCCTGATACTAGAGTTGATGACAAAGGTTAGTTCCAAGTTTCAAGTCAATAACTTATGCAGTTTTGAAGTTACCAAACTTTTTAATATAAACTTTAAACAGAAAATCTAAGTGAAAAGGGGGCATAACTCTGTCAAAATACAAAATAGAGTTATGGGTAATGTTGCCCCTGGTACTAGAGTTGATGATACAGGTTAGTTCCACGTTTCAAGTGAATAACTTATGTAATTTTGAAGTGACACAACTTTTGAAAATAAACTTTAAACAGAAAATCTATGTGAAGAAGCTACATAACTCTATCAAAATACAAAATAGAGTTATGGGGAATGTTCATCCTGATACCGGAGTTGATGACAAAGGTATATTCCAAGTTTCAAGTGAATAGCTTTTGTAGTATTGAAGTTACAAAACTTTTGAATATTAACTTTAACCAGAAAATCTATGTGCAAAAGGGGCATAACTCTGTCAAATACAAAACAGAGTTATGGGGAATGTTGCCCTTGACACTGGAGTTGATGACAAACATTAGTTCCAAGTTTCAAGTGAATAACTTAATGTAGTTTTGAAGTTACAAAACTTTTGAATATAAACTTTAACCAGAAAATCGAAGTGAAAAGGGGCATAAATCTGTCAAAATATAAAACAGAGTTATGGGGAATGTTGCCCCTGACACTGGAGTTGATGACAAAGATTAGTTCCAAGTTTCAAGTGAATAACTTTTGTAGTTTTGAAGTTACAACACTTTTGAATATAAACTTCAACCAGAAAATCCATGTAAAAAAGGGGCATAACTCTGTCAAAATACAAAACAGAGTTATACGGAATGTTGCCCTTGATACTGGAGTTGATGACAAAGGTTAGTTACAAGTTTCAAGTGAATAACTTATGTAGTTTTGAAGTTACAAAACTTTTGAATATAAACTTTAAACAGAAAATCTAAGTGAAAAAGGGGCATAACTCTGTCAAAAAACAAAACAGAGTTATGGGGAATGTTGCCCTTGACACTGGAGTTGATGACAAAGGTATATTCCAAGTTTCAAGTGAATAACTTTTGTAGTTTTGAAGTTACAAGACTTTTGAAGAAACATTTGAACCAAATTCAGACGCGGACGCCGGGGGTAGTAGGAAAGCTCACCTATTCTTCGAATAGTCGAGCTAAAAAATGACGTTTAAAAGCTAAAAGCCTCTACTGGAGGTCTTAACATCGTACTGCGGACGTGTCATAAACACACCCTTCGGTTGGTATTCGATTATTATAAAACAACAGGTGATACTTTTACACCACACTAACTTTGACAGGACTATTAAACAAACAAGATGTCACAATCAATTATGCCAATTAGGTGCGTCCCTCTTTATAAGAGATGGTTCTCTACCACCAATTAATGTCAATTATCGATGTTCCAACCAACTATTGAAATCAAATAAATCCATTGTTAACCAATTATTTCTAATAGGCAAAAATTTAAATACTCTCTTATCCAATCAGTTCGCATCTAATTATTACTGGTATTTCAGTTTTTTCTTACTTATTCTTTTACAAACCAGTGTATTGTGCAGACGGAAAAAATATCGCAACATATATCATTTATCAGATTGTGTTAATGTAAAAGTTATCGGAAGTTACTAATTGACAAATAATTCGGCTTTGTTATATTGCCCTGGTTGTATATGTTAAATACTTGGGTGAAAAGTCTTGTTCTGTTCACTTACATGTATCTTTGCGCAAATCACGTTTAATTCGGTACTTGAATTGAAAGGCATAACACCATTGCACGCTACACAAAAGAAACAAAATGCACAATTTACAAACTGAAATTGACAGTTTGTTACATGTACTTTTTTCAATATAAATTTAAAATACTGTGTTTTTCAAAATAGAAGTATCGTAATTTAGTAAGATCCGATACGTCTAGATGTAAACTTAATTTTGCAACTTTAACATGTGCCAGATTCCGGCCGCCAATCCAATCTATACGGTTATCTGGATACTATCCGGATATTACATACAAATATCCGGATACCAATTCTGGTATCAGTTGACATCCCTAGTAAAGACCAATCATAAGACAAACAGAATTTGCTCAGTATTTAGTAACTTTTCTTTAACCAAAGAAATAAATCAGTACAAGACTATGTGTGATTCAATGCAGGCTGCCTGTCCAGGCTTGCGCTGTCAAGGCTATGTGTGTGTACCTCATCTACCAGAAGGACTATGGTGTCACGGGAGCTGGAGCCACAAAACCGTCGGTTCAACAGATCAGCTGCGTGGTCAGGTGTGGCCTTCTGACCAGTCAATTGCTGAAACAGATCAAAATCACAGACATGTGGATATGGAATACTTTAAGTACATCCAGGTATTGAACTATAAAAAACTAATGGGAACAGTCTATTCAGAATATGGCTGATATCAATAATATTGATTTACTGAAACAAGAACATCAGCTAAAAACATAATAATAAAGTGGCTGCAAAATTTATGAGAACGACAAATTGAAGATCAAATCAAGATATATCCCATTTACGTGAGTTACGAGTTCCGAGTTTGCTAAAAGGTCTAACACTTCAAGTACTGCAAGTTTACTACTGCTGTGGTCTTGAAAGGTTAAGTTCTTATTTTAAGCAGTTACCAAAGTGTTACCAGACCTTCCAAGTCCATAGTTCACCGACTCCAGAGCTGTACATTCAACACACAATAACCTTACCTTTAGTATCTCCACATAAGCCTGCTTGGGTTCAGTTAGTTTCATGCCGTTTATCTCGAGGTATTTGAATGAGGGCAGTTCTTCGTCCTCGCGCCCCTGGACCAGGGACCGGACCACCTCCCGCACTGTGGCCGTCTTTCCCGTACCCGGTACGCCAGAGATGTACATGCACCTGCGGACAGAAGAGCAGGACTCAGAATTGGGGAAAGTGAACATAATGAATAGTACTAGCATCAAGGAATTTAAATACACTGAATTAGTAGATACATGAAGAAAATATTATAGAAATCTCTGTTACCCGCCAGTTCCATCAATGACTTTGCTTTCGACAAATCCATAAATGTCATCAAACTCCTTTTCTCGACATGGTAGGGTCTCAGGCACTGCCGAGACATGTAACCTGCAGAAACAGACCTACAGTTCATACACACTTGAATGACGGAAAGTCTCTCCAATCGATTCACAAAGTATTACATAAACATGCAACTGGTTTTTGTGAGAAAATAAAGGAGCTTTTTACTAAAGACAGTTGACTTCCATGGCTGGTGTATTAAATGAACATAGTAGAACATTATTTGCCAGAGCACACACCACCAACCTAGCTCTAGCCTCCTCCAGTACGCTGCTGGGGGACATCAGGGGCTGCTTGCGCCCAGGGACAGTGGGGGTGGCCGTGTCAATGACGGACCTCCTGCCCCTGGGGGTACGTGCAGAGTTCCGTCTTTTCACAGATTGCGGTGTCTTCCTCCCCTCTGTGAACACTTCATCATCATCTTCAGTGTCAGAGTCTTCTTTCTTCTTGCTCCTAAATATTGCTCGTTTTTTTTTCAGTGCTTAACATGAATGTTCATATCAGGCTGTTTCAAAACACAAAAACCATTTCAATATCAAAACTATTGATATAGATTTTTTATGGCCGTTTTATGCATTTAAGTCAACAGCCTAACTTTCAAAGTTCAAGCCGCTACTTCAACTTGTATGAGTATTTCAAGATTTTAATACAGAAAAAGAAAAACATTCAAATTAAACTTCACCTGGCTTGGCAATACATTACCGCGAATTCTGTGTTGATACATTGGCATTTTTCCTACTTTTCTTGCTTGCAAAGTCCAAATCATCATCATCAAAGTCACTCAAACTTTCCACATAACTCTTTGGTCTAAAAATAGATCATCAAATAATTCGATCAAGATCATCTAGAATATGTCTACAATAATAACATTTCATTTGAATAACAATAAAATCTTACTATACTTACTTACTTCCAATAATGAAAAGCAAATTATCAAATCTTATTTACACAAAACAAATATTGAAATAATCATCATTATTATCTATGTTAGCACTTGCAATAGCCAAAATTATAGCCATTGGCCATTAAAATTTCTAACTGGCTACACAAATTTCTAACTGGCTACACAAATTTATGGAAATATTTGAAAATGAAGCATATATTTAACATTCTGAGGAAAATATTTCTAAATTAAAACATTCTTTGCAAAATCAAAATTGTTTGCTACTACTTGAAATTTCTTTAGCCTTAAGTTAAGAGCCAACCTAGATTTTAAAGGAAGTATGTTCCCTTACAAAATTATCAGAAAATGTGTTTAAGCATCAGTATGGAGATCTAAATACCACACATTCAAGCATATATTAAATGGACTACTAAGGGTACCAACCCAAGACGAGCTGCTCTCTTTTTAGGAGGTGCCTGTGGTGAGGAAGTGTTATTTGTAACCGTGGAAAACGCCTGCCGACTAGCCTTCCGGAGGTCATCAACCTCCTTAATATTTGTGAACCTGTCAGACAGTCTGGAGCGCACCTTTCTCCCTTCACTGTCGGGTGTAGGTTTTCTGAACGACTGATATTCGTCACCAATACGTTTTAGTCTGACACTCTGTACCCTCCGAACTTTTCGCTCGGAATGGGCAGGCACTGGTTTAGCTTCCTCCAGCACAGCCATGCTGCGTCGGGGCTCTGTTCTACACTGCTTCACACGCAGAATCATCTCATCATCGTCCACAGGCTGTGATTTAGTTGGAGTCTCTTTCCTAGAATTATTTCCTGTCTGCTTCAAATTAAGTCTAGTAGATGGAGAAGAGTCTGTTTTACTTTTCTTACTGTCACTTACACTTACACAGTTTTCCACTTTGCTGCCTTTTCTTTTTGAATTCTGGGAAGGGGAAGGTGGAGTGTCTTTCATTGTGAATGCGCTGCTTGTTAGGTGGTCCTCAACCTCACATATAGGGTCCACCTTGACCGGTGTGTTCCGCTTGCTCCTTCTGGAGCCCCTACTCACACTGCTGACATCCGTGGAGTTGCTGGCGACACTCTCAAGGTCTGTTTCACTGGATATCAAGGACAACTCGTCATCCTCTATCATCTTGGTCACATCTTCAGATTTTAGCCACGGGTAATTCCTCAATCGCGTCATTGGGCTTAACACATCTGCAGAAACTAAAATAAAATATACATTTAAATCTTGCCTTTCATGAGACAATATTACACATGTATGCGTGAAAACAGATACTACAGGCTAATATATTCTGCTGAGAATGACCAAGGAAGGAATAAATGTATAAGTAAATTAATCATATGGTTGCCACTTCAACTAATAATATAAATAACAGTTGGATACATGTTTGCAAAGAAACAAGATTTTACTTAAGTAAATACATGTAGTGAATTTGTATAAGATATGTTTTCTTGTTGTTAGCTGATATAAAAGTACCATATCAACTTTGTATCTGAGCAACTGACAAAGATTTAGCTTGTTTTGAGCATTACTTCATCATTTTTCAAATAATAGAGTACTTGACATTATGTTACCCTATGCAATTAACATTATAAAAGAACTTCCAATTGCCTCCCGGTATACATCCATGTTCTACTGATGTGATCAATGTACTACTCATGGCATACTTAACTTGCAACTGAAGCTGGTAATTTTCATTATAATTATGACAACCAGACGGTCTGACCTATATAATGACAAATCCAATATATTTTTATTTTGAGAAATCAGTACATGAATTGAGTTTTTCACTCATTACATTTTTAATTAATTGAGAAAATGGTGTTTTGAAATTGGGTATTTATGCAAATATATCTTATTTATATATTATATAAGCCTTATCTGCTGCTCTGATGTATCATGAAAATCTGTAATCCTGGAGTCAACAGAAATGAGTGATATTGAGATCAAATTCCACAAGTTTCATGATGATGATTGAGGCTGATGAGCTAAACAATCAACATAATTGTGCATTAGAGTAGGTATGAGCACGTGAAAAACAATAGAGCAATAAGACCCTAGGTCTCCACCTGAGAGGCTAAGGAACTTAGTCAGGAACTTAGAAACTGAGCAAGTTTCACGAATATTCAGCTCTTCAGCTAAAAATGTGGCCTTTAGTGTCCACAAGCTTTTAGTGACCTAGTTTTTGACCCCATATGACCTGGTTTCAAACTTCTCCAAGATATCAAGGGGACAAATGTTCTGAGCAAGTTTCATGATGATTGACCTATACTTGTGGCATCTTTTTTTTCAATTTGGCCTGGTCACCTTGTTTTTGACCCGACGTAACCGAGTTTTGAAATAGTCTGAGATATCATTGAAACAAATGTTCTGAGCAAGTTTCAAGAATATTGGACAAAATATGTGACTTCTAGAGTGTTCACAAGCTTTTTCTTCAATATGCCCTAGTGACCTAGTTTTTGACCCCACATGACCCAGTTTCAACCTCGTCTCGAGATATTATTGGGACAAATGATCTGAGCAAGTTTCATGATGATTGGGCAATAAATGTGGCCTCTAAAGTTTTCACAAGCTTTTTAAAGTTTTCATTATAGCCGAATAAAGAAAACTGCCCCACCCCCTGGCGGCCATGTTTTTCAACTGAGCGGAACCATTTTCCAACACGGCTGAGATATCATAAGATCAAATGTTCTGAGCAAGTTTCGTGTCGATTGGGCAAAAAATGTGAATTCTAGAGAGGTCACAAGCTTTTTCAATAGCCATATTAGGCAAACCGCCCCGCCCACTGGCAGCCATGTTTTTCAAAGGCGCGGAACCATTTTCGAACTTTCATAAGAAGAAATGTTCTGCGCCTTTTTCATGTTGATTAGGCAAAAAATATGACTTCTAGAGTGTTCACAAGCTTTTTGTTCAATTTGACCGATTAATCTAGTTTTTGACCGACATGACCCAGTTTCAAACTCGTCCGAGATATCATTGGGACAAATGTTGTGAGCAAGTTTCATAAACATTGGGCATAAATGTGGCCTCTATAGAGTGTTCACAAGGTAAATTTTAACGATGCACGACTGACAAAAAGCGATCACAAAAAGTCACCATATGCATGTTGTGCTCAGTCGAGCTAAAAGAGGAACTGAATGGCTTAACAGCCATGAGGTACACCTTTAGGACTCAAGCCTGATGGTTGTAACGGCTGACCAGTGTTCTTGGTTCGGATGCTTCTCCTCCTGGATACACTTTGGTGGGATTTTGGCTCCCAATTCTCCTTATCATCATCAAACATGGCTGCAATCTTCCGGCCATCATAGCAGTATGAGGCGTAAAATATTGGGTTCCTCGTTTTGCGACCACTTGGTGACTGTACTGGTACATTTTTGCTTTCTATAACCTTGGTGATAACAATTCAACAGACTGGTTATATTAGAAGAAATAAATAAGCAAAATTTCATTTTCATTACATTTTGGAACCATTAAATGTACATCTCTGAAAATACAAAAATTACCATGTAAAATTACAAGGATGCTGTGTGTAAACTTAAGATAAGTATGTGATTTCTGCCTACCTGACATTTTGAAATAATGTGCCCCAGCTCCAGAACATTGCTGTCGCGGGTGTCTGTGCTGAGAACCACTTCCTGGGTATTCTCTCCATTCCCAAGTAGTTCCAAGGCTTTCAAGGCTGGCTTTGGCAGACATGATCGGCGCATAAACCTTCTGGCTTCAGCTAGCTGTTCTTTGCCTGAGAGCAAGTGACATGAATTGAAAGTGATTTAGTACAATAACTTATGCAAAGATTAGAATTGCACACATCAATAGTTCAATGCACTGACAGGTTTGTACCGCTACAGATTGCTAGGAGTAAGACCTTTATATCGTGCTACAGATTGCTAGGAGTAAGGCCTTTATATCGTGCTACAGATTGCTAGGAGTAAGGCCTTTATATCGTGCTACAGATTGCTAGGAGTAAGGCCTTTATATCGTGCTACAGATTGCTAGGAGTAAGACCTTTATATCGTGCTACAGATTGCTAGGAGTAAGACCTTTATATCGTGCTACAGATTGCTAGGAGTAAGACCTTTATATCGTGCTACAGATTGCTAGGAGTAAGGCCTTTATATCGTGCTACAGATTGCTAGGAGTAAGACCTTTATATCGTGCTACAGATTGCTAGGAGTAAGGCCTTTATATCGTGCTAGAGATTGCTAGGAGTAAGGCCTTTATATCGTGCTACAGATTGCTAGGAGTAAAACCTTTATATCGTGCTACAGATTGCTAGGAGTAAGGCCTTTATATCGTGCTAGAGATTGCTAGGAGTAAGACCTTTATATCGTGCTACAGATTGGTAGGAGTAAAACCTTTATATCGTGCTACAGATTGCTAGGAGTAAGACCTTTATATCGTGCTAGAGAACTTAAAGCCGCAGTCCATAAAATATAATTTGATGCATTTTAAATTGGCATTAGTTCTAATGAACATTAATGCTGTTTATTCTACTGAAACTGTTTTTAATTTAATAATGTCAAATTTGAAAACGCTTGGTACGAACAGAATATACATAACTGTACATGCTGATTTACTCAGAGGCATCACCAGCTATCGCATACAGAAAATATACCAGAAAAAATTACCAAAACATTATAATTTTACAGATTTCAATGCGTTTTTTTTTTTACTGGTAAGATGTCCATTAGAAACCAATTCTGTCATGTTTTTTTTTATTAACATATTTATGGACTGCAACTTGTCTTGCTTTGTTAAGTAATTGGATACCAACGGTGCCTTTTAACAACCATCTTACAAATCATGACAATGTGATTAAGACCAAAAATCCAATGCATACCGGTACATTATCATCTCACCTTTTTCAAACATGTGTGTGATCTGATATACAAGAGCGTTGTCAGCATCATCGTTGGCATCGTTTGAGACCAAAACATAGTCGCCAGTGTTGTAGAGTGTGCCTTGAAGTTTAAATGACCTGTGGCAAACACACACATTTAATAAACAAAAATGTTTTCTGTTGAAAGTGGAGAGACAACTGTCACAATACCAAATATACCGATCCGGGTTTAGCCACAAAAGTTTAAACTCCTCCCCAGCTTTTGTAAAAGGATTAATTTCCATTCATCAACCATCACACACATTACCACATGCTCTTTTGAAACTCACAAAAATAATGCAAATGCTCTCTTGTATGAAATAGTTCAACCGCTAAACACGTGATATCCAAGTGCGATGATTGGATAATATTGCAGATTAATTTGAATATGATTGACATTTGTGGAAGCGTCTATGGATATGGTTAGACAAATAATACCACACCACCTCCATAATACGTACAGGTGTTAAGTGTTGTATAAAACCAAACTAGAATTGTCACATGAGTGACGGATATACCCCCACAATATGGCCTTGTCACAAAACTATGGCATCCATTCAAAAGAAATGGACAGAGAGAGAATGCTTTAATTTGTGAATGGTCAACAGTGTATTTGGAAAAATTTAATTTCAATGGGAGCCACAAATCTGTCAACATGTAGTGGCTTGTAACCAAAGTTGAACTTGATCTGTATTTTATGATGTTACACCTGTGTACCAAAAATAATTAAAATATGTGAAGCCTTTCATGAGCTATTGTCCATGTTTTTCGGAAATTTAAGTCACAAAGGGGGGCCATAACTGTGTCAAAATTTAGTGGTTTGTAACCAAAGTCAAACTTGACCTGTATTTTATGATGCTACACATGTGTACCAATAATTATTTAAATATGTCAAGCCATTGTTGAGTTATTGTCAGGAAACTATGTTTTAAGGGAATTTAAGTCAAATAAGGGGCCATAACTCTGTCAAAATTTAGTTGTTTGTAACCAAAGTCGAACTTGACCCGTATTTTATGATGCTACACATGTATACCAAGAATTATTTTAATATGTCAAGGCCTTCTTGAGTTATTGTCTGGAAATCATGTTTTTAGGGAATTCGAAATCGAAAAGGGGCCATAACTCTGTCAAAATTTAGTGGTTTGTAACCAACATCGAACTTGACCTGTATTCTATGATGTTACACATGTGTACCAAAAATTATGTGAATATGTCAAGCCTTTCTTGACTTATCGTTCGGAAACCAAAAACCAACAGACCGACAAGCTCACTCCTATATACCCCCACTAAACTTCGCTTGTGGGGGTATAATAATTATTAAATGGAAAGAAAAATTCCCCCTTGGACTTGGAGGTCTGCAAAAAAATACAAAAAATAACAGAAAAGCAAGTTTAGATACCAATATTTGTCCGCAGAAATTAGAATGCGGGTAAGGTCAGCCCAAAACGTTGACAGACCATACCATTACTGCCTGGTCCATGACGGCCCACTTACTAAATAGCGATAGTGTAGAATATGATTGTAATTGAAATAAAATGTTATTTCAGAAACGACGATTAGACGATAGCATAAGTTAGGCCCTGTGCCAATATTGAGCTACTTTTTATACGGGCAATATTGGCAGGGGGCCTAACTGGGGAAAGGCCAATTCTGTGGTGGAAATTTCTCGCTATATGTCTATAGACTAGCGACAGGATTTTCGTTGCTACTTTCACGCGCTGAAATGGCATGGTTACCATTAATATTTCTTAATAAAATTTACATACCTGCAAAGAGAATTTATTCCTAAAATAATGTTTCATAAATATTTGTACGATAGCACTTCCATTTTGGATGCAACACCAATTGAAACCTACACACTATTGCATTTTCAACACATCTCGCTGTCCTTCACTGTGTAAACTTTAATCGATATTCTGCTACACTGAAACGATTTCGTCATTTCGATTGGTCATTCAATCCTATCATTCATCATCCAATTGGTTGAAGCATATTTGAAGGGTTAAACAAGGCAAGGTAAACATGGTAGACTGTACATGAATGTAGATTTATTCGCAAGTTTAAATCGGAATTAAACGCATGTTCTAGGTAAATTTCGGCACATGTTAAGCAGTTTAGGTGTTGTTTTAAGTAAAATACGTTGATTTATAATTTTATTGTCGAAAATAATGGAAATAAATGAAAATTTAAACTTTTAGGTTTCCACCACATAAATAGTCTTTTGACAATGAGATGTTCCAGCGAATTTAGCCCTATATAAAAAGTAACACTAAATTCGCAGCACGTCTCATGAATTAGACTAATTAGACAAGAGTTCAGGTTGTGTTAGTATTTAAATAAGTTGATCTGTACAAATTTCCAAATTAAAATATTCCCTGATCAGTAAAATTCTCTCTCCTAAGCTGAGAGTGCTGTGGGCCCCTTCCGACAAAACAGATTGAATTTGAGGGCCCTGGTTTTATTAATTGCATTATATGGTTTATTAATCGGGGCGAAACGTCCCGAGGTCAGTCTTTTGGGGCTCAATGCTTAAGATCCAAAGGAGCAAAAAGTCCCCGTACAAACAAAATAATGCATTTATTGTTATATGCAGCATTTATGTAACTCCTTAAGGCATGATAGATTCTACAAATGTATACTGGCAATAAAAAAAGGATCCCATATGATACGGCCATAGGCCTTAGTTTTAAAGTTAAACCAGTTTAAAAAATCCGACATATTTGTTAATATTGTATATATCTTACTCGTATGTTTTGATGTCACTTTGATGCCTGTCTTTACAGATCCCTTCCCCTTGCCATTCAATATTTTTCTTTACAGCGCGATTCCCGAAATATTTCCTGGACGTCATTATGTTGAACAGCTGATCGAAACTGACGTTTCCCGCCAACTTGGTGCATAGTAATTGCCGTACATTTTCGTACTATTAACACACGGTGTGGGATTTACTTCTTCTAAAGGGGGGCAATCCTAGACAAATGTTTTGCTTGCACAATACAAACTATTGAATTATATAAAAGGGCTACTATAAAAGATCATAATTATTTATAACTTATACAATGTCTATATGATTGAAAAGGTAAACATCATTGAAGTACCAGTTTGCCGACACTAAATGTTGCAATAGATTATTTTTATAGAGGCTATGTCTCCGACAAGGACTACAAGGGGGCAACAGCAGTAAAAAATGTGAAATTTATCGTTTAATATTGCCATATAATAAAAGTACAAAATGTTCGTATAATGGAGAGTTAACGCATACTGACAAAAATTATTATACAGTTAGGGTCGTGTTTGGTTGGCCCTTTTCTTAATTGCATGTCTACGTCAGATATGAGAGTATCTTCTATAGTATGCATACATAATTTGCCATTAGTTCTTATGACTCCGACGTAAGTTCTATACCCATTCTGCGTTTTCTTTGTTTTCAAGTATTTTTGTTTATTAGTTATTGTTGTTATTGTTTTTTTTTTATATTTAGAATATTAGGTGAGTGTTGGATAAAGATAAAGTTTATCATACGAGGCTTAGAAACTAATGAGCGCGAGGCTTGAAAAACATAGCGTTCTAAAAATAACGATCGAATAAACGTGTGCTTAAATAGCGATATGATAAAGCTAAAGTTAATACGATGAGTTGTTGTGTAGTAATATGATAAACAAATCTCATAATGTAGTAGATTTTTCACACTTTATTTATTGCTCGTGTCTAGAACAAAATAACATTAAAATTGTAGACATGGTCCCTTTTAATGGGTATTTTTGTTTTTATTTGTGAACATATTCGTTCAAATTGGTCACTTTGCTCGCTTTCTTGTTTCAAATAAACTTACGATTACTTGGATAAATGCTGTGTTAAAAATCTGGTTAAAGATCTTATACAACTCTCGTGTATTGCCCTCTCTAGGTGTTGATCATTAATGTATAACCAGTTTCAGTGGTCCGTATATTTATTAGAAAATGTACATGTTGATACAACATATTTTATTTAAAAAGGTTAAAACTGTTAATGCATCTGTGAAAAACCCTTATCACAGGATTAATAGTGTATGTAGGAATGTGTACGCTATGTCATTACATTAGTGTATGTAGGAATGTGTACGCTATGTCATTACATAGGTAGTAGAAGTCATTTTTTTTATCCTAACCACTTATTGCTGGTGTCAGTACATGATATGTGTCCGTAGACTATGTTCATTTTGCAAATACATTAAGACTAGCTTCTGTTAAACATGCAACATTTTTCTCTGATTCTGGGATGTCACTAATGTCTCATAATTTTAACTCAACTCAGCGTATCATCTTACCAAGGAAACAATTGAGCACACCATGTGCACAAAAGTTATATTTCCATAGAGCAATCGCATAATGGATATATAAACTACCCGTAACTATTGCTTGAAACGCTTTTTACATTTTCTATATTTCGAGGGGCTAAAAAATGACTAAATATACAATGTAAAAGATCATGTCATGTCTCATAACAAAAGTGTTAGGACACAAAACTGAAAAGGTCACTGAAACTGGTGTGTGTACACAACAAAAACAGGTACATGTAAGATACATATAAGAATAAATAGCACATCTAATTCGAACTAAGTGCAAACCAAATGCTAAAGCTAACTGTACCACGTTGTACATACACAGGAAAAGGACCAAGACGTAAAATTGCATATTAATGATCCTGCTGCATGTCCCTCTGGACTTGACAACACAGGATAGGATACAATATCCAAATTTTATTTATGAGCGCGAATAACATTATCATTAGCTATGAATAGCTATTTACCGACAAAATATAAATAGAAATAGCATGAGCATGATTATAACAAAGCATATTTTAATATAATTTTTGCAAACATATAATGTCAAATGAAGTGACACTTCCATGAAAACCATGAAAAGAACAAGCAACATTAAAACATAGACTGATTGATTTATTAGCTAATGTGCTAGACTTTTCCCGACTATATTCACTGCTACGTTTTTAGGAACACCCATTTCGTTCTGAATGCATACATTAAAACATAGACTTATTGATTTATTAGCTAATGTGCTAGACATTTCCCGACTATATTCCCTGCTACGTTTTTAGGAACACCCATTTCGTTCTGAATGCATATGTGGTCTGATGGGCGGGCATTTTACGTTAATTAGGAATAACTTCCCTGAAACGCTTGTTATGGTTAGAAACCATTAAATCCAATTCCCATAGGGTCCCATTATAAAACGGTAAACGTTCCAAGCATTTTTCTAGCATTTCCTTTCTTTCAGATTATGCAAGCATGGTATCATTTAAAGATCAATCTGTCCTCTTCCAACATTTGCAATAAAAAAGATATGTCATGTTACTTCTAAGAAAATGCATCTCACTTGAATGCACGCACCGGTAGAAAACAGGGTTTCGGCAGTCATATTTCGACAAAAGCCCCATACCACAGTAAACACACCCCAAAAGTTCACCTTTCAAGTTAGCCTCCAATGAAATGCACCAAAATGTTGCAGACACGCATAGGATGATAGAAATAACCACAAAAGGCATGTCTGGGATACCTAAATGGCTTTTATGCCCGAAGAGAAGAGGAACTCTTTAGTAATAGGCACTACTTTTCAATGGACCACGGAGGGATACACAATGATTTACTGGTATCTAACCTTAAAGAAAACGCAGCATTTTGCTATCATGAAAAACACTCTTCTACATCATTATTAACCTACTTGTACCACAAATGCAAAATTTCAGGTCGATCTGCTAAGTAGAAATGCCCCCCAAAACGCATTTCAGAATAACACTGATAAGCCATCTGGCGTGCGCTTCAGTACTTGGATTGCATGGGGAGCGTGAACTAAAATTCGCACCTAAATCACATAAACCAGTCAAAATACCAGTTCATTTAGACTTATTTTAATGCAATGGACAGAAATAAGGTATAAAACGTGTAATATTCGCGTATAACATGATTCGATGTGCTGTGAGCTGCATAAGGCGAGTTTCCGTACTTTTTTTCATTTTTTTAACCCGAGAAAACAGGTTTCGCTTTAAAAAGTGTACATAACGAGTCACTTACGATATTATTCACATTTATTTCCGTGAAAAGTAATAAACGCAATAAAATAACACAGTTACATGGTGATTTTATGTATAAGTGGACACTAAAGGGCCGGTCCCTGGTTTTCTTAAAGGTTAGAAACCAGTAAATCCAATTCCCATAGGGTCCCATTATAAAACGGCAAACTTTCCAAGCATTTTTCTAGCATTTCCTTTATTTCAGATTGTGTAAGCCTGGTATCAATTTAAAGATCAATCTGTCCTCTTCCAAAATTTGCAATAAAAAGATATGTCATGTTACTTCTAAGAAAATGCATCTCACTTGAATGCAGGCACTGGTAGAAAACAGGCTTCCGGCAGTCATATTTCGACAAAAGCCCCATACCACAGTGAACACACACCAAAAGTGCACCTTTCAAGTTAGCCTCCAATGAAATGCACCAAAAATGTTGCAGACACGCATAGGATGATAGAAATAACCACAAAAGGCATGTCTGAGATACCTCAATGGCTTTTATGCCCGAAGAGAAGAGAAACTCTTTAGTAATAGGCACTACTTTTGAATGGACCATGGAGGGATACACAATGATTTACTGGTATCTAACCTTAAAGAAAACGCAACATTTTGCTATCATGAAACAAACTCTTCTACATCATTATTAACCTACTTGTACCACAAATGCAAAATTTCAGGTCGATCAGTAAGTAGAAATGCTCCCAAAACGCATTTGAGAATGATACATCATAAGCCATCTGGCTTCCGCTTTAGTACTTGGATTGTATGGGGAGCGTGAACTAAAATTCGCACCTAAATCACATAAACCAGTTAACATACCAGTTCATTTAGACTTATTTTAATGCAATGGACAGTAATAAGGTATAAAACGTGTAATATTCGCGTATAACATGATTCGATGTACTGTGAGCTGCATAAGGCGAGTTTCCGTACTTTTTTTCCCTTTTTTACCCGAAAAAACAGGCTTCGCTTTAAAAAGTGTAGATATCGTGTCAGTTACGATATTATTCACATTTTTCTCCGTGAAAAGTTTTAAACGCAATAAAATAACACAGTTACATGGTGATTTTATGTATAAGTGGACCCTAAAGGGCCGGTCCCTGGTTTTCTTAAAGGTTAGAAACCAGTAAATCCAATTCCCATAGGGTCCGATTATAAAACGGCAAACTTTCCAAGCATTTTTCTAGCATTTCCTTTATTGCTGATTGTGCAAGCCTGGTATCAATTTAAAGATCAATCTGTCCTCTTCCAACATTTGCAATAAAAAAGATATGTCATGTTACTTCTAAGAAAATGCATCTCACTTGAATGCAGGCACCGGTAGAAAACAGGGTTTCGACAGTCATATTTCGACAAAAGCCCAATACCACAGTAAACACACCCCAAAAGTTCACCTTTCAAGTTAGCCTCCAATGAAATGCATCAAAATGTTGCAGACACGCATAGGATGATAGAAATAACCACACAAGGCATGTCTGAGATACCTCAATGGCTTTTATGCCCGAAGAGAAGAGGAACTCTTTAGTTATAGGCACTACTTTTGAATGGACCACGGAGGGATACGCAATGATTTACTGGTATCTAACCTTAAAGAAAACGCAACATTTTGCTATCATGAAAAAAACTCTTCTACATCATCATTAATCTACTTGTACCACAAATGCAAAATTTCAGGTCGATCCGCTAAGTAGAAATGCCCCCAAAACGCATTTGAGCATGACACATGATAAGCCATCTGGCTTGCGCTTCAGTACTTGGATTGTATGGAGAGCGTGAACTAAATGCGCACCTAAAAAACATAAAGCAGTCAAAATACCAGTTCATTTAGACTTATTTTAATGCAATGGACAGTAATAAGGTATAAAACGTGTAATATTCGCGTATAACATGATTCGATGTGCTGTGAGCTGCATAAGGCGAGTTTCCGTACTTTTTTTCATTTTTTTAAACCCGAAAAAAACAGGTTTCGCTTTAAAAAGTGTACATAACGTGTCTGTTACGACATTATTCACATTTATTTCCGTGAAAAGTAATAAACGCAATAAAATAACACAGTTATATGGTAATTATATCTATAAGTGGACCCTAAAGGGCCGATCCCTGGTTTTCTTAAAGGTTAGAAACCAGTAAATCCAATTCCCATAGGGTCCCATTATAAAACGGCAAACTTTCCAAGCATTTTTATAGCATTTCCTTTATTTCAGATTGTGCAAGCCTGGTATCAATTTAAAGATCAGTCTGTCCTCTTCCAAACATTTGCAATAAAAAGATAAGTCATGTTACTTCTAAGAAAATGCATCTCACTTGAATGCAGGCTACGGTAGAAAACAGGGTTTCGGCAGTCATATTTTGACAAAAGCCCCATACCACAGTAAACACCCCCCAAAAGTTCACCTTTCATGTTAGCCTCCAATGAAATGCATCAAAGGTTGCAGACACGCATAGGATGATAGAAATAACCACAAAAGGCATGTCTGAGATACCTCAATGGCTTTTATGCCCGAAGAGTACAGAAACTCTTTAGTAATAGGCACTACTTTTGAATGGACCACGGAGGGATACACAATGATTTACTGGTATCTAACCTTAAAGAAAACGCAACATTTTGCTATCATGAAACAAACTCTTCTACATCATTATTGACCTACTTGTACCACAAATGCAAAATTTCAGGTCGATCCGCTAAGTAGAAATGCCCCCCAAAAACGCATTGGAGAATGACACATGATAAGCCATCTGGCTTGCGCTTTAGTACTTGGATTGTATGGGGAGCGTGAACTAAAATTCGCACCTAAATCACATAAACCAGTCAAAATACCAGTTCATTTAGACTTATTTTAATGCAATGGACAGTAATAAGGTATAAAACGTGTAATATTCGCGTATAACATGATTCGATGTGCTGTGAGCTGCATAAGGCGAGTTTCCGTACTTTTTTTTCATTTTTTTTTACCCGAAAAAACAGGCTTCACTTTAAAAAGTGTACATATCGTGTCAGTTACGATATTATTCACATTTATCTCCGTGAACAGTTTTAAACGCAATAAAATAACACAGTTACATGGTGATTTTATGTATAAGTGGACCCTAAAGGGCCGGTCCCAGGTTTTCTTAAAGGTTAGAAACCAGTAAATCCATTTTCCCATCCGGGTCACATTGTAAAACGGCAAACCGTCCAAGCATTTTCTAGCATTTCCTCTTATTGCTGATAGCTGCAAGCCTTGGGTATCAATCTTAACGATCAATCTGTGCTCTTCCAACATTTGCTATAAAAAAGATACTGTCATGTTACTTTCTAAGAAAATGCATCTCACTTGAATGCAGGCAACAGGTGGGTTTCGGCAGTCATATTTCGACAAAAGCCCCATACCACAGTGAACACACACCAAAAGTTCACCTTTCAAGTTAGCCTCCAATGAAATGCACCAAAATGTTGCAGACACGCATAGGATGTTAGAAATAACCACACAAGGCATGTCTGAGATACCTCAATGGCTTTTATGCCCGAAGAGAAGAGGAACTCTTTAGTAATAGGCACTACTTTTCAATGGACCACGGAGGGATACACAATGATTTACTGGTATCTAACCTTAAAGTAAAGGCAACATTTTGCTATCATGAAAAAAACTCTTCTACATCATCATTAATCTACTTGTACCACAAATGCAAAATTTGAGGTCGATCCGCTTAGTAGAAATGCCCCCAAAACGCATTGGAGAATGACACATGATAAGTCATCTGGCTTGCGCTTCAGTACTTGGATTGTATGGGGAGCGTGAACTAAAATTCGCACCTAAATCACATAAACCAGTCAAAATACCAGTTCATTTAGACTTATTTTAATGCAATGGACAGTAATAAGGTATAAAACGTGTAATATTCGCGTATAACATGATTGGATGTACTGTGAGCTGCATAAGGCGAGTTTCCGTACTTTTTTTTCATTTTTTTTACCCGCAAAAACAGGTTTCGCTTTAGAAAGTGTAGATAACGTGTCAGCTACGATATTATTCACATTATTTCCGTGAAAAGTAATAAACGCAATAAAATAACACAGTTACATGGTGATTTTATGTATAAGTGGACTCTAAAGGGCCGGTCCCTGGTTTTCTTAAAGGTTAGAAACCAGTAAATCCAATTCCCATAGGGTCCGATTATAAAACGGCAAACTTTCCAAGCATTTTTCTAGCATTTCCTTTATTTCAGATTTTGCAAGCTTGGTATCAATTTAAAGAATAATTTGTCCTCTTCCAACATTTGCAATAAAAATATATGTCGTTTTACTTCTAAGAAAATGCATCTCACTTGAATGCAGCCACCGGTAGAAAAGAGGGTTTCGGCAGTCATATTTCGACAAAAGCCCCATACCACAGTAAACACACCCCAAAAGTTCACCTTTCAAGTTAGCCTCCGATTAATGAACAATAATGTTGCAGACACGCATAGGATGATAGAAATGACCACAAAAGGCATGTCTGAGATACCTCAATGGCTTTTATTCCCGAAGAGAAGAGGAACTCTTTAGTAATAGGCACTACTTTTAAATGGACCACGGAGGGATACACAATGCTTTGGTGGTATCTAACCTTAAGAAAACGCAACATTTTGCTATCATGAAAAAAACTCTTCTACATCATTATTAACCTACTTCTACCAGAAATGCAAAATGTTCAGGTCGATCCGCTAAGTAGAAATGCCCCAAAAACGGATTTGACAATGACACATGATAAGCCATCTGGCTTGAGCTTCAGTACTTGGATTCAATGGGGAGCGTGAACTAAAATTCTCACCTAAATCACATAAACCAGTCAAAATACCTGTTCATTTAGACTTATTTTAATGCAATGGGACAGTAATAAGGTATAAAACGTGTAATATTCGCGTATAACATGATTCGATGTGCTGTGAGCTGCATAAGGCGAGTTTCCGTACTTTTTTTTTCATTTTTTTTCTACCGAAAAAACAGGTTTCGCTTTAAAAAGTGTAGATAACGTGTCAGTTACGATATAATTCATATTTATTTCCGTGAAAAGTAATAAACGCAATAAAATAACACAGTTACATGGTGATTTTATGTATAAGTGGACCCTAAAGGGCCGGTCCCTGGTTTTTCTTAAAGGTTAGAAACAAGTAAATCCAATTCCCATATGGTCCCATTATAAAACGGCAAACTTTCCGAGTATTTTTATAGCATTTCCTTTCAGATTGTGCAAGCCTGGTATCAATTTAAAGATCAATCTGTCCTCTTCCAACATTTGCAATAAAAAAGATATGTCATGTTACTTCGAAGAAAATGCATCTCACTTGAATGCAGGCACCGGTAGAAAACAGGGTTTCGGCAGTCATATTTCGACAAAAGCCCCATACCACACTAAACACACCCCAAAAGTTCACCTTTCAAGTTAGCCTTCAATGAAATGCACCAAAATGTTGCAGACACGCATAGGATGATAGAAATAGCCACAAAAGGCATGTCTGAGATACCTAAATGGCTTTTATGCCCGAAGAGAAGAGGAACTCTTTAGTAATAGGCACTACTTTTGAATGGACCACGGAGGGATACACAATGATTTACTGGTATCTAACCTTAAAGAAAACTCAACATTTTGCTATCATGAAAAAAACTCTTCTACATCATTATTAACCTATTTGTACCACAAATGCAAAATTTCAGGTCGATCCGCTATGTAGAAATGCCCCCAAAACGCATTTGAGAATGACACATGATAAGCCATCTGGCTTGCGCTTCAGTACTTGGATTGTATGGGGAGCGTGAACTAAAATTCGCACCTAAATCACATAAACCAGTCAAACTACCAGTTCATTTAGATTTATTTTAATGCAATGGACAGTAATAAGGTATAAAACGTGTAATATTAGCGTATAACATAATTCGATGTACTGTGAGCTGCATAAGGCGAGTTTCCGTACTTTTTTTTTCATTTTTTTTCACCCGAAAAAAAAGGTTTCGCTTTAAACAGTGTAGATAACATGTCAGTTACGATATTTTCACATTTATTTCCGTGAAAAGTAATAAAAGCAATAAATAACACAGTTACATGGTGATTTTATGTATAAGTGGACACTAAAGGGCCGGTCCCTGGTTTTCTTAAAGGTTAGAAACCAGTAAATCCATTCCCATACGGTCCCATTATAAAACGGCAAACTTTCCAGCATTTTTCTAGCATTTCCTTTATTTCAGATTGTGCAAGCCTGGTATCAATTTAAAGATCAAATCTGTCCTCTTCCAAAATATGCAATAAAAAAGATGTCATGTTACTTCTAAGGAAATGCATCTCACTTGAATGCAGGCACCGTCAGAAAACAGGGTTTCGGCAGTCATATTTCGACAAAAGCCCCATACCACAGTAAACACACCCCAAAAGTCCACCTTTCAAGTTAGCCTCCAATGAAATGCACCAAAATGTTGCAGACACGCATTAGATGATAGAAATAACCACAAAATGAATGTCTGAGATACCTAAATGGCTGTTATGCCCGAAGAGAAGAGGAACTCTTTAGTAATAGGGACTACTTTCGAATGGACCACGGAGGGATACACAATGATTTACTGGTATCTAACCTTAAAGAAAACTCAACATTTTGCTATCATGAAAAAAAACTCTTCTACATCATTATTAACCTACTTGTACCATAAATGCAAATTTCCAGGTCGATGCGCTAAGTAGATATGCCCCCAAAACGCATTTGAGAATGACACATGATAAGCCATCTGCTTGCGCTTTAGTACTTGGATTGTATGGGGAGCGTGAACTAAAATTCGCACCTAAATCACATAAACCAGTCAAAATACCAATTCATTTAGACTTATTTTTATGCAATGGACAGTAATGAGGTATAAAACGTGTAATATTCGCGTATAACATGATTCGATGTGCTGTGAGCTGCATAAGGCGAGTTTCCGTACTTTTTTTTTTCATTTTTCTTTCACCCGAAAAAAACAGGTTTCGGTTTAAAAAGTGTAGATTACGTGTCAGTTACGATATTATTCACATTTATTTCCGTGAAAAGTAATAAAACGCAATAAAATAACATAGTTACATGGTGATTTTATGAATAAGTGGACCCTAAAGGGCCGGTCCCTGGTTTTCCTAAAGGTTAGAAACCAGTAAATCCAATTCCATAGGGTCCCATTATAAAACGGCAAACCGTCCATGCATTTTTCTAGCATTTCCTTTATTTCTGATTGTGCAAGCCTGGTATCAATTTAAAGATCAATCTGTCCTCTTCCAACATTTGCAATAAAAAATATATGTCATGTTACTTCTAAGAAAATGCATCTCACTTGAATGCAGGCACCGGTAGAAAACAGGGCTTCGGCAGCCATATTTCGACAAAAGCCCCATACCACAGTTAACACCCCCCAAAAGTTTACTTTCAAGTTAGCCTTCAATGAAATGCATCAAAATGTTGCAGACACGCAGAGGATGATAGAAATAACCACACAAGCCATGTCTGAGATACCTAAATGGCTTTTATGCCCGAAGAGAAGAGGAACTCTTTAGTAATAGGCACTACTTTTGAATGGACCATGGAGGGATATACAATGATTTACTGGTATCTAACCTTAAAGAAAACGCAACATTTTGCTATCATGAAAAAAACTCTTTATTAACCTACTTGTACCACAAATGCAAAATTGCAGGTCGATCCGCTAAGTAGAAATGCCCCCCAAAACGCATTTGAGAATGACAGATGATAAGCCATCTGGCTTGCGCATCAGTACTTGGATTGTATGGGGAGCGTGAACTAAAATTCGCACCTAAATCACATAAACCAGTCAAAATACCAGTTCATTTAGACTTATTTTAATGCAATGGACAGTAATAAGGTATAAAACGTGTAATATTCGCGTATAACATGATTCGATGTGCTGTGAGCTGCATAAGGCGAGTTTCCGTACTTTTTTTCATTTTTTTTCTACCCGAAAAAACAGGTCTCGCTTTAAAAAGTGTAGATATCGTGTCAGTTACGATATTATTCACATTTATTTCCGTGAAAAGTAATAAACGCATTAAAATAACACAGTTACATGGTGATTTTATGTATAAGTGGACACTAAAGGGCCGGTCCCTGGTTTTCTTAAAGGTTAGAAACCAGTAAATCCAATTCCCATACGGTCCCATTATAAAACGGCAAACCGTCCACGCATTTTTCTAGCATTTCCTTTATTGCTGATTGTGCAAGCCTGGTGTCAATTTAAAGATCAATCTGTCCTCTTCCAACATTTGCAATAAAAAAGATATGTCATGTTACTTCGAAGAAAATGCATCTCACTTGAATGCAGGCACCGGTAGAAAACAGGGTTTCGGCAGTCATATTTCGACAAAAGCCCAATACCACAGTAAACACACCCCAAAAGTTCACCTTTCAAGTTAGCCTCCAATGAAATGCACCAAAATGTTGCTGACACGCATAGGATGATAGAAATAACCACAAAAGGCATGTCTGAGATACCTCAATGGCTTTTATGCCCGAAGAGAAGAGGAACTCTTTAGTAAAAGGCACTACTTTTGAATGGACCACGGAGGGATACACAATGATTTACTGGTATCTAACCTTAAAGAAAACGCAACATTTTGCTATCATGAAAAAAACTATTCTACATCATCATTAATCTACTTGTACCACAAATGCAAAACTTCAGGTCGATCCGCTAAGTAGAAATGCCCCAAAAACGCATTTGAGAATGACACATGATATATAAGCCATCTGGCTTGCACTTCAGTACTTGGATTGTATGGGGAGCGTGAACTAAAATTCGCACCTAAATCACATAAACCAGTCAAAATACCAGTTCATTTAGACTTATTTTAATGCAATGGACAGTAATAAGGTATAAAACGTGTAATATTTGCGTATAACATGATTCGATCTGATGTGAGCTGTATAAGGCGAGTTTCCGTACGTATATTTGATTTTTTTTTACCCGCAAAAACAGGTTTCGCTTTAAAAAGTGTTGATAAGGTGTCAGTTACGATATTATTCACATTTATTTCCGTTAAAAGTAATAAACGCAATAAAATAACACAGTTACATGGTGATTTTATGTATAAGTGGACCCTAAAAGGGCCGGTCCCTGGTGTTGTTTACGGTTAGAAACCAGTAAATCCAATTCCCATTGGGTCGCATTATAGAACGGCAAACTTTCCAAGCATTTTTATAGCATTTCCTTTATTTCAGATTGTGCAAGCCTGGTATCAATTTAAAGATCAATCTGTCCTCTTCCAACATTTGCAATAAAAAAAGGTATGTCATGTTACTTCTAAGAAAATGCATCTCACTTGAATGCAGGCACCGGTAGAAAACAGGGTTTCGGCAGCCATATTTCGACAAAAGCCCCATACCACAGTTTACACCCCCCAAAAGTTCACCTTTCAAGTTAGCCTTCAATGAAATGCATCCAAATGTTGCAGACACGCATAGGATGATAGAAATAACCACACAAGGCATGTCTGAGATACCTAAATGGCTTTTATGCCCGAAGAGAAGAGGAACTCTTTAGTAATAGGCACTACTTTTGAATGGACCATGGAGGGATATACAATGATTGACTGGTATCTAACCTTAAAGAAAACGCAACATTTTGCTATCATGAAAAAAACTCTTCTATATCATTATTAACCTACTTGTACCACAAATGCAAAATTGCAGGTCGATCTGCTAAGTAGAAATGCCCCCAAAACGCATTTTTGAATGACAGATGATAAGCCATCTGGCTTGCGCTTCAGTACTTGGATTGTATGGGGAGCGTGAACTAAAATTCGCACCTAAAATCACATAAACCAGGTCAAAATACCAGTTCATTTAGACTTATTTTAATGCAATGGACAGTAATAAGGTATAAAAACGTGTAATATTCGCGTATAACATGATTCGATGTGCTGTGAGCTGCATAAGGCGAGTTTCCGTACTTTTTTTCATTTTTTCACCCCGAAAAAACAGGTTTCGCTTTAAAAAGTGTAGATTACGTGTCAGTTACGATATAAGTCACATTTATTTCCGTGAAAAGTAATAAACGCAATAAAATAACACAGTTACATTGTGATTTTATGTATAAGTGGACCCTAAAGGGCCGGTCCCTGGTTTTCTTAAAGGTTAGAAACCAGTAAATCTAATTCCCATAGGGTCCCATTATAAAACGGCAAACGTTCCAAGCATTTTTCTAGCATTTCCTTTATTCTGATTGTGCAAGCCTGGTATCAATTTAAAGATCAATCTGTGCTCTTCCAACATTTGCAATAAAAAATATATGTCATGTTACTTCTAAGAAAATGCATCTCACTTGAATGCAGGCACCGGTAGAAAACAGGGCTTCGGCAGCCATATTTCGACAAAAGCCCCATACCACAGTTAACACCCCCCAAAAGTTTACTTTCAAGTTAGCCTTCAATGAAATGCATCAATATGTTGCAGACACGCATAGGATGATAGAAATAACCACACAAGGCATGTCTGAGATACCTAAATGGCTTTTATGCCCGAAGAGAAGAGGAACTCTTTAGTAATAGGCACTACTTTTGAATGGACCATGGAGGGATATACAATGATTACTGGTATCTAACCTAAAGAAAACGCAACATTTTGCTATCATGAAAAAAAACTCTTCTATATCATTATTAACCTACTTGTACCACAAATGCAAAATTGCAGGTCGATCTGCTAAGTAGAAATGCCCCCAAAACGCATTTTTGAATGACAGATGATAAGCCATCTGGCTTGCGCTTCAGTACTTGGATTGTATGGGGAGCGTGAACTAAAATTCGCACCTAAATCACATAAACCAGTCAAAATACCAGTTCATTTAGACTTATTTTAATGCAATGGACAGTAATAAGGTATAAAACGTGTAATATTCGCGTATAACATGATTCGATGTGCTGTGAGCTGCATAAGGCGAGTTTCCGTACTTTTTTTCATTTTTTCACCCGAAAAAATAGGTTTCGCTTTAAAAAGTGTAGATTACGTGTCAGTTACGATATAATTCACATTTATTTCCGTGAAAAGTAATAAACGCAATAAAATAACACAGTTACATTGTGATTTTATGTATAAGTGGACCCTAAAGGGCCGGTCCCTGGTTTTCTTAAAGGTTAGAAACCAGTAAATCTAATTCCCATAGGGTGCCATTATAAAACGGCCAAACGTTCCAAGCATTTTTCTAGCATTTCCTTTATTTCTGATTGTGCAAGCCTGGTATCAATTTAAAGATCAATCTGTCCCTCTTCCAACATTTGCAATAAAAAAGATACGTCATGTTACTTCTAAGAAAATGCATCTCACTTGAATGCAGGCACTGGTAGAAAACAGGGTTTCGTTAGTCATATTTCGACAAAAGCCCCATACCACACTAAACACACCCCAAAAGTTCACCTTTTAAGTTAGCGTCCAATGAAATGCACTAAAATGTTGCAGACACGCATAGGATGATAGAAATAACCACAAAAGGTATGTCTGAGATATCTAAATGGCTTTTATGCCCGAAGAGAAGAGGAACTCTTTAGTAATAGGCACTACTTTTGAATGGACCACAGAGGGATACACAATGATTTACTGGTATCTAACCTGATAGCAAAACAAGCTTTGTTGGAGGTCACAATACACTAAATAAATATTGTACTTTCTAAATAAATCAACACGTTTAACTTGAAGACATGTTTTTAGGTTTAGACACTTGCTTTGATATTTTTTTGGAGAATGTTGGTAGGGCAAGCATTCATATGCACAAATAAACCACTGATATGTTTTAAGATTCGAGACTACAGTATGACACTTGCGCTGAGGTGGGTTACATTCAACTAGAAAGTAGCCGCTAAAGCGACGGTAATAAAACAGTCAACTTTGTTTAGTGTCGAGTTCTTTCTTACATAACACATGACATACCATGTTTATTGCTTAAATCAATTCAGCTTAGAATGCTCTTTAAGAAAAAATTTATGGTTATGAGGGTTCCTATGTGCAAAATGTTGCATTTATTTTTGGTTAAAGTTATCGCTTTACATTAAATTACATAATGATTGGAATAAGTATATTGTAACCTAGACTGCAATTTCTACAAATGGCTAACCGTACCGTAAAAGATGCGCATTCAATTAAAGGAACAAATCCACAATATTTAGTCGAGAAAATCACCAGAACACGTATTTATGAGTGTCGTTATTGGAAAGAAGAATGCTTTGCTCTTACAGGTAATTAGATTTTGTTACAACCCTTGTTTTTATAATGCACATATATTTCGGACGTACGAATTCGGAAAAAGAGGTTATTTTACTTGGTAGAACTATTTTACACTATTGTTGTGAACAGGAGAACTCAGTACACTATTTTATATTGTATTTTCAGAAATTGTGTTACAGATATATATAATTAAATATTGGATATGAAATTTGATAGCGCATGTTCTCTGTTGCTGATCAATATTTAGCTCTTTTAGCTCCTTTTTGTCAGCACAGACACGCCCTAACGCAATTTAATTGGTTACTTGCGCACCTTGGCAAACACATCTTGGCCTAAAAATCATTGAAGTCTCGTCGCGACATATCATTAATCAGCTCGTCATGACCATGTGACATCAATTATCAGTTACTGAATTAATGGTAATTTAGTGCCGATTGCGGTGCTTCTGTAAAGGATTGTTTGCATTTGTTGTTTGATACTGTCTAATTATGTTATTTTACCAAATTTTATCCATGTTATTATTGTTGGTGTTCTGGAATTTTCTACAAAACGTTATCAATGCAAACTAAATTTCAAATACGCATACATAATTACCTTGCGTGCAAAAACACATATTAATCCAAATTTTAATATTCAATAAGTTTTATGCCGTACACAATCTCCAGTTTAAGTCCAATATATGTATATTTCGTCACTCTCATTTAAATATCCATTTTATCCCATGCAACAAAACACCTGTCTGATTCTTTTGATACCCTTAACATTTCACCTAAAACGCGAATTCATTAATGCTGTATCGATAGTGCGTGCATTGTTCATGTACAGTAGTGTTGATTGATGCTTTTGTTCACTGCTACAAACCGCTAGAGAATGGCCCCAGCTCGGCAGTCACATCAAAGACTTTTGAAGTCAAACCGACACCGTTGCTAAGGACGTTACTAACGGCTTGCAGATTTAGAGCCAGATTAATTTATGACGTCGCGCTTTCACTCTTCACAGTTGTAACAGGTGTTATTGTCAATGACTATTTTTTACGGATTTTATTGTTTGTTCAAATTGGAAATATGATTGCAAGGTAATTAGGAATTGATGCAATGATTTTCTTTAATGAAATAACTGTGAATTTAATATGAAATAAATATGAAATTATATTAACAAAAACAAATATTCCAGTGGCATTTAAGTATGTAAATAATACATATGCTAAACTCATCTTAATAATAATAATAATAATAACAGTATTTCTATCTTTTGAAATGAAAAGTAAGGATTGCTAAATATTATTATGAATATTATTACTAATTTAATAATAATAAAAATAATAATAAAATTAATAATATATTATTATAACCCTGCTCTTTTCGCGAAAAGGCCCCCCCTGCCCTTTTTCAGGCCCCCCTGCCATTTTTTGAGACTGGCTAAATCCCTATCCTTAGAGTCTCCTTTAATCAGGTGATAACCAAACTTGCTACATTTTTTTGTGTATTTAAGCTGCTGAACACCAAATATATGATATCACACCTTTGTCAAGTATTTAACGAGGTAAACATGCAACTTGTCGCACCAACTGGCATTAAAATAAGTGAGAACACAAGACCTTGATCTAAACCTGAGAAGTTTAAAACTGTTTTGTATATCTATTTTCATGTGTCTGTGTGTAGCTGAGTTACTGGTTGACAAAGCCATGGGACTTAAGTATGTGGGAGGTGTCTATGGAGGCAACATCAAGCCCGCACCATTCCTTTGTCTCCTGCTGAAAATGCTGCAGATTCAGCCAGAGAAGGACATCATTGTGGAGTTCATCAGGAATGAAGACTTCAAGTATGAACACATTTTTGATTGCAGCTTAAATTTCTAACTGGTTGAAAACACATGTGTTTATTGTCTGTTGTTAGAAAGATTACATCATTATATGTACCAGAGATTTTGAAATGTGTTGCTCTGTTCACAGGTATGTTCGTGCATTGGGCTCATTGTACATGAGGCTCACTGGGTCCTCTATTGACTGTTGCAAGTATCTGGAGCCGCTGTACCTTGATTACAGAAAACTTAAACGACAGAAAAAAGATGGAAGTAAGTGAAAATATCTGTTAGCAATACACATTAATACTTATCAATGTTGATTTGATATATAAAACCCACCATTTAAAGGTATAATTGTGAAATAAATGTAATTCATAATTAAAAAATTATGTTGACAAGCAGAGGAAAATGTGACACTGATGAACATCCAGTATAAATAGCAATCAAAAGATACATTCATTATCTGTTAAATACTTTGCTGATAGTGACATTGTTCAAAATGTAGATTAGCTGACATTGTCTTCAGGTGTTAGAATGGAAATGGAACCCATTTGAAAACATGTGTATTGTGATCTTGTTGCATGTCTTTTTCATGCACACAGATGTATTTAAAACATATAGTAATTTCATGTAATTTTAACAAAATCCACAGCTTTAAAAACTTGTTTGTATTTGTTTAATTTACTATTTGAACACTTGCTATGATGTGATTCAATGCCATGTTGACACAGATTATATTGAGAATATTAAATAATGACAAACAGTACAATTATTACTAACTTTCAAGCTCGTATTAAGTCTGATCATATTTTCATATGAATGTCTGTCCTATTTCAGCATTTGAGTTGGTGCACATGGATGAGTTTATTGATGAGTTACTCCGAGAGGATCGAGCCTGTGACATCATACTGCCCAGGATTCAGGTATAACAACAAGTGACTTGCAATGAGTTGAAAAGACTTACAATGTCTTGAAAATAATTTTAGTTGTTACTGTTCCATTGCCAAATCGTGTATTTCTACATAAAATGCACATTTCACCTACTGCATATTCAAGAGTCTCTGTCAGAGAATTTTTATTGAATTACATAGAACTATGACATTCTGCAAGTGTTCTGTAGGTGTGAAATGGTTTAAACTTTGTGTGTCACTGGCTTTATGTCAAATTTGAGAGCTACCTTTGTTTGGTAGAAGTGATATGATCCAGATCGTTCTATGTCACTGTGTATAGAACTCTAGAACTGCTTGTGCTCTGTCCAGGTGGAATGATACTGGTTTGTTTTTGTAACGGCATATAGAACTCAAGAATTGCTTGTGTTCTGTTCAGGTGGAATGACACAGGTCTTTCTATGTCACTGTGTATAAAAAGAGCTCTAGAACTGCTTGTGCTCTGTCAAGGTGGAATGATATAGGTCTATGTCACTGTGTATAGGGGCTCTAGAATTGCTTGTGTTTTGTCAAGGTGGAATGACACAGGTCTGTCTATGTCACTGTGTATAGGGCTCTAGAATTGCTTGTATTCTGTCAATGTAGAATGACACAGGTCTGTCTATGTCACTGTGTATAGAGCTCTAGAACTGCTTGTGCTCTGTCAATGTGGAATGATACAGGTCTGTCAGTGTCCACTGTTTATAGAGCTCTAGAATTGCTTGTGCTCTGTCAAGGTGGAATGATACAGGTCTGTCTGTGTCATTGTATATAGAGCTCTAAATTGCTTGTTTTCTGTCAAGGTGGAATGACACAGGTCTGTCTATGTCACTGTGTATAGAGCTCTAGAACTGCTTGTGCTCTGTCGAGGTTGAATGATACAGGTCTGTCTATGTCACTGTGTAAAGAGCTCTAGAACTGCTTGTGCTCAGTCAAGGTGGAATGATTCAGGTATGTTTATGTCACTGTGTATAGAGCTCTAGAACTGCTTGTGCTCTGTCAAGGCGGAATGATACAGGTCTGTTTATGTCACTGTGTATAGAGCTCTAGAACTGCTTGTGTTTTGTCAAGGTGGAATGGTACTGATCTGTCTATGTCACTGTGTATAGAGCTCTAGAACTGCTTGTGCTCAGTCAAGGTGGAATGATACAGGTCTGTCTATGTCACTGTGTATATAGCTCTAGAACTGCTTGTGTTTTGTCAAGGTGGAATGGTACAGGTGTCTATGTCACTGCCCATAGAGCTCTATAACTGCTTGTGCTCAGTTAAGGTGGAATGGTACAGGTCTGTCTATGTCACTGTGTATATAGCTCTAGAACTGCTTGTGCTCAGTCAAGGTGGAATGGTACAGGTCTGTCTATGTCACTGTGTATATAGCTCTATAACTGCTTGTGTTTTGTCAAGGTGGAATGATACAGGTCTGTCTATGTCACTGCCCATAGAGCTCTATAACTGCTTGTGCTCAGTTAAGGTGGAATGGTACAGGTCTGTCTATGTCACTGCCCATAGAGCTCTATAACTGCATGTGCCCAGTTAAGGTGGAATGATACAGGTCTGTCTATGTCACTGTGTATATAGCTCTAGAACTGCTTGTGCTCGGTCAAGGTGGAATGGTACAGGTCTGTCTATGTCACTGTGTATATAGCTCTAGAACTGCTTGTGTTTTGTCAAGGTGGAATGGTACAGGTCTGTCTATGTCACTGTGTATATAGCTCTAGAACTGCTTGTGTTTTGTCAAGGTGGGATGGTACAGGTCTGTCTATGTCACTGTGTATATAGCTCTAGAACTGCTTGTGTTTTGTCAAGGTGGAATGGTACAGGTCTGTCTATGTCACTGCCCATAGAGCTCTATAACTGCATGTGCTCAGTTAAGGTGGAATGATACAGGTCTGTCTATGTCACTGTGTATATAGCTCTAGAACTGCTTGTGCTCAGTCAAGGTGGAATGGTACAGGTCTGTCTATGTCACTGTGTATATAGCTCTAGAACTGCTTGTGTTTTGTCAAGGTGGAATGGTACAGGTCTGTCTATGTCACTGTGTATATAGCTCTAGAACTGCTTGTGTTTTGTCAAGGTGGGATGGTACAGGTCTGTCTATGTCACTGTGTATATAGCTCTAGAACTGCTTGTGTTTTGTCAAGGTGGAATGGTACAGGTCTGTCTATGTCACTGCCCATAGAGCTCTATAACTGCATGTGCTCAGTTAAGGTGGAATGATACAGGTCTGTCTATGTCACTGTGTATAGAGCTCTAGAACTGCTTGTGTTTTGTCAAGGTGGAATGATACAGGTCTGTCTATGTCACTGTGTATAGAGCTCTATAACTGCATGTGCTCAGTCAAGGTGGAATGGTACAGGTCTGTCTATGTCACTGCCCATAGAGCTCTATAACTGCATGTGCTCAGTCAAGGTGGAATGGTACAGGTCTGTCTATGTTACTGTGTATAGAGCTCTAGAACTGCTTGAGCTCAGTCAAGGTGGAATGGTACAGGTCTGTCTATGTCACTGTGTATAGAGCTCTATAACTGCATGTGCTCAGTCAAGGTGGAATGGTACAGGTCTGTCTATGTCACTGCCCTTAGAGCTCTATAACTGCATGTGCTCAGTTAAGGTGGAATGGTACAGATCTGTCTATGTCACTGTGTATAGAGCTCTATAACTGCTTGTGTTTTGTCAAGGTGGAATGATACAGGTCTGTCTATGTCACTGTGTATATAGCTCTATAACTGCTTGTGTTTTTGTCAAGGTGGAATGGTGCAGGTCTGTCTATGTCACTGCCCATAGAGCTCTGTAACTGCTTGTGCTCAGTCAAGGTGGAATGGTACAGGTCTGTCTATGTCACTGTGTATATAGCTCTAGAACTGCTTGTGTTTTGTCAAGGTGGAATGGTACAGGTCTGTCTATGTCACTGCCCATAGAGCTCTATAACTGCTTGTGCTCAGTCAAGGTGGAATGGTACAGGTCTGTCTATGTCACTGTGTATATAGCTCTAGAACTGCTTGTGTTTTGTCAAGGTGGAATGGTACAGGTCTGTCTATGTCACTGCCCATAGAGCTCTATAACTGCTTGTCCTCAGTCAAGTTGGAATGATACAGGTCTGTCTATGTCACTGTGTATATAGCTCTATAACTGCTTGTGCTCAGTCAAGGTGGAATGGTACAGGTCTGTCTATGTCACTGTGTATATAGCTCTATAACTGCTTGTGCTCAGTCAAGGTGGAATGGTACAGGTCTGTCTATGTCACTGTGTATATAGCTCTAGAACTGCTTGTGTTTTGTCAAGGTGGAATGGTACAGGTCTGTCTATGTCACTGTGTATATTGCTCTAGAACTGCTTGTGTTTTGTCAAGGTGGAATGGTACAGGTCTGTCTATGTCACTGTGTATATAGCTCTAGAACTGCTTGTGTTTTGTCAAGGTGGAATGGTACAGGTCTGTCTATGTCGCTGCCCATAGAGCTCTAGAACTGCTTGTGCTCAGTCAAGGTGGAATGATACAGGTCTGTCTATGTCACTGCCCATAGAGCTCTATAACTGCTTGTGCTCAGTCAAGGTGGAATGGTACAGGTCTGTCTATGTCACTGCCCATAGAGCTCTAGAACTGTTTGTGCTCAGTCAAGGTGGAATGGTACAGGTCTGTCTATGTCACTGCCCATAGACCTCTATAACTGCATGTGCTCAGTCAAGGTGGAATGGTACAGGTCTGTCTATGTCACTGCCCATAGAGCTCTATAACTGCTTGTGTTTTGTCAAGGTGGAATGGTACAGGTCTGTCTATGTCACTGTGTATAGAGCTCTAGAACTGCTTGTGTTTTGTCAAGGTGGAATGGTACAGGTCTGTCTATGTCACTGCCCATAGAGCTCTATAACTGCTTGTGTTTTGTCAAGGTGGAATGGTACAGGTCTGTCTATGTCACTGTGTATAGAGCTCTAGAACTGCTTGTGTTTTGTCAAGGTGGAATGATACAGGTCTGTCTATGTCACTGCCCATAGAGCTCTATAACTGCTTGTGTTTTGTCAAGGTGGAATGGTACAGGTCTGTCTATGTCACTGCCCATAGAGCTCTATAACTGCTTGTGCTCAGTTAAGGTGGAATGGTACAGGTCTGTCTATGTCACTGCCCATAGAGCTCTATAACTGCATGTGCTCAGTTAAGGTGGAATGGTACAGGTCTGTCTTTATCACTGTATATAGAGCTCTAGAACTGCTTGTGTTCTGTCAAGGTGGAATGATACAGGTCTGTCTTTATCACTGTGTATAGAGCTCTAGAACTGCTTGTGCTCAGTCAAGGTGGAATGGTACAGGTCTGTCTTTATCACTGTGTATAGAGCTCTAGAACTGCTTGTGTTCTGTCAAGGTGGAATGATACAGGTCTGTCTATGTCACTGCCCATAGAGCTCTATAACTGCATGTGCTCAGTTAAGGTGGAATGGTACAGGTCTGTCTATGTCACTGTGTATATAGCTCTAGAACTGCTTGTGTTTTGTCAAGGTGGAATGGTACCGGTCTGTCTATGTCACTGCCCATAGAGCTCTATAACTGCTTGTGCTCAGTTAAGGTGGAATGGTACAGGTCTGTCTATGTCACTGCCCATATAGCTCTAGAACTGCTTGTGTTCTGTCAAGGTGGAATGATACAGGTCTGTCTATGTCACTGCCCATAGAGCTCTATAACTGCTTGTGCTCAGTTAAGGTGGAATGATACAGGTCTGTCTATGTCACTGCCCATAGAGCTCTAGAACTGCATGTGCTCAGTTAAGGTGGAATGGTACAGGTCTGTCTTTATCACTGTGTATAGAGCTCTAGAACTGCTTGTGTTCTGTCAAGGTGGAATGATACAGGTCTGTCTTTATCACTGTGTATAGAGCTCTAGAACTGCTTGTGCTCAGTCAAGGTGGAATGGTACAGGTCTGTCTTTATCACTGTGTATAGAGCTCTAGAACTGCTTGTGTTCTGTCAAGGTGGAATGATACAGGTCTGTCTTTATCACTGTGTATAGAGCTCTAGAACTGCTTGTGTTCTGTCAAGGTGGAATGATACAGGTCTGTCTTTATCACTTTGTATAGAGCTCTAGAACTGCATGTGCTCAGTCAAGGTGGAATGATACAGGTCTGTCTTTATCACTGTGTATAGAGCTCTAGAACTGCTTGTGTTCTGTCAAGGTGGAATGATACAGGTCTGTCTATGTCACTGCGCATTGAACTCGAGAATTGTTTGTGCTCTGTAGAAGTGGAATGTAGAAACCTCTTTATAATCAAGCTATTCCTGTGTCAGTGTGCATAAAACCTACACACCTGAGCATGTTACACCTGTTCCACATGTGTTCTGTAGAAGCGGAATGTTCTGGAGGAAGGCAACCTGCTGGATGCGAGGGTCAGCGCGCTGGACGAAGACCTTGAGGACATGGACACCGACGATGAGGAGGACAACCTGGTAGGAACCCCTGTCAGTGTATCTGTGGTTGGCAGTGCATAGGCACTAGCTTACTGACTGCAGGCATATGTACGAGTATTTATGACGACATGCTAGGATCCCCTGTCCATATATCTGTGGTTGGCACTGACTGCAGATGTATGTACGAGTATTTACGCCAAAATTTAAGATGGAGGAAATTATTGTTTGAAATATAAACATTCTTGAATTATTTTTCTTTTTAAAGATTTAAAAAATATTAACATTTACTTTCCCTGTTGCGCTGGTCACTCTGTACTATCCTTTTTGTTCTGTAGGAGATCTACAAGGCCGCTGCATCAGAGAAGAAGAAAATCAACCGGGAATTAGATCGGCCTGTCCGGAGCCCTTCCCCCCGGTCCCGGCGGTCACCCTCCCCACCCCACAGGTATGGTGGTAACTATGGCAACAGGGTCTTAACTCTACTTATTGCAATTAACAGATGGGGTCACAGGGGCATTGATACTTGTTTGTATTAGTAGATGTATCATGTAGATTTAACTGTTAGTATGCCTTTGCATTATTAATGCAAAAAATAAAATATTTTATAACTGCAGGGACAGGGAAAAGACACGAAAACGTTCACGGTCAAAAGACAAAAGCGAAAAAAAAACAGGTAAATGTGATCTTAACTAGAAAATATAAAAATCTTTATGAATTGCTTGTTTTATTATTATCATACTTTTAGGTCATACTTTGTTTTATTTTATGAAAAGTATGCATAGTAGAAACAACAATTATGGTCATTGCTTCCGGGACCCTTATGTTAACTGACATAGAATATAAAGGACAAATACAAACTGTTGGTACACAGGGTCTCACGGAAATGAAATATGTAGAATGTAATGACAAACTATTGATTACTGTGGCATTTATATTAAATACAAGAAAACAGGTTATTTTGTTATGTAAATGGTAAATGTTGCAGTCTATCCACATGTACCAAATCATGTTGTGTTTTTTTTAGAAAAGAAACATAAAGAAGATGACAGGTAAATCCAGCTTTTTAACAATGAGTTTAAACACAGATTAACTGATTTGCTGTTTGGAATAATCACAACAAAAACTATGTAGATCCACAAATTAAGAGTCATAAACTGTGTAACATTGTTATAGTAACTAATGTTCTGAACCATGCAATTGCATAGCATGTTCAGCCACCATTAACTCATCATACTGTCTGTGCAGGAAACACAATAGTCACAAGGCCAGTACCGGTAACAGCAGTAGCAAGGACCACCGTGAGAAGCCCCGGGGTCGGGAGGAGGACAGGCACAAGGACAGGCATCGCCATAGAGACCACGGGGGCAAGATGTCCAAGGAGGACCTGGAGATACAGGAGGCCAACGAACTCAGAGCCAAACTGGGCATGGCGCCACTTAGACCATAGACTTGGTGGGAGGATTAGACTGATACAGTGCACTGGTTTTAACAGTTCTTTTAAGGAAGTGTTTCTCAACATTAAAACTAATTTCAGTGATATTAGTCAGCTATACTTTGATATTTACATTCTTCATAGATTTCATAAAGCTACTGTACTGTTAACTTGCATTTGTCATGTAGCATTTCATGTCGTGCAACAGATGATGAAATACAAATTAAATGTTAACAAAATCATGGTTGTTTGTTATAGCAATTTTATTCTTGAAAACAACAAAACTTCAACAAATGAAGAACAGCAACAAGATGCAATATTTATAAATAATAACAGCATTATAACAAAATGACAAATAAAACAATGGAAAACAAACATAAGATCTTAAGGAATTGTATTAATGTAAGGTTGCATGTGGACAGGCATATTGCAATGATCATTTCTGAGAAGACGTCAATGTATCTATATTGTTATGGCAATGAGAATTACCATCACTGGCATGGTAACCAATATGCAATATGAACACATTAAAACAGCAAAACATAAGTTACTAAATGTGGTTTTGTTGAAATGGGCAGTACAGCATTTGATACGGCATTGCACAAATGCAAATGACAAGAAATAGTTGTATATGTGACAATACCCCCCTTGTACACAAAAAAAGGGAAAAAGCGATCACAGTCAATGCAAATGTTCATGACATACGTACGTTCAATATTTAGGCAGGTGGAATAAATAACACGGCAATTAATGATCATACAACATGTCTAGGTCCAACTACTGCAGGGATTCACAAAACTATAATATACTGATGTCAGCTAAGCCCTTTGAGTGACGATAAAAACAAGATACATGTACTTGCATGAGAATTTCTATTTGTAACACAAATGTTGAGTGCAAAATTTCATGGGACTTGACAATTATCACCTACATGTAGGCACTATTAACAGTTGGTTTACACTACACATACATGTTATACAAATCAAACATTCTAAATTAAACAAATCATCTGTATTAATGAATACTTCAGACAAATGGTTTTACAATAACTGTAAACAAAACAGTTATATCATAGTAAAGCATGTCCATCAAATGTTGCATACAACTTCTAAGTGTAAACAGCCTCTTAGATCACAACAGACACACCTTTACGCATTTAGTCCAAAAACTCAATGGATTTCTGTTTCAATATATATAAACTCTTATCAGACCTTAACAACACATAGTCCGTTCATACTAAATGGTTTTGCCGACAATGGTGTAGTATAGAAGACCACAGAACACATAATCAAATGCAAGTTTATGACCGATGCCAAAGAATGATGTACTGTACCATTACAACCAGAAGAGATGGGAACACGTAACAAATTCCTTGCTAAATAGGGATACAGCTCATGATACGCAGTAATGGATTTAACACAAATGCTTCAAAACAAAAACTAATGACAAGAGAAAAATACGGAAACCGCATTAAAGCCGTTTTTTTTATTTTGCCGATTATCTTAAATGTATGCAGTAAAGTTTCATCAAGATTGATCAAGAACTTTAGAAAATATGACAGGAATACAAAACTTTAACGCAAATTCTGTTTTTAGCTCTAGTAGCCATTTTGTGCAGTGAAGCAGAACCATTTGAATAAGTTTGGTAGAGGAACACTAACAGAACATTTGTGTAAAATTATTTGAAAATCTAGCCATTGGTAGTAAAGAAAATGGCATTAAGAAATAATTCTATTTTTAGCTCACCTGAGCACAAAGTGCTTGGTGAGCTATTGGTATATGGGACCTCTCCGGCGTCGTCCGTATGCTGTCAACAATTTGGACCGTTGTCGCGATAAAGACTACATTTTTGTTCAATCTTGACCTAACTAGCACAGTTTGTGTATGACCATAAAATATAGGATGGGATTGTTATTGGGTCAGATCACACCAGTAACACCAGAGTTATTGCCCCTTTTTCATGCAAAAAACATGCAAAAATGCCCTTTTCCAACTTATAGACTTTATATGACCATCAGATCTCAAATTACCCCAAAAATGGGCCAGATCGTGTTTCAAACACCAGAGTTATTGCCCTTTGTTTATTAAAAAAATAAACAAAAATGGACATTATTCAAGGTAGAAACTTCATTTTTCATCCAATCTTCACCAATCTTGCACAGTTCGTCTATTATCTTGATATTACAGTTGACATCGAATATAAGCAAGATCGGACCAGAAATACCAGAGTTATTGCCCTTTGTTTGTGAAAAAAATATGCAAAAATGGACATTATTCAGTATAGAGACTTCATTTTTCATCCAATCTTCACCAATCGTGTACAGTTTGTCTATGAATGTAAGACTACAGGTGAAGTCGAATATAAGCATGATAGGGCCAGCAAAGCCAGAGTTATTTCCCCTTGTGTTTGGAAAAAAAACATCAACAAGTTATCAATGATTGGCCTGCACACACGATTTTTGAATCAATATTGACCTAACTTACAGTTTGCGCATGACCATAAAAATTAATTGATAAAATTTGATTTCCAACAGTTGCAAGACTTGCATAAAGTTATTTGTAAATGCAACATTGATCAGATGTCTTCAGAGCCTGCATTAACAGCATTTATCATCATTGGACAGAAAATTAACAAAGAAACAAGAGGGCTATGATGGCCCTAGGTCGCTCACCTGAGTTTAAGGCATCATAATGGCTAATAACAAGAGGACAAAATGGCACTAAACCCCTTACCCGAGTATAAAAATATGGGCCTTGCAGGTTCAGAAGTTTTTTTATTCTAAATAAACCATGTGACCCACAGGGCGTGGCCACTTTCTACCTTAGGGGCATAATTTGAAAAATAGTTGTAGTGGACCACTATTCAATGTTACATACGAAATACGAAACCACTGGGCCTTGCGGTTGCAGAGAAGATTTTTAAAGTCATTTTGCTATTTAAATGTATATAAACCATGTGACCTCCAGGGGCATCATTGGAACAATCTTTGTACAGGACCACCCCACAATGTTTCACGCAAAATATAAAACCTCTGGGCCTTACAGTTTCAAAAAGGAAGATTTTTAAGGCCCACTTGCCATATATGTCTATATAAACCGTGTGACCCCCGGGTCATGGCCACTTTTTACCCCAGGGGCATACTTTGAACAATCTTTTGTAGAGGACCACTATACAATGTTACCAACCAAATATGAAACCTCTAGGCCTTGAAGTTTCAGAGGAGAAGATTTTAAAAGTCATTTTGCTATTTAAGTCTATATAAACCATGTGACCCGGGATGTGGCCAATTTTGACCCCAGGGGCATCATTTGAACATTCTTTGTAGAGGGCCACTATACAATGTTACATACCAAATATGAAACCTCTGGGCCTTGCGGTTTCAGAGAAGATGATTTTCAAAGTCATGTTGCTATTTAAGTCTATATAAACCATGTGACCCCTGGGGTGTGGAAAGTTTTGACCCCAGGGGCATCATTCGAAAAATCTTTGTAGAGGACCACTACACAATGTTACATACCAAATATGAAACCTCTTGGCCTTGCAGTTTCAGAGGAGAAGATTTTTAAAGTCATTTTTCTATATAAGTTTATACAAACAATGTGACCCCTGGGGCGTGGCCAGTTTTGACCCCAGGGGCATTATTTGAACAATCTTGTAGAGAACCACTATACAATGTTTCGTACCAAATATGAAACCTCTGGGCCTTGCGATTTCAAAGGAGAAGATTTTAAAAGTCATTTTGCTAGTTCAGTCTATATAAACCATGTGACCCCCGGGGTGTTGCCAGTTTTGACCCCAGGGGCATCATTTTAACAATCTCTGTAGAGGACCACTATACAATGTTACATACCAAGTATGAAACCTCTGGGCCTTGCGGTTTCAGAGGAGAAGATTTTTAAAGTCATTTTGATATATAAGTCTATATAAACAATGTGACCCCCGGGGCGTGGCCAGTTTTGAACCCAGGGACATTATTTGAACAAGTCATTTTGCTATTTAAGTCTATATAAACCATGTGACCCGGGATGTGGCCAATTTTGACCCCAGGGGCATCATTTGAACAATCTTTGTAGAGGACCACTAGAGGATGTCACGTATCAAATATGAAAGCTCTGAGCCTTGCGGTTTCATAGATTTTTTTAAGTTTTCATTTTTTAAATCTATATTTAGCTCTGGTGACCTACATATGCAGTGGACCGGAAAGATTTGAACAATTTTATAAGAGGTCCACCCAAGGATCATTCCTGTGAAGTTTGATGAAAATCTGCCAAGCGGTTTAGGAGGAGATGTTTAAATGAAAAGTTGACGCACGCTCAAATATGAAACCTCTGGGCCCTGCAGTTTCAGAGTAGATTTTTCAAGTTTACACTTTAAATCTATTTTTAGCTCTGGTGACCTACATATGCAGCGGACCGTAACGATTTGAACAACTGCCAAATGGTTTAGGTGGAGTTGTTGTTTTAATGAAAAGTTGAAAATGGAAACACGGACGCACGGACAATCACAAAAGCTCACCATGAGCACTTTGTGCTCAGTTGAGCTAAAAAAAACGCACATCCACTACCCAACTCATACTTAAGTAAGCCCATTGTACTTACCGATGTTTTAAATCAAAATAGATCATATCCCCCTCTGCGTATTGTTCAGATACCTTAATATTCAAACCTGTCACAACAGTATGGTCTTCATCTGTACCAGTTCTCAGGTGAGGGCTTTGGGCCATCATGGCCCTCTTGTTAGCTCTGGCGGCCATCTTGTGCAGTAAAGGGGAACCATTTTCACAGGTTTGGAAGAGGACCATCCAAGGAACATTTCTGTAAAGTTCAATGAAGATTGACCAAAAACTTTTGAAAATATGACAGGAATACGAAACTTTAACGCAAATTCTATTTTTAGCTCTAGTGGCCATTTTGTGCAGCGAGGGGGAACCATTTGAATATGTTTGGTAGAGAAACACAAAACTAACATTTGTGTAAAAGTATTTGAAAATCTAGCGATTGGTTTAGAAGAAAATGGCGTTTATACATAATTCTATTTTTAACTCTGGCGGCCATTTTGTTTTGTACAGTGAAGCGGAACCATTTTCACAGGTGTGGTAGAGGACCATCCAAGGAACATTTCTGTAATGGTTCATGAAGATTGACCAAGAACTTTTGAAAATATGACAGGAATGACATCGCAACGCCCACCCGCCCAACCGACCGGTTTTTGCTAATCTATTAGCGAGATTTTTCGTTGAAAAATCTGGCTAAAAAATTATTGAACAAGATTAGATTTTAATAACTTGCAGGTTAAGCAAATAATCACATGCTGTATACACATGAATAAGGCTGTACATTGCTGAGAACAGTGTTCATGGAGTCCTTATGCTGCTCACTAGCTATCACCTGCTACTTTTGCTTGATATAAAGAAATACTAGGCCTCTAGCACATTAACAAGCAATCCTTTTATTTGACCAAGGTGCCTAGCTTTTGAATTTACATAAACCAACTGGACACAGATGTCACTGAGGAAATCAATCTGACCAATTTTTAAGGTGATCCGATGACAATTATAACTATCTTATGTTATTGGACCATGCAAGGTAATTTACCTGACAAAGTATTAAGTAAAACTGACAGTAAATCATATCTTTACAGTGTCTGTGGACATCAGCGTCCAGAAAACCTATATTCATATAAAAATCTGCTGCATGTAGCATTTATGCTGCTCTGAATGCACTAGTAGCACAACCAAGCACTTATACGGACAGTTTTGATGTATCTTCAGGTATTTTCATGCTTTTTCTTTTCACAAATGCAAGTACTACAAAGAACAGAAACCATGCAATTTAATCAAACAAATATTGAAAAACAAGTTACAGTCGAATCGCGATTCTACAAATTGCAATTATACAAAATGTGCTGCAGTCCCGTCGTTATTCCTTCTTTATTCAATGTAAAAAAGATCCGATTATATGAATCACAACTTTATGAAAGATGCAATTTTTCAACCCATTACCATGGTCCATAACAGCTAAATATGTGTGAAAAAGGTGCGATTGCAATTATAAGAATCGCCAAGTGACAGCAGTTGTTCGCGCCTGACATCCTTTGTTATGCATAACTACGATTTTATCGGAGGAATATCGTGTCTCTGCATGAGGAATATCGTGTCTCTGCATAATGCATATTCATTTTACGAATAAGCGTTGCATATATGATTTGTTTGTTGATTGTCTGGTACTTTAAATCATTGTTATTTTTGTGTTAATACTTTTTGAATTAATATTAATATGCAACCTGTTTTATATTTAGCAAATGATTATAAACATGTAGCATCACTATTTTATGACTGTGGATCAAATTATACACCACTATTGAAACTACAAGATGGCATTTCGTGTTACTTAGGAAAAATGTATTTACGGAAAATGTGATTATATCTATAAATGTGGCAGTCTGGTAAATATTTGTATAATTGCGATTCGACTGTATAGTACAACAATTGTACTTGTTTTTAATATCATATCATAAAAATTGGTCAAAACGCAAATTATTGCTAAATGTTTTCTAAATCAATTAGATACAACAACCTCTATTTCATTTGTGTATGCATAAATTATTGAGTTAACAGCAAGATTGGTATCCATCCTATAAATAGATATAAAGTGGGTTTTTCAGAGTTTGTTGGCTAGTTCAGGTCTTGACAGGTGGGTGTAAACAAGTTCCTGCAGTGTGCTGACCAGTTGGTGGATGCATGGGTGTAACCGAGTTCCCACAATGTGATGAACTGCTCAAATCATGGTGGATGGGGGTAACCAAGTTCCCACAGTGTGCTGATCAGTTCCGATCTTGATGGATGGATGTAACCAAGTTCCAACCAGTTCAAGTCTTGGCGGGTGGGGAAAGCTTCTTCAGCTCTTTCTTGAGGCTGTGTATGGCTGTCTGCAGCTGGGAGCTGCTGCTCTCCCGGACCCACAGCTGCACCTCCTGTCCAACACCATCAAGAGGCAATATATCACTCAGACATTCATAGACGTAGCAAGTTATGTAGCCTTTTTTCTTTATACACCCATCAAGTAATACTGGCGCAGTGCCTAAATCCGCCACTTGCCTAAATCTGCCACCCCATCCGAATAAGCGTTTATTTAACGGCGATTTCTATTCTGTTGATCTCGATCAATCAGACATTTGCACTTAACAACGCTGGCGAATTTTCATCTTGATTTGTGCATTAATGAGTATTTAATCCAATTATTTTGTACATAACCCCTAAATGCAAACAAACTGCATGCGGGGAATCTATTTCATTCTGCGCATGCGCAATTTTGAGGCCCCGCTTGGTGTCCACGATAAAATTAAATTATCATGTTTTAATATTATGTCCATGTGAGCATGTGCAGCATATAATTAACCATTATTCATTTGCATTACATACAATAAAATGTGGAAAAAAAACTGCTTATGAAGAGCGCAAATGTCTCGCTACTCAAAACCCCCATTATTTGTCCCACGTGTACGCAAGGCCTCAATTTCAAAACTATAGAAATACAAACTAGTATTTGAAGAAATTGAAACATTGTATTAACAACAGACATCGAGCTGCTTAATATAGAAAATTAAATAAGAACAACAGTCAAATGTGGAATAAGCATGTCACGGTTCCTGATCTACGCTTTTCACCAAGCAACTTTGGATCACCGTGTTTTATATTTAACACTATAAAATGAACCTTAAATAAACAAAATTGGGAGTTCTGTTAATAGAAGTCAATAAACTTTGCTTTGAAAATAGAATTCATCAAAGAATATTATTTTCGATCAATTTGAACATTTTAAAGAGGGTTGGCAGATTTAGGCACTCCGACGCTCATTTCTTTACACTGTTTAGGCCTTCAATTTCAATAATTATTTTTCATTTGCAAAGTATTTGAAATGTAACAAAAACATGACAGCAAATGCACATTAAACCTAACTTGATTTATGTGAATTTTTATGTCAATCGGTAAACAACTTTTGTAAATATCGTACATATACCCCCCAAATGTGGAGGATTTAGGCACTGCAACAGTACATGTTTAACAATGACATATATTTAGCTTTCATTTATTTATATAATTTTTATTGTGTGTTCAATATGAAGGCTCAAATTTAAGTAAATCAATGGTAATAATACAGATCAAATGATTAACTGGTAATAATACAGATCAAATGATTAACCGGTAATAATACAGATCAAATGATTAACTGGTAATAATACAGATCAAATGATTAACCAGTAATAATACAGATCAAATGATTAACTGGTAATAATAGAAAGACATTCTGTTTAATTGTTCCAGTAGCCTGATTACTGACTACAGATATACCAATAATTTTTTTTTATTTTTTTATTCCAGTGTAATGACTCTGGTATACAGACCCAGATTTTCATGAAGGCCTGGTTGTGTGAGCCTTACCTGCAGTATGCTGTCCTTCTTCAAGTAGAAGTGGTATGCCTGGTTGTGTGAGCCTTACCTGCAGTATGCTGTCCTTCAAGTAGAAGTGGTATGCCTGGTTGTGTGAGCCTTACCTGCAGTATGCTGTCCTTCTTCAAGTAGAAGTGGTATGCCTGGCTTTGTGAGCCTTACCTGCAGTATGCTGTCCTTCTTCAAGTAGAAGTGGTTGCGTACGATGGCCTCGAACCCCGGGGGAGGATGCTGCAGCTGCCCTATCATCGCATGGTTGATACAGCTGACACGCAGACCTGAAAGGCATTCACATATAATATCATGTTGAATTGGGCTTCATAATGTTTAACATTGTATTCCTAAGAAAAAATATCAAGCATATGCTTGAAGCAAATTTTAGACTGTTTTGTATTTCTTATTAAAAACAACCTTTTAAACTGCACAACAAGCGGAATATCTATTAAAACATGGAATATAAACTGCTGAAACAATCAATTTCTTTCTTCTTTACACTTGTGTCTTACCATATGATATATTATTTTACTTTCATTGTGTCAATAAAGTGTATGAGTTGTAGAGACACTTTCAAGCCTCTCTGCTGTGTAGGACAAATACTTGATATCACTAACAAACACTACAGTAAAGTCACCATGCATTGTCAAGATGTGACCTGGTGAAATAGCAGACCATAATTTCCATTACAATTAGTGTATTGATAATATATGAATGCCACTCTCATCTCCTAGCCATATTTACCACAATTAACATGTTTATTCTCCACAAATACTGACATTTTATTATTTTACTTGCACTTCTAAGATTCTATATCTCACTCTGTCACTTCAGATTTTTATTAACTTTTTATCAAAGTTCCTGTTTTTTCCCTGAAGTTTTCAAATTAGCAGATTTTTCCCTGTAGGGAATTTTTTCACATTCTCCCTGTTTTTCAGAGTAGGTGACTAGCACTGATAGACTAGCACAGAACCATGTGCTGCTCTCTATATTCACACACATCTGTCCTACTTTTATTGTACTCCTCGCTGGCCTTACGTCCCTTGTCTGAATTCATGGAGGCCTCGTAGCCCGGCTCGTTGAAGTACGGATCGGGAACCAGGATCAGGGACTGGATCGATACCAGGACCTGTAATATACATGTCATGCTATACTTTTTTTTCATTCACTCTGTACACTCCAGCAGTGTTGAAACCTATTTATATTTCCAGGCTAAACCATGCAAGTTTGAGTAAATATCATAGATGTTTAACAGGGAAAGTTAAACATTGTACTCCATTTATTTTATTGTTTAAAATTTGTCAACAAGCGTTTTACATTCAAAAATGCATTTGGATTAGATTGCACACTTGATCGACACAGTTTTCAGGAATATCAGGTACCTGCTAAAACTGCCATAGTTAATTCTTCAGTAATCTTCAAACATGTTTAAAATATACCGTAATTAGTGCCCATTGTAAAAGCTAATAGACATACACTTCAGTATAATTTCAAGTAAGTCTTGTGTGGCAAGCAGGCTACATAAACGTCCATGTTACCTGCAGTTTGGTGGATTTCTAAGTTAACTGCAGTATGGTGGATGTCTCCGAGTTACCTGCAGTATGGTGGATGTCTCTGAGTTACCTGCAGTATGGTGGATGTCTCTAAGTTACCTGCAGTATGGTGGATGTCTCTAAGTTACCTGCAGTATGGTGGATGTCTCTGGGTTACCTGCAGTATGGTGGATGTCTGAGTTACCTGCAGTTTGGTGGATGTCTCTGAGTTACCTGCAGTATGGTGGATGTCTGAGTTACCTGCAGTATGGTGGATGTCTGTGAGTTACCTGCAGTATGGTGGATGTCTGAGTTACCTGCAGTATGGTGGATGTCTGTGAGTTACCTGCAGTATGGTGGACGTCTTCTCATTCCACTGCTCGCCCCCCTGACCCTGCCACGTCCCCAGTAGTGACAGACACACCATCCCACAGCTGTAAAGACAAATGGCAACATGCACTGCATGGTCAGAAAACATCAGATAAACTGGCACTAATAGTGCCTAATAAGACAGTAATTAGAAGATGTTTACTTTTCACTATCATAATCACGTTATTCCAAAAATGACTTTAACAGACATAAAACATGGTTAGGATAAAAACTATTGTATTCTATAAAATTCTGAAAACTGGCCAAATACTGCTGGAATGCATCGAAAATTGTTCTGCATAATTTCTTATAATTGACAATGTTACTGGTCACATGACAAAAGGAACATATATATTTATTGGCTTTTATTGACAAAAACTTGTCAAAGTCCTGCTGATGAGAAACGTTTTCTCAATATGTCCTTTACATGTGTACGTGAATCAACATTTTCTGAGAGCCACTAAGCCTGAGTGCCAGTCTGTACTTACATGTACAGGTTGGGGTTGAAGCGGACCGTGTTGTTGCCAGTGGTTCTAAGGTGCACCTTAGGTGGAGTCACCGGGTACGTTGCCGGGAAAAACACATCAAATACAAAACAGCCGGACGAGTAGGGCGTGCCTTCCGGACTGGAAATAAGCAACAGTCATTTGTTTTAAGAGAAACAGTCGATGTATATATCCACTTTTATCATTTTTATATGTAATAGTATAAGTTATTTATATTCAATAGTATAAGTTATTTATGAAAGATTGAAAAAGAGTCTGTTTAGTTTACGAAATTTATTTACATTTATTACCATGTAATTGAATTATAAAAATTTCTTAAAAACAATTTTTGGGGAATTGTGAATAATGCACAATTTGTAGTTGCATAGGCACAACAGGAATTCTGTCTGTATTGTCATCTGACCATAGAATGTTGAATATGAGGTTTTCGTAGGAACTTTTATTTACTGATCTTAGCAAGTCAAATTTTGAACACAATCAGACTGGCAGGCTCCTTACCAACTCGACTAGGTCTAGAAATCAGTCTTACCCAGTAATAAGCACCTGCATGACGGATATACGATCTTCATCCTGCAGAAATAAATATGTACAGGTGTGTCAATGTCGTTCAATTCAATATATTAACATTTAAAAAGAAAAGTTGGTTTTCACATAGCCTAAATTAACAAGAGCTGTTGGAGGACAGCGCGCTTGACTGATCTTGTGCTTGTCAAGAGTTTCTGGCATTTTGTAACCATGTCAGGTTAAAAACTACTAGAACTCCATGAGTCAGGTGTGTTGCCTGATGGGGCATAACTCAAGTATGGTATGAGCAAATATGCCAAAAACTGAACTTGATTTTCCTTTTATGCCTACTAACACTTCCATAAGTTTCATAAAGACTGAACACAGACTTTTTAAGTTATTGTCTGCTCAAGCCTTATTTGAAGGTTTTTTTTTTTTAAAGGGGCATAACTCAAGTACGATAAGAGCAATTATGCCAAAAATTGCATTTTTATCCTTCTTTTAATGCCTACTAATACTTCCATAAAGTTTCATAAAGATTGAGCAAAAACTTTTAAGTTATTGTCTGCACAATCATTACTTGAATGATTTTTTTTTAAAGGGGCATAACTCAAGTATGCTAAGAGAAATTATGCAGAAAATCGAACTTAACCTTCCTTTTATGCCTACTAACACTTCCATAAAGATTCAAAACAATAGCAATTGTCGGCGCAAATTGAAGGGTCCGCCGCCAAAAATAGTATTATAATACATGTGATTGCATGATTTACATTAAAGACATGGTCAACATAAAACACGCACAAAAACAAATAGTTGATGTCAGATTAATTATTATTATACAAACACTTTATACTCTTCACTGTTTTAAACATACAAAATCCTACAACAAACACTTACTGTTCGGACAAATATTGACGATGACAAATCTAATGGCAAGGATGTTGACAATGACGAAAGTTCCTGGGCAATTCTAATCACCTGAAAAAAGTGCAATTTAACATTATAGTTCAATAAACATGCATACAATGGAAATTAAAATATAAAATTTCAATGTATGAACTTTGGTGTACCATAGTTCAATTTATGTTGCCAATATCGACTGACAGTTCTACCATATGTAAGATTCACATGTAATCTAAATTAAAGACACATCTAAAGGCATCTTAAGGCAAAATTCAACACCTTTCACAGTAAAGACAACTTTAGTACAGAAATTACAAGACTGGACATACATACATTAAAATGAATAAATAAGATTCTGTGTTTGATAAACACACATGCCCCCGTTTGGTGCTGGATAGCCCATTTCTTAGTCCAAATTAGGTCCAGGTTAAAGTAAAGTTGGGTGATATGGGTGGATTTGGAACGGTCACAAGAAACAACTGTGTAAATATCCAAGTGTTGTAGTAAGCGGTGTTGGTGCTAGATGAAACGGTAAAATCTACTTAACCTTGTCACGGACGGAAGGACGGATGGACAGCACAATCACTAAGTGCCTCCCGCATAAAAAGAAAAACAAAACATGTACCATTTATAAATCTTCGATGTTTTATGCTTAATTTACATATATTTTTTATCATTACACATGGTCAAAGCAATTAAACCTTAATCCATTACTACATAAACAAGACATATAAACTATTAATTCACATGTGCCTGGTGTTGACCATGAGATTACCTGCTGTTTACAGACTGGCTGACCAGTCAGGTGATTGGCATAGTGGTGAGCATGTCGGCCGGTCACTGAATGGGAAACACATAGCCGATATTCACAACCAATTAGGGGAAATATAGGCAGTATCAAACAGATGCAAATTCTATACCTGGTTACACTTATTGGAACAATTCATTCTATCTGTATCAAAAACATTAAATAATAAAAATTGTATTTACATTAATTCAGAAACATTAAACAACCTGGCGCATGTGCATCACGATCTCAATTACGACCGCATTTCAATATGATGAAATAGAATGAAGATGGTAAATACATTAATTCAGAAACATTAAAATAAAATGTCTGTTAGCCAATTGCAAGCTTTTACAACATGCTGTATATGATGTGTAACATAAGGCAACTGACCAGGGATGGTCCCTGTCTGGAACTGAAGGGCTTTCATTGTCTCCCGGTACTGGCTCTCCTGCATGGACTGGAACTGAGGATGAAACACAGACCACATGACAGCAGCAACAAAGACTGTACCTCACCAGGTTACCACACACAGGCTGTACCTCACCAGGCTACCACACACAGGCTGTACCTCACCAGGCTACCACACACAGGCTGAACCTCACCAGGCTACCACATACAGACTGTACCTCACCAGGCTACCACACACAGGCTGTTCCTCACCAGGTTACCACACACAGGATGTACCTCACCAGGCTACCATACACAGGCTGAACCTCACCAGGTTACCACACACAGGCTGTACCCCACCAGGCTACCACACACAGGCTGTACCTCACCAGGCTACCACACACAGGCTGAACCTAACCAGGCTACCACATACAGCCTGTACCTCACCAGGTTACCACACACAGGCTTTACCTCACCAGGCTACCACACACAGGCTGTTCCTCACCAGGTTACCACACACAGGCCGAACCTCACCAGGTTACCACACACAGGCTGTTCCTCACCAGGCTACCACACACAGGCTGAACCTCACCAGGATACCACTCACAGGCTGTACCTCACCAGGCTACCACACACAGGCTGTACCTCACCAGGCTACCACACACAGGCTGTACCTCACCAGGCTACCACACACAGGCTGTACCTCACCAGGCTACCACACATAGGCTGTACCTCACCAGGCTACCACACACAGGCTGTACCACACACAGGCTGTACCTCACCAGGCTACCACACACAGGCTGTACCTCACCAGGCTACCACACACAGGCGTTGATACAGGATTTTCAGATAGAGGAGGTGGACAAATTCAGTAGCTGCCTACAAACTGCCGTTGGTCTCTCTTAGATGTTAGGATGTAATATCGGAAAGGTGCAATCTTCAACAAGAGGACCATGATGGTCCAAAGGGCTCACATGAGTAATGGCAATCTTACTGTTGTGAAAGGCTTGTGGGAATGTACGCCATAATGTCCTTAAATAATCTGTCTAGCTGATTTACTCTCGTACACAGAACAAGTAAGGACCTGGATATATTTTCTCTTCCCTGGTATCCAACTTTTCTCAGGCAATTTCAGAGGAACAGTGTTAATGCTGCAGTTCTGAAAGATAATGGCGACCGCTGTGCAAAGGTCATGTCATGCTCCCTTTCAATGAGTAGAGTGTATTGCCATTTACCCGTCCTATATTGAAATTCGCTTAAGATTTTATGGTCCTGACAAATGTTTAAAGTTTGGTCCAGACTGGTTGAAAATGAAGTCCCCATCTTGCAACAAATTCATTTTTGCATTAATTTTCACAATTAAGGGGATATAACTGCTGTGTTCGTGACATGTCTTATTTGCTGCTTGTGTGGAGATCTTATGGCCATGCAAAACATTCGGAAGTTTTATCAAGATTGAATGAAAAATGACATCTTGATGCACGAAAAAGGCAATTTTTGTGTTTTTTTCACAAACAAAGGGGCCATAAGTCTGATGTTTGTTGCCCGCTCTGACCGATTGTTGCCTTCTGTTGCAGACGTATGATCACATACACACTTGACATTTGGTCAAGATTGGAAAAAAAGTCTCTATGAGCAAAAACTGCAATTTTTGCATGTTTTTCCACAAACAAGGGGCTATAAATCTGGTGTCTGTGACCTAACCTTATCCATTTTTGGCTCCTTCTGAAATCTTTTGGTTACACACAAACTGTGGAACTTTGATCAAGATTGGACAAAAAAAGTAGTCTGAATCAAGGTACAATGGCAATTTTTGCCTATTTTTCAACAAAAAAAGGGGGTCATAACTCTGGTGTTTGTGGCCCAATCCGGTCCAATGTTGATTTCTACTGTGATCTTTTGATAATACACAAACCGTGGAAGTTTGGTCAAGATTGGTAGAAAAATTAAGTCTCTATGAACGAAAAAGGCAATTTTTGCATTTTTTCCCACAAATAAGGGGCCATAACTCTAAGGTTTCTGGTCCAATTTGGCCCATTATCAATATCAATATCAAGATTGAATAAAAATGTAGTCTTTATCGCGAAAACAGTCCCAATTGTTGACGGCATATGGACGACAGACTTCGTGCTCAGTTCAGCTAAAAAGGAACCAGTTAAGGAAAATACCATAGAGCGATTTTGATCATTGTAATAAATTGATTCAAGAACGCGTCACTGGCAACTAAATACATATGTTAAAGTTATTGTGAGGGTGAAAAAATTGAATGCTGCCCCCTTTAAATCCGCTTATGACACAGGTACCACACGTACATACCTAAGGTCCAAGCTGTGGGAAATATATGAGGGTAAGATATATCTAAGGGGATGTATCAACGGTAGGTTGACAATAACATTTGCAACAATCGAGTTCATTTCCAGACAATTAATATCGAAATATTGTTAAATATGAGCATCTCGTTTATAAAAACATTGGACAACATACATGTATATTCTTTTATTATATAAGCAGTTATCAGCGATGACACTTTCTCAGACATGGGAAAAAGAAGTAGTAGTAAAATTAATATGAATGAAATGTACATGATGTAGCATTAAAAAGCAAAACCCTGTAGTGTAGGGAATTGTTATTGAAGTGCTGCCCAAATTTGCAGGAGCGAGTTTGAATCCTACTCCAACTGTGTATCCAACAACAAACAATTTTTGTGTATATACTTTTTCTTAACGATTCCATCAATATAATGTTGCAACACCAAACACTATATTTGTTTTTGATAGTTACATATATTTCTGCTAAATACCATGATACACCCCTTTAAGTGTACGAAAAGTGTGTGTATATCTGTTATATTTAAAAATTATATTGCCAGATGTAAGCAAATATTTAGGCTTAACAACTTGGTTAATGTTTGAAATTCACAAGAGTAGCAGACTACCTACCTTAAATGAGAAGCTTGCTGTTGGGGCGTCCCCTGCGCTGGCTCCATCCCCATTGGTCAGTGGGCAAGAATGCTGACCAATCAGATCTTCCCTCTCTAAACAACCTGGATATAGTAATGGAATACATGACATAAAGAGGGCTGAGTGTGAAACTGTTGTATCTGCTTAACATTTCTATATCAGATACAACAGTTTCATGCTCAACCTGAGTGCCACTTTTAAAGTAAACTGTAAAAGTTAATATACTTGCAGTATAAAATGATGATACTGACAAAAGCTTACAAGTTTATTAACCACCTATACTGTGAAGGTAAGTTGTTTATCATTGTACATGCATAATAATTATGTAAAATGAATACTTACATTTGACTAGTTTAAAAAGTTCACCAATTTCTCTGAAAAAAAGAAAGAAAAACAATTGCAACTTTTGTTCTAAACATATGTTTAACTGCACAGCACAATTTACATTAGCAGCATTAATCGAAAATGCTCAATTACTAATAGCAACCACTTTACTCGATATTAAACATTATATAAATAAGAAAATAAGCCAGAATACAATCATATTAGCCAGAATGATAACTAAAGAGATGGATTGTACAAACATGACTAAAACAGTACTTATCAATTGGTCTAGACTGTTATATAAAATTACTAATAAATTTTAGTTGTTTTTGTTGGAAATGACTGTGTACGTGTGAGACGGTGTACCTGGCCAGTTTCTCCTCGAGGTCTGAGTCCACAGATGAGGTCTTCATGAGGCACTGGTGGCGCTGGCGCAGGTACCTGGGCACATCCTGGTGCCTCTGCCACAGCGAGCAGTCCAGCTCCTCGCCCCCGGACACGTCAGAGTCCTCCGAGTCGCCCATGTCCACAACCACGTCCTGAGACTTTCTCTCCGGCAGGTGCCCGTTGGCAGGCTTCGATATCTGCTTCAGCATCAGGCAGGCCTGACCAGGGAAACAGAGGCTGAGACCCAATATTACAGCTTGGAATCATTCAGTGTTCATGGATTGATACATGTGTAAGAATAAAGATTCTTAAAGATTCTTCAGAATTAGATTCAAATGCTTTGAACGGACGTATCAAGGGCTAGAGATGTTATCTGATATAACAGACTCTGAAATGGCTAGATGACTTTAATGACAGACACTGAGAAGGCTACATCACGTATGATATATCTGACAGGCTCTGAGACAGCTACATTACCTATCTGACAGACTCTGAGACACCTACATGACCTATCTGACAGGCTCTGAGACAGCTACATGACCTATCTGACAGACACTGAGACAGCTACATGACCTATCTGACAGACTCTGAGACAGCTACATGACCTATCTGACAGACTCTGAGACAGCTACATGACCTACCTGACAGACTCTGAGACAGCTACATGACCTATCTGACAGACTCTGAGACACCTACATGACCTATCTGACAGGCTCTTAGACAGCTACATGACCTATCTGACAGACACTGAGACAGCTACATGACCTATCTGACAGACTCTGAGGCAGCTACATGACATATCTGAAAGACTCCCAGACAGCTACATGACCTATCTGACAGGCTCTGAGACAGCTACATGACCTATCTGACAGACTCTGAGACAGCTACATGACCTATCTGACCGACTCTGAGACAGCTACATCACCTATCAGACAGACTCTGAGACAGCTACATCACCTATCTGACAGACACTGAGACAGCTACATGACCTATCTGACAGACTCTGAGACAGCTACATAACCTATCTGACAGACTCTGAGACAGCTACATTACCTATTTGACAGAGTCCGACACAGCTGCATGACCAATCTGACAGGCTCTGAGACAGCTACATGACCTATCTGACAGACACTGAGACAGCTGCATGACCTATCTAACAGACTGAGACAGCTACATGACCTATATGACAGACACTGAGACACCTACATGACCTATCTGACAGGCTCTGAGACAGCTACATGACCTATTAAACAGGAAGTGAGACACCTACATGACCTATCTGACAGACTCTGGGACAGCTACATGACCTATCTGACAGACACTGAGACAGCTACATGACCTATCTGACAGACTCTGAGACAGCTACATGACCTATCTGACAGACTCTGAGACAGCTACATGACCTATCTGACAGACTCTGAGACAGCTACATGACCTATCTGACAGACACTGAGACAGCTACATCACCTATCTGACAGACTCTGAGACAGCTACATGACATATCTGACAGACTCTGAGACAGCTACATGACCTATCTGACAGGCTCTGAGACAGCTACATGACCTATCTGACAGACTCTGAGACAGCTACATGACCTATCTGACAGACTCTAAGACAGCTACATCACCTATCTGACAGACACTGAGACAGCTACATGACCTATCTGACAGACTCTGAGACAGCTACATAACCTATCTGACAGACTCTGAGACAGCTACGTGACCTATTTGACAGAGTCCGAGACAGCTGCATGACCAATCTGACAGGCTCTGAGACAGCTACATGACCTATCTGACAGACACTGAGATAGTTGCATGACCTATCTAACAGACTGAGAAAGCTACATGACCTATATGACAGACACTGAGACACCTACATGACCTATCTAACAGGCTCTGAGACAGCTACATGACCTATTAAACAGGAAGTGAGACACCTACATGACCTATCTGACAGACTCTGGGACAGCTACATGACCTATCTGAGAGACTCTGAGACAGCTACATGGCTTATCTGACAGACTCTGAGACAGCTACATGACCTTTATGACAGACTCCGAGACAGCTACATAACCTATTTGACAGGCTCTGAGACAGCTACATGACCTATTTGACAGGCTCTGAAACAGCTACATGACCTATTTGACAAACTCTGAGACAGCTACATGAACTATCTGACAGGCTCTGAGACAGCTACATGAACTATCTGACTGGCTCTGAGGCAGCTACATGACCTATCTGACAGACTCTGAAACAGCTACATGACCTATTTGACAGGCTCTGAGACAGCTACATTACCTATCTGACAGACTCTGAGACAGCTGCATGCCCTATCTGACAGACACTGAGACAGTTACATAACCTATCTGACCGACACTGAGACAGCTACATGACCTATCTGACAGACTCTGAGACAGCTACATGACCTATCTGACAGACTGAGACAGCTACATGACCTATCTGACAGACTGAGACAGCTACATGACCTATCTGACAGACTCTGAGACAGCTACATCACCTATCTGACAGGCTCTGAGACAGCTACATGACCTATCTAACAGACTCTGAGACAGCTACATGACCTATCTGAGAGACACTGATACAGCTACATTACCTATCTGAAAGTCACTGAGACAGCTACATGGCCTATCTGACAGACACAGAGACAGCTACATGACCTATTTGACAGGCTATGAGACAGCTACATGACCTATTTGACAGAGTCCGAGATAGCTGCATGACCTATTTGACCGAGTCTGAAAGCTACATGACCTATTTGACAGGCTCTGCGACAGCTACATGACATATTTGACAGGCTCTGAGACAGCTACATGACCTATCTGACAGACTCCGAGACAGCTACATGACCTATTTGATAGACTCCGAGACAGCTATATGACCTATTTGACAGGCTCTGAGACAGCTACATGACATATTTGACAGGCTCTGAGACAGCTACATGACCTATCTGACAGACTCCAAGACAGCTACATGACCTATCTGACAGACTCTGATACAGCTACATGACCTATCTGACAGACTCTGAGACAGCTACATGACCTATCTGACAGACTGAGACAGCTACATCACCTATTTGACAGACTGAGACAGCTACATGACCTATCTGACAGACTCTGAGACAGCTACATGACCTATCTGACAGGCTCTGAGACAGCTACTTGACCTATCGAACAGACTCTGAGACAGCTACATGACCTATCTGACAGACACTGAGACAGCTATATAGCCTATATGACAGACTCTGAGCCAGCTACACGAAGACACGCTCTGAGACAGCTATATGACCTATCTGACAGACACTGAGACAGCTACATAACCTATCTGACAGACTCCGAGACAGCTACATAACCTATCTGACAGACACTGGGACAGCTACATAATCTTCTGACAGACACTGAGACAGCTACATGGCCTATATGACAGACTCTAAGACAGCTACATGACCTATCTGACAGGCTCTCAGACAGTGACATGACCTATCTGACAAAGTCCGAGATAGCTGCATGACCTATTTGACAGAGTCCGAGACAGCTGCATGACCTATCTGACAGGCTCTGAGACAGCTACATGACCTATAAGACAGACACTGAGACAGCTACATGACCTATCTGACAGGCTGAGACAGCTACATGACCTATCTGACAGACACTCAGACAGCTACATTACCTATCTGAAAGACACTGAGACAGCTACATGACCTATTTGACAGGCTCTGAGACAGCTACATGACCTATTTGACAGAGTCCGAGATAGCTGCATGACCTATTTGACCGAGTCTGAGACAGCTACATGACCTATTTGACAGGCTCTGAGACAGCTACATGACATATTTGACAGGCTCTGAGACAGCTACATGACCTATCTGACAGACACTGAGACAGCTACATAGCCTGTCTGACAGACTGAGACAGCTACATGACCTATCTGAGAGACACTGAGACAGCTACATGACCTATCTGAAAGACACTGAGACAGCTACATGGCCTATCTGACAGACACAGAGACAGCTACATGACCTATTTGACAGGCTCTGAGACAGCTACATGACCTATTTGACAGAGTCCGAGATAGCTGCATGACCTATTTGACCGAGTCTGAGACAGCTACATGACCTATTTGACAGGCTCTGAGACAGCTACATGACATATTTGACAGGCTCTGAGACAGCTACATGACCTATCTGACTGACTCCGAGACAGCTACATGATCTATTTGACAGACTCCGAGACAGCTATATGACCTATTTGACAGGCTCTGAGACAGCTACATGACATATTTGACAGGCTCTGAGACAGCTACATGACCTATCTGACAGACTCCAAGACAGCTACATGACCTATTTGACAGACTCTGAGATAGCTACATGACCTATCTGACAGGCTCTGAGACAGCTACATGACCTATCTGACAGACTCTGAGACAGCTACATGACCTATCTGACAGGCTCTGAGACAGCTACATGACCTATCAGACAGACAGTGAGACAGCTACATGACCTATTTGACAGACTCTGAGACAGCTACATGACATATCTGACAGACTCTGAGACAGCTACATGACCTATCTGACAGACTCTGAGACAGCTACATGACCTATCAGACAGACTCCAAGACAGCTACATGACCTATATGACAGACACTGAGACAGCTACATGACCTATCTGACAGACTGAGACAGCTACATGACCTATCTGACAGGCTCTGAGACAGCTACATGACCTATCTGACAGACACTGAGACAGCTACATGACCTATCTGACAGACTCTGAGACAACTACATGACCTATCTGACCTTGTCATTAAGCATCTCAAGGTACTGGTACAGCGAGAACGTCTGACCTTCCAGCCAGCACAGCAGGGGAAGCAACTCCTTGCGGTAGGCTGCAGCACACACACAAGGACATGAAAACCAGTTTGTTTTACTGTAGCACATTTGCACATGTAAGATGAGGTATCACCAGTAAATAAAATAAAACAATTGATTTCTTCAAGTATGTAAACGAGATCATCTTAACGGAGTACTTGAATGACTTACAAAAGATAAACAACCCAAGGGATTAAGTTGCCAATCAAAATGTCATGTTAAAGCAAATTGTTTAAGGCAAAAGGGAGTTTATGTGTGTATACCAGTATATGTGTATAAGATGCACTGAAAATGTCTGAATTAGCAGATTATGAAAACACACACTTTTGGCATAGTGTTGAAATAATGGGCATATTTGCTGGAGATATTTTTGTAATGTTTGAACAGTTAGACAATGGCTACTGGCCTGAAGGCAAAATACAGTATTTGTCTATTTGAGCTTTAGAAAATATAAACACGTAAACCTAAATCAAAACAAGTTCGAACAAAGCTAATATGAAACCTACCTATTTCTCTTAAAACACTCACGATGACACTGTACACCTAAAATAAGTAGAATAAATGAGGCGTGTCATGGGAAAACCGGGCTTAATAATCCAGGAAGACACTTTCCGCTTTTATGGTATTTCCTGTTTCAAGGAAGTCTCTTCTAAACATAAATCCACTGTAGGCTGAAAGTGTCGTCCCGCATTAGCCTGAGCAGACTGCAGAGACTAATCTGGGACGACACTTTACACAAATGCATTTAACCCGCTTTTTCTACGACACGCCTCAAATATATTTCAATTATGTAACAATAAATGTATGTTTAATTATGAGGTTTAACTATATAGGAGTTCAAATGTTCATGAAATCAATACATCAAATGTTAGTGCCACAGTCAGCTCTCAGAATAAGGACGGAAATATGTCATCACACAAAAGCCAAAAAAAGATTATAATTATGTCAAAATGTTTGGAAAAAAGCAAATGAAAATTCTGTTGATGTTAATGAATATAAAAATCTGAAACAAAACTGATCAATGTGTCCAAGGACATTAAATTGTGTCTGTTGTTGACTTTTAGTGCTTCAGAAATAGTTTCTTCATCATTGAGCATGTTTATTGTGAGCCAAATAGGTTTCTGAAATGTTTTTCAAGATCTAAAGATATGACAACATCTATGGAAGCTATGGTTACTATATAGCTCAACTGCAAGTTGGAAGCTATGGTTACTATATAGCTCAACTGCAAGTTGGAAGCTATGGTTACTATATAGCTCAACTGCAAGTTGGAAGCTATGGTTACTATATAGCTCAACTGCAAGTTGGAAGCTATGGTTACTATATAGCTCAACTGAAAGTTGGAAGCTATGGTTACTATATAGCTCAACTGCAAGTTGGAAGCTATGGTTACTATATAGCTCAACTGCAAGTAATAACACCCATTCAGGAGGAATAATTAACTGTTGCACTATATTCAATTGCCTGTATTACAATAGCCAGCAGCATGAGTGAGTTTCACACTGCTGCAAACTTCCGCGCCACTTACAGTTGCATGTCTGCTGATCTCCAAGAGGGAGTTCTCTTTTAAGTGTTGCTGAAACACAAAGTTTACACAGAGTTATTACAAGTGCAAATGCAATTTATAGTCTGTAACAGGCACATGCACTGTCCACATGTGTATGCACATTGTTATTGGTATATGGGATTTATTTGGCAAAGTATCTCAAATTTACCAAATCAAGAGATGTAACTACAGTGTATCTTCATGTGTGTTAATATCTACGGTAGCATTTAGCAATATGTTACAGTAATAAAACTCAAAACAGGAACACACATAAGCAAAATATGATGCGTCCCCAAAAATGTTGTTTGTTTGTTTGTTTTGATTATTCAACAGTATTTCAGTCATATAACGGGGGTCAGTTAACCTACTCACACTTTTCCTGGGTAAGCTGGTTTACCAGTACTAAGTGCACATGCTTATGCCAGTAACTGACAACTGCCCTACTTGAATCAGAGGTAGGGGGAGAATGGCCGTAGAAATAATTTCATGACCAATCCCCACATAAGTTATGTGGCCGGGCTGGGAATCGAACCCGCGATCCTCAGATTTGTAGTCCAGCGCTCTATCCGGCTCTCCAAAAATGTGGCTAGAAGGCTAGAGTATCACAAGCTTTTTGTTCAATTGGGCCTGGTGACCTAGTTTTTGACCCCATGTGACCCAGTTTCGAACTTGTCCTAGATATCATTAGGACAATTGTTCTGAGCAAGTTTCATGATTATTGGGTTATAAATGTGGCCTCTAGAGTGTTCACAAGCTTTTTCTTCAATTGGGCCTGGTGACCTAGTTTTGAACTCATCCGTGATATCATTGAAACAAATGTTCTGCATAAGTTTCAAGAATATTTGGCAAAAAATGTGACTTCTAGAGTGTTAATAAGCTTTTTCTTCAATTTGCCCTAGTGACCTAGTTTTTGACCCCTCGTCCGTGATATCATTGGGTCAAATGTTCTGAGCAAGTTTCATGTTGATTGGGCAAAAAATGTGGCCTCTGGAGTGTTAACAAGCTTTATAAAGTTTTTAATATAGCCATATGTGGAAAACTGCCCTGCCTCCTGTCGGCCAAGTTTTTCAACGGAGGGCAACCATTTTCAAACTCGGCCGGGATATCATAACAACAAATGTATGGAGTAAGTTTCAAGAAGATTGGGCAAAAAATGTGACTTCTAGAGTGTTAACAAGCTTTTTCTTCAATTTGACCTAGTGCCCTAGTTTTTGACACAATATGACCCAGTTTCAAACTCGGTCGAGATATCATTGGCAAAAATATTCTGGGCAAGTTTCATGAAGATCGAGCAACAGGGCTCTCGACCTCTGTTTTTTTATGCTGAAATTCGGCATCATTCCCCCAACGAAAAGATATATGAGGGCGTGGTGGGAAAACTGGTCTTACTGCATGTGCGTAAAGTGTTGTGCTGGATTAGCCTGTGCAGTCCGCACAGGCTAATCCGGGATGGCACTTTCCGCTTGTATTGTATTTTCTGTTTCAAGGAAGTGTGCGGACTGCACAGGCTAATCCGGCACGACACTTTACGCAGATGCAATAAGCCCGGTTTTCCCCAACGCGCCTCATATATATTTTTCCCCCATTTCAGGCCAAATTCCCCCTTAAAGAATTGTCATCGAATTTGTTTAGGTTTTTGTTTATGGGAGTAATTTTCCGGGATCAAATTTACTTTAGCATCGTTACAAACTGTTAACGATAAAATCCTAACAACTCCACGTAGTCATGTTAAATGACCGTTTTGACTAGTCTGGTTCCAAATTATTTTGCTTTCATAATAAAAAATTATTTATTTATAGTTAACTGCTAGCTCATTTGCTGGTAATCGTAATTTCTGTAGTGGAAAAATGGCTTCTGCTAAAAAGTAATCAAAACAGATAAAGCAAAAAGGCACAAATACTGTGTCTTACAGTTGATAATATAGTTCATAACTGTATAAGAATTAGTATCAGTAGTTTACCAAAACTAATTAATGTTAAAAATTAGAAGTGAAAAATAGTTTGTAAAAAACATGGAAGTGAAAAACTAATTGCATGAACAATTATCTGTTGCACTGCTCCACCTTTTCCATTAATGGTCATAGGTAGATGTTTAAAAAATTGACAAGTCACTATAATATTCAATCTATTTATAATTAATAATGAATAAAGAGTTATACTAAATAAAGTGATTTGAAAGGTATATTTAATAGTTGTTATTTTTTACTCGTTTGCAAAGTCGAAATTCCCCCTTCTGTGTAAAACAACGCTAAAATTCCCCCACCCGAGGGTAAATGTAGTCTTCCCCCAAACTTGAGAGACACCTGAGCAATAAATGTGGTCTATAGTATGTTAACTAGTAAATGTTCATGACAAACGACGGACAAAAGACAATCACAATAGCTCACCATGAGCACATTGTACTCAGGTGAGCTAAAAATGAAAACAGGAAAAATACACTTAAATGGTATTTAATGTTTTTGTGCAATGAAATTATTATAGTAAGATTTGTTGACACTATGAAAACTTTACATTATAACATACGTATTTGAGCAAAACATATATTACCTCAATGAATGGCACAAGGACTGATCCCTCTATGACAGTATAAATATCTGATATGTAGTCCCCCCTACTGCATGTGGGGCTCGTATCCAGACTGCTGGTCCCCGCCTCACCCGAGGCCGTCGAGGTGGATGGAGATGCTGTGCTAGAGCAACACGTCGGCAGCAGCTTCAACTCTTTCAGGATTTCACGCAATGCAGACTCGATCTGTAAAATTACAGAAGACATGCAGTAACAGTGGGTAAATATCATCTTATGCCAGCATGTTGCACATGTAAGTGCAATTTTCTGGCAAACGTGACGCTACAGCTCAAGCAAGAATGCATACTTATTATTTTCTGTAAACGTTAAATTCAAAATCTTCCAGTAAACATTAGATGCATATTTTGAAAACAAAATTAGGCAGTTGTGATTGCACACAAACCTGGTTTACACATAATACAGATTCAGCACTGAAGGTTAATTAACAGATTCAAACTTATCTAATGTAATTAAACCTTCAATGTTGATAAAAACATCTGTTCAAGTATAATTTATAAAAAAAAGTCTTATTAATTTTGTAAACTCAAAATTGCTAACGGCTACAGATATAATAGACCTACTTTGTTGTCTTTCTCCTGCTTGGCGGCAAGGTATGCCTCCACGTCCCAGCCAGGCCGGTTCATGTGCCCGTACCCGACACCTCGTGCCCAGTACTCCCTACTGTCCACCTCCTGGCTTGCCTTGCTGTGCTGCAGACACAGAACAGTTATAGCTGGAGACATGAAACATACAGTCACAACTGGAGCCATGAAACATACAGTCATAGCTGGATCCATTAAACATACAGTCAAAGCTGGAGCCATAAAACACCCAGTCATAGCTGGAGCCACGAAACACCCAGTCATAGCTGGAGACATGAAACATACAGTCAAAGATGGAGCCATGAAACACCCAGTCATAGCTGGAGCCACGAAACACCCAGTCATAGCTGGAGACATGAAACATACAGTCAAAGATGGAGCCATGAAACACCCAGTCATAGCTGGAGCCAGGAAACAACCAGTCATAGCTGGAGACATGAAACATAAAGTCATAGATGGAGCCATGAAACACCCAGTCATAGCTGGAGCCATGTAACACCAAGTCATAGGTGGAGACATGAAACATACAGTCATAGCTGAAACCATGACACATACAGACAAAGCTGGAGCCCTGAAACACCCAGTCATAGCTGGAGACATGAAACAAACAGTCATAGCTGGAGCCATGAAACACCCAGTCATAGCTGGAGACATGAAAAATACAGTCACAGCTGGACACATGAAACATACACTCATAGCTGAAGCCATGAAACATGCAGTCATAGCTAAAGACATTAAACATACAGTCATAGCTGGAGTCATGAAACATACAGTCATAGCTGGAGCCATGAAACATAAGTCATAGCTGAAGACATGAAACATATATCCATAGCTGGAGCCATGAAACATATAGTCATAGCTGGAGTCATGAAACATACAGTCATAGCTGGAGACATGAAACATACAGTCATAGCTGGAGTCATGAAACAAACAGTCATAGCTTGAGCCATGAAACATACACTCATAACTGGAAACATGAAACATAAAGTTATAGCTGGAGACACTAAACATACACTCATGGCTGGAGCCCAGCAACATCAAGTCATAGCTGGAGACATGAAACGAACAGTCATAGCTTGAGACATGAAACATACAGTCATAGCTGGAGACACGAAATATACAGTCACAACTGTAGACATGAAACATTCACTCATAGTTAAAGCCATGAAATATACAGTCATAGCTGGAGTCAGGAAACATTCACTCATAGTTGAAGCCACATACGGTCATAGCTGTAGAAACAAACAAACATAGCTGGAGCCATGAAACATACACTCATAGCTGGAGCCATGAAATATACAGTCAAAGCTGGAGCCATGAAACGTACTGTCATAGCTGTAGACATGAAACATACACTCATAGTTGGAGCCATGAAACATTCACTCATAGCTGCAGCCATAAACACTCATTGCTGGTGCCATTAACATACACTCATAGCTGGGGCCATGAAACATAGAGTAACAGCTGGAGCCATGAAACTTACAGTCACAGCTGGAACAATGAAACATACAGTCATAGATAGAGCCATGAAACATACACTCATAGCTGAAGCCAAAGAACATACACTCATAGCTGGAGCCACAGAATATATTCTCATAGCTGGAGCCACAGAACATATCCTCATAGCTAGAGTCACAGAACATACACTCAAAGCTGAAGCCACAGAACATACACTCATTACTGGAGCCATGGAACCTGTCCTCATAGCTAAAGCCACAGAACATACACTCATAGCTGGAGCCACAGAACATACACTTATAGATGAAGCCACAGAACATACACTTATAGATGGAGCCACAAAACATACACTCATAGCTGGAGCCACAGAACATACACTCATAGCTGAAGACACAGAACAAACACTCATTGCTGGAGCCACAGAACATACACTCATAGCTAAAGCCACAGAACATACACTTATAGATGGAGCCACAGAACATACACTTATAGATGGAGCCACAGAACATGCACTCATAGCTGGAGCTGTGACACAGTCATAGCTGGAGGAAACTCAATGTCAGCTGTTTTGTAAAGAAATTTAGAAAATTCTATTGCACTTATCAAACAGTGCTTTGTTACAAAACAAATGAAAGAAATATGCAAGGAGCTCATGCCTTTAAAAATCACTTTGATGACAACATTCTCTTATAACTGTCACATTATAACTGAACCAATTCCTATTGACAAAGACATTTTAGTAATTGGTATGTCATTAGATGAATGATTTAAAATGCATACCTGCACTCTAGCAGTGGTTTTCAGTTCTGACATCTTGTCTTCTGCGAGCCTGTACTTGTCATTTGCCCTGGGCGTCACCTCACTCACCTGAAACACAAACAAGAGATCAGTTTTAGTTGCACATCACCATTCAAAGTCTGATAACATCACAATTTGTGTGATCATGCTTCATTCACCACAAAGCAACAGTTTGCATCAGTAACATTCGAGACCTCATGCTGAACGCTGACAACCAATATTTTTTGCTGAAAAACTAAGTATTTCTATGTGAAATACAGTTTCAGTTATGACTTCATTAATACTGTATCTATTATAATATTTCAAACAGCATGTCAGATATCAGGCATATTTATGACTTAAATACACAATAAGTTTGATAAAACTTGATTAATCCACTTACATCTAAAATACTCAAAAATATACTGAATTATGATGCAGTAGAGACAACTAACATTTTCAACAGCTGTCAATGGCCATCTCAGACTTATTGTAGGGATCCTTCCACATCTACCTACATGTGATTTCCAATTCAGTCAAGTGTTTGCTCAGCTGCATACTGATCTGTGAATGACACACTACGAACCTGTGCCAGGGTAAGCAGGTGGTGTTCTATGTCGAGGTATGGGCAGCGCGACAGCTCGTTCCTCTCATGCTCCACGTCGATGCGCGCCCACTGCTGCAGGAAGTCACGGATACCCTCGATGACTGACTTCATGTCCTTCGTGGGTGACCAGTATGACAGCTGCAGGAACTCTATGTTGGTGATCCTCTGCATCATGCAGCCCTGAAGAAAAACACAGTGCTCACCAGTGACTGAGATCAGAACACAGTGCTCACCAGTGGCTGATAGCAGAACACAGAGCTCACCAGTGACTGGTACCAGAACACAGAGCTCACCAGTGACTGGTATCAGAACACAGAGCTCACCAGTGACTGGTATCAGAACACAGAGCTCACCAATTGCTGGTATCGCAACATACAGCTCACCAGTGGCTGGTATCGCAACATACAGCTCACCAGTGGCTGGTATCGCAACATACAGCTCACCAGTGACTGGTATCAGAACACAGAGCTCACCAATTGCTGGTATCGCAACATACAGCTCACCAGTACACAAGAAAAAATTTGTTGATACCTCCAGGAACATTCTTCAGTCTTATAACAGATAGTTATGCGTGATTTACAGCACATTGCCATACCTGTAAGCGAGGCCGCAGTACCTTCACAAGTGGTGGGTAGAACGGAAATAAGTCAATCTCGAACATCTGAAACAGACAATGATTAATACCTTTCACTTATATTAGGGTAAACCTGAAGATCTTTGTGACTATGCCACATGAGCACTAAAATAGTTCATCATAAGTGATAACTATCAGTATACCACCTAATAAGAATGTTTTAAGTGTGTTTATTAGATTGGAAGTCAAGTTCAATGTTCTGTTTTCTAAGCGAATATTTCAAGTTGTTAGAGCTCTGTGAGGTAAAGAAGGCCGACAGGAGTACTGCGTGTTTTACCATTTCCATCTCAATGTAGTCATAGCCGTGTCTGCACATGATCTCAGCCATGTCCCGGGCAAGGTCACTGCAGAACAAGAGGTCAGAGAGGTCAGTCCCACATGGGCCTCTAGCTGGCCCATCGGGCAATATCTTCTGCTATGTAGCTTGTATTGACTGATTTGATGAACCATCATTCAAGAGAGTAAACACAACTTAAAGTAATTTAACTTGCATTTATGTCATTCTACCTACTTTTCGACCACAGATGACCCATATTTTACTTAAAGATTTTGGGGAAGAATTAAATCTGACCAAGTTTTAAGACTGATCATATTGTTAATGTTAACCAGAAAGTAAAAATACAGTCAGTATTTTTCATCATTTACCACCAATACTGTCCTCAATCAATGCGCAATGTATATGTCTATCAACACAATATTGGATAACAAATATACAGCAAAACTTCACCATAAAATTACAAACCCATTTTCCATTTTATTTAAATGTTGACGTCAATGTCTTACCTGTCCCGTTCAAACTGTGCCAATTTTACACGCCAGTGGTAGATATTGTCATCTATCGGCTCAGCAGAGAATCCACATACCTGATTGAGATAGGTAACTACTTAAGTCTGCATCTCACACGAGATTCAAGCAATCAAAAACACAAACTGCCCACAACTCTTCAATAAGATGAGTATTTCTTGCACAGTACATCTATTAGCAAACATTTATATTATATATGCATTTATTTGCTACAAATGCTTGTTTATGCAGTAAAAAATCAATAATTATAACATTTGCAATTAAAAGGCTCATAATGTATGCATGTACAATTGAAAACTATAAACTATTGTTACTCATTTTTACAAGCTGACAAAGTTCTAGACTAGGTTTAAATACCAAATTATAATATTGGGGTACAGTCTTAATGCTACTTATGGGCAATATGCCTCAGAATCAAAGGAAGATGAATACGGACAGTTGATAATTAAAGCCCTAGATAAACATTGCAGCATGAAGGCCCAGCTTTGCCATATCAAATCTCAACCACCATGCATACACTTACTGATTCAGATTCCATGATCTTCACAAGATCGTTGGTAAGGATACCGGAGGCTGCATTGCTCGTAAATATCTGATTGGTTGATTGCTTCTTCAAGTCCAACCCTAAAACAGTTTCTCAGCAGTTAACCAACCTGCATGAATCAGTCCAAATATAGGGAATTATCTGTGTCTTTAAACATGTATTGGAATACTATTGATTAATGGCCAAGTCGATTTCAGTTACAGTTATTATTACAATAATGTATTATTTATACAAGCAAGAATACGAAATACCATCTTTATCTATGTATGAAGATTCATTTTCAAGTTAGAGAGTGGAAATCAAAAGTTGATGCCGCCACCCCACCCTCGGGAATGTAAAATTTCCATGTGTAAAAAGGCCCATAATTTTGAAAAAAAAAATAAACTAGAGTTATCAAAATTGTCCTATGGGTTCATTTTGATATAGAGAATAAGTGGATAAAATCCCTGAAGCCATTCCTGAGAAACTAGATTACCAAAAAACTTCAACCCATCTAAATAGCTTATTTGTAAAATGTCTAAGTGTAAAAAGGCCCATGATTTTGACAATTTTCATACTTAAGTTATCGAAATTGGCCTATAGGCTCATTTTAATATAGGGAATAAGTGTTTTAAGTTTGAATGAAATCCCTCATGCCATTCCTGAGAAACTAACTTATCGAAAAACTTTAACCTATCTAAATAGCTTATTTGTAAAATTTATAGTGTAAAATGACTAGGTTCATTTTAATATAGAGAATAAGCATTTTAAGTTTGAATGAAATCCCTTAAGCCACTCCTGAGAAACTAGCTTACCGAAAAACTTTAACCTATTCAAATAGCTTATATGTAAAATTTCAAAGTGTAAAAGGGCCCATAATTTTGAAAAATTTCAGACTAGACAAACCAAACTTAGCCTAAAAGTTCATTTTAATATGAGGAATAAATGTTTAAAGTTTGAATGAAATCCCTCAAGAGAATTCCTGAGAAACTAGTTTATTGAAAATCTTAACCTAGACCGGACACAAATGCTGGGGCGAGTAGAAAAGCTTGCCTTTTCCTCAAAAAGTCGAGTGACTACTATTTAACAACTTAGTATTAAGCCATTATTATTTCCTTAAGTAATAATTACCAACAAAAAAATCACAATAAACAAAATGTTTATTTCATGAGGACATTGCTACTGTTCTCCCCTGACTGCTCAATGAATGACCAATCACACCTGTCTGACACAAACATACTTGAACAAGAGATGTTTGTAAAACATGTATGCACCCCGACTTGCAGCCAAGTTGTGAATATGTGCAATTGTTAAGAATTTTTTTTAATTATGCAATCCCAAGCGAGGTCTCGATATATGGTATCTATGTATGAAGTTTCATTAAAATATCTCGATGCGTTCTCAAGTTATTGAGCGGAAACCGTTTTTCTATTTTTAGTAATGGTGACCTTGATCCCACCCACCCCATATGAAATCCACAAAGAGGTCTCAATATAAGGTATCTATGTATGAAGTTTCATTAAAATATCTCAATGTGTTCTCAAGTTATTGAGCGGAAACCGTTTTTCTATTTTTAGCAACGGTGACCTTGACCCCACCCAACCCGTATGCAATTCCAAGCGAGGTTTCCATATAAGGTACCTTAAATGTCCTTATTGACGCCCATGACCTAATAGACGCGCATAGGGTATTTTTTGGTCCCGAAATATGTTTTGTTGATCTATTTTTTCGAAAATTAATGAAAAACAAAAGTTAATTTCGATAGAAACGATTAAATAGACCGCCATATTTATGTATCCGGAATTGCACAATATATAAATAAACCTATGTCCCACTATACGGGTTACACGCAACCATATATGACGCAAGTGAATGGGACCACAAGAATTGCTTACAATATAATGAATATTTATTATAAGAACATGTAATAACAGTTTGCGCATGCAAAGCAAGTTTCACGCTTCCCACGTGGAGGTTTCAACAACAAGCGCTGTCAAAAGCAGTCAACCAGAATGTGCGTCTGCAGTGTCACATTTCATTATGTCGATCATGTTAATAATTTAGACTGCACCATTGTGCATTATGTCGTGCGAGTGAGCTCGTCGTGTCGATCGAAGATATTAATTTAGACAGTACCATCGTGAATTTTCTCTTGCGGACAAAGCCCTTCGGCCGTATTTAGACTATACCAATGTGTATTAAGTCATTGGAAATTGCGCATACATGAAAACTTGATTTCTGGATAATGGCAGAATTAACAAAAAATGGCTCCATTTAAACGCGCAGGGGTCCTAAAATGATACGCGCCCTGCACGTCAAAAAGGACATTTACGGTATCTATGTATGAAGTTTCATTAAAATATCTCAATGCTTGTCAAGTTATTGAGCAAAGAGCGTTTTTCTATATTAGTAACGGTGACCTTGACCTTGACCCAACCCACCACATATGCAATCCCAATAGAGGTCTTAATATAAGATATCTATGTATGAAGTTTCATTAAAATATCTTGATGCGTTCCCAAGTTATTAAGCGGAAACCATTTTCTATTTTTAGAAAACTGTCACATTGACCTTGACCACACCCACCCCATATGCAATCTCAAGCAAGGCTTCGATATAAGGTATATATGTATGAAGTTTCTTTAAAACATCTCGATGCATTCTCAAGTTATTGAGCAGAAACCATTTTTCTATTTTTAGTTATGGTGACCTTGATCTTGACCCCACCCACCCCATATGCAATCCCAAGCGAGGTCTGGATATATAGTATCTATGTATGAAGTTTCATTAAAATATCTTAATGGATTCTAAAGTTATTGAGCGGAAACCGTTTTTTATATTTTTAGTAATGGTGACCTTGACCCCACCCACCCTATATGCAATCCCAAGCGAGGTCTCAATATAAGGTATCTATGTATGAAGTTTCATTAAAATATCTCGATGCGTTCTCAAGTTATTGAGCAGAGACCCCGTTTTTCTATTTTTAGTAACGGTGTCCTTGACCTTGACCACACCCACCCCATATGCAATCCCAAGCGAGGTCTCAATATAAAGTATCTATGTAGGAAGTTTCATTAAAATATCTCGATGCGTTCTCAAGTTATTGAGTGGAAAACATTTTTCTATTGTTAGTAACGGTGACCTTGACCCCACCCACCCCATATGCAATTTCAAGTGAGGTCTCGATATAAGGTATCTATGTATAAAGTTTCATTTAAATATCTTGATGTGTTCTCAAGTTATTGAGCGGAAACCGTTTTTCTATTTTTAGCAACGGTGACCTTGACCTTTGACCTGTTGACCTCAAAATGTATAGGCGTCTTCCTTTCCTCCCAAGTAACCAGCATACCAACTTTCATGATCGTAGGTCAAACCGTTCTCTAGATATCGTGCGGAAACGAAATGGTCTATGGACAGACCGACGGACCGACCGACCACCGACCAACCGACATACCGATCGACCGACGGACAGGTGCAAAGCAAGATACCCCCACTTCTTCGAAGGGGGGCATAATAATCAGAGTGCAGTACACATCTGACAGATGCGAACTAGGTACACACAAGACATGTTAGTGCATGTTCGGTCAGCCTTTAATTTCCATGTTAGTTTCAGTCTGAATAATTGTTATATTGCATTAGATTTTTTGTGTTGTACTTTTTAAATAATGTTTTACTCCAAGGGTGGAAGAGTTTTTCACCCATAGTTATAATGTAAATACACAGTGAAACATATATAATTTCAATGTAAATTATGTTGAATTTCTATGCATGTGTATACAAAACATTGCCTCGTATTATTATTATTGGTATTTTCGTATTTATGGTGAAAAATATCTTTCATTAACAGTGTCAAATAAATGAAGGTAATAAAACATTAAATAACTTATAAATACAAACCCAAGCAATTTACCTTTTTCAAGGCGTCTTCTTTTCATCATCTCTCTGATTTGTGGCTCTTTTTTGGACCATCTCATCTAGGTATCAATGAACCAAGGGCAATTGAACAATTTCAATGCATTAACGAAATTGAGTTAAATCATGGTTGAGCCCAACTTTAAGACTACAGTTTGTTTCAAATGTAAAGTGTCAACCCTGCAAGAAAATAATTTTGTGCAGAATGGTCTATATGTAAAGAGACTAAAAGGAAATGCCATTTAAAAACAGACTTAAAATGCATCTAGAACTAATTTCATAACCTTCACTTGTTAAACATCATTGCAAAATCAAATCAATAAATAATAAATATTATTTTACAGTATATATTTTGTTTTAACCAAACTCCGAGTAATGAAAAACACAAACAACTGGACTAAGGTGCTGTGTATCAGGTAATTTTCACGTCATGCAAATTTCGTGGAAATTACGCAAAAGCGTTTCTGCGTTTCCAATTTTCATGATTTTTGTGTTGGCAAATTTTCATAAAGTATTTTGATCACTTAACATGAACAGGATGTGTTGATGAATATATTCAAATGTGTGAAAATTTACCACTACAAACATAATTAATGTTTACTTCTATGTTGTTAAATATTGCACCACTGCCCCATTATCACCATGGCGATTATGCCCTTTGTGTGTTATTGAGACACCAATTATCAGGTTCATGCCACAGCGATATTGCTGACACCTGACAGGATGCACCATTCTGTTTATTCAGGTTTTTTAAGGTTGAATGAGATTAAATTTGTGATAGAATCTTCGGTATTCTGTTTGGACAGGGTTCCGTTTATTAAGATTTTTTGACATATAAAACAAGAAGGAAAACGATCGGCACCAACTCAGCCATTCGGTTTTGACAGGGATTTGGTTTTCACAGGGTTCGATTTGGAAAGGTTTCACTGTATAACTAATCTGTCTTACAAACAAGTTCTGTATTTTTGAGTCGCTTGATTATAATCGATTATAGTGTGAATCCAATCAAGAACTCGACAGATAACAGATGCAGTAAGAGGAACAATATACTTTTGGTTACACAATAGAGAACTCTAGCTTGCAGAAGAGAATGTCGCCAATTATTAGCGATTTTAGTTTTCGCATTTCAATTGTGACCGTGAATATAGCGAAAAATGTTATGACCGCTAAATTTATTGGTTATACGGTATTTGTATCGATTACAGACTTTAAAAATCCATATTCAATCCTACTAGCCCAACTGATACTGACTTGCGATGTAAAGTTAAAAAATAATTGTCTAAGGTCTCAAAGCCTACACTGTCTTTGTTACTTTACTTGCAAGCTTCTGACCTTTTTCCTGGCAACTTTGAGGTCCCATGCTGTGGTGAATGTGTCATCATCATCCAGATCCAACATCTGCAGATAAACAAATTAATGACATGTAAACTTCTAAAATGAGCAACAGAAAGATATGGTTAAACTATTATATACACATACTGCATGACAAATAGTTTTGAACTAAATTATTATTGATTCACTTAATATTTACATGAATTTAATCAAAGGCCCATGGTTCCTCCTCTGGTTAGGTTTTCATATTTGAATTGCATGAACAAGTATTTCCAAGAAGAAAAACATTGTGTCATGGCATAGGTATGTGCTGAAAATGATCAGTTTGATAACTAGAAAGCACTGAACCTCAACAAGACAGCTAATTTCCCCAATGTGTTGTGCAACTACCGGCAATAAGTTAAAGGGGCATACCGATGGCATTTCCCATAAATATAGACACATAATAAAATGAGAAATATTCCCATTTTTCTCGAATATATTTTTCTATTAAATATTATATATTGGTGCAATTGTTATGAAAAAATTATAAACAAAGCCAAAAATATTTTTTGGATACACAGTTCCACCAGGAATCGAACTCACGCCTACAACGACAACCACTTGTTATATTATATATATTTGTCAATTGTTTATTGAAACAAGGCCATTGTATTCAACAATGTTAAAATATTAAATCTCTGTAAATAAATTATATATTTACAAATGTTATTGTTGATCAACCATCAATATGCCCCTTCAACAGTATATAAAGAATACTAGGTTAGTGTTGAATATAGAGAAGTTTATCTTGCCAGGCTTAGAACACCGGAAGCGCGAGCCTTGGCGAGTGCTTCCGATGTTTGAACCAAGCAAGATAAACTTCTCTATATTCAACACTAATCCTAGTATTCTATTTATCCCATCATTTGTCTTCCAAACTATATAAAAACAAACGTTTTTATAAGCATGGAATTCATTAACTAGTAGTACAACTACTTTTACTATTGAATACAAAATTCACGAATTGTAATAAAGAAGTAGTCCCAAGATTCTAGAAATACAATAAACAAAATTTAGGCTGTTGACATGTTTCATTGTATATGTTTCTGTTATTACTACAAAACATAATTGAATAGTAACTTTCACAATGAGAAGGACATTCAAAGTCAACAAAGTTACAACTGCGTAATGATCCTTACAAATGTATGATCTATAAACAATTCAGTACACAATAAATGACCATGACCTTTCTGCTTGTTTTCAAAAACTCTGAAACGAAGCACATGCGTGACTGCAAATTTAATTTGATTGTATTGGAAAACACGTTTGTGTATTTTAAATGCAGTGTGTGTAAATTATCTTTGAATGACTGGCCAGAAAATGCGATTCATAAAAGTAAACGCGACAGGTATATTCCACAGTGTGGAATACAGCTAAGTTTATCCTACTGGGTGTTATTTCATCAATGACGGCGTGAAGATGGGATAAAATGTGGCAATTTGCCCTATCACCCAATAATACAGAATCCTTACACAATTCCTGGATTCAGATGCTGATCCAAATCACCAACAAAGTATTATAATCTTATCATTTGCCCATTTCCAACCATCTCCAAAAAATTTGGCAAATTTGTTCATATTTTGTTTGCATAAAATTGCTTAAACACATTTGCAACAAAATGAAAATAATTGGGTTAATTTCTCCTTTTGCTTCATTATTTCTTAATTGAATATAAGTTACAATATACTAATTTCAATTTAAAAATAAATCTCTATAAGTCATTAAGTTCCAGTCAATGGTTAAATGTTCATAAAGCATTGTAATAACCAAAAACACACATATATAATGTATTGCCAAACAAACTAGTTCAAAAAAGATCCATTAAATATCGGCATTCTGTTTTGGCAATTGATACGTTGTTTACGTAAACACGACCATGAAAAAGGTTACACAGGTACCTTTATTTAAAGTCCAATATTTCACAAACAAGTTTGGTAACCCATTATTATTATTTATGTTTTGGTGTAAGTACACATTTGTGCATGTGCGAAAATTTAAGAAAATCTGTCGTTTGGAACAAAATATATTGATGCATAAATAAATGACGTTTCAGAAGGTATTATTAGTACCCATTTGATCTACTTAAATGTCCAGTCAAATTCATTATTTTAACAGTAAATGTTGGTAAAGCGTTTCTTATTACCAAAATACACTTGTATATTGCCAAATAAGACATTTGAAAACATATTAGTTGAAAGAACCATAACCTTGTTTAAAAAAAGCTCTCCTATATACTTAAAACATTTATGAAAAAATCCAAACTGAAAAAAAGAGGCTTCGACAGGTACGGTATTAAAAACCCAAAGTTTCCGGAAAAAGGCCGGTGACCCCTATTTTTTATCACTATTTTAATTTCAGTATACAATAACACATGCATATGGAATTTTTTAACAAAATTTGTCGTTTGGAACAAAAGATATTCGTATATTTGATTATTTATTGATGTTTTCAAAGGCATACTAAATGCATAACTAACCTCATTAAGCATCAGTTGAAAGTCATTTTTTAAATGGTAACTATAGATAAAGCGCATTTTATCATTAAACTGCGTTTGTATATTTCCAAATGAAACATTACAAAAATTGCATAAAAAAATCTCCGGCCTTGTTTGAATGTGAACGCTTGACATAATTCCACATTGCTAGTCACACAAACTGAATCAAAACGCTGACAGCACAGAAAGAGAAAAGAAACTAAAAGCATGTGAATTATGAGTGCATTTTTGCTACAAGGAAACATTGGTTCGAATGAAGTTCAATTTCCCACCTTTAAACTCTATAATTTGGCTTCTAATTCAATAGTATACGACATCATAATGAAAATTAATTTGTAAGTAACCAAAAAATATTTTGTTCGAGCTAATTATCTTATGCAAACGGAATTATATACATGCCAGTTAACAAGTCAATCTGCAAGGGCCAGAATAACTGATGAAGCGTAGTAGTGAGGAGCACTGATTGTTAGTGCTTCGTAGCCAAAGATCTATAAATAAACATGTTTATTTATAGATCTTTGTTAGTAGGCCTCTGAGTAATTAGATCATACGATGCAAGCTTTTGATTTTCCATAGTACAGTTTAAAATAAATAAATTGCAGTAAATTGTTGTTGAAATATTCAGAATAAGAATCTGTAACAAGAAATAACACTTCCGCAACGAGTGAAAAATAACTTATGTAGTGCATTAATTTGATGGTCTTATTCCAGGACACTCCAGTAAATATTTCGGTTAGAAACAAGTAAATAGCAAAAGTAGGGTTGTCATTAGTTTAAAGTAATTTTTTTATAAATTGATCTTTTTACAAACTGAAATTGTAATAAAACACCTGATATACACCTTATAATACATATTACATACATTATCTTAAATAACTAAAATGTAAGAAAAGGGGCGTGAAAATCTGCTGTTTTGAAGAATGACCCTTTCTGGTTTCGATTTACTGACTAATAGCCTGCAAAGAAAAGGAGTAGTTTTCCGTGATATCTGTTTTGGAAATTACCCTTTCAAAAGACCGTTGGCTTCCGCCAACAGTCTAAAAATGGCTTCAACAGGTACTGTATTCAAAAACAAATATTTCCGGAACAAGGCCGGTGACCCGTCTTTTTTTAAGGCTGTTTTAGTTTTAGGATACAAAGACGCATGTTTTTTCACATTTTTCAGAAAATCTGTCGTCTAAAAAAATGTGAAGGAAATTATTGCAAATGTCTTTATTTACAGCTAAACAAACAGACCAACACTGGCAAAAACATGACCTCCATGGCGGATGTTAAGATCTGCCCTGCTACCGTAGGAGTGATGGAACATGTGTTTGTACTCACTTCCTCCACGCTGTCTTGCTCCTCACTCCCCTCCGTCCCATCCTCCTCCTCCTGAAGCACACAGCCATAGGCGAGACACTCTTATCAAAACATTCACGGGGGGCTCACAAACATACATGTACCAGGGAAAGATCCAGAGCAAAAGATCAGGGTGCTGCACCCTAAGCATCCTGCTCCTTTGTGGTTCCCCCTGCTGCCCCTCTGGCTGATCAACACAGAAACTTTCAATATCTTTTGAAATTCTGTATTCAATATATATTTGCATATATTGAATAGAAAATGAATACACTGTGTTTAAAAACCTTCATTAGAAGCATTTAATTGATAAAAACCTTGGATTTACCAATATATTAGAAAATGTAAACGAACAAGGACGGTGTTCCACCCTGTACCTTTTTTTATCCTTCATTTGCCCTAATGTATGTAACAGAACAATACAAATGCTATTAATGCATCTCAAATACCTTTGCAATTTAACATGGTTTAAAGCCTGGAATATACATTTGATACACACTTGTTTAAGTGTTTAATTATGTAAACATTTTAATGTGACCCACTTTTTAACATAAATATTAAATCATACTGGGATTCAATATGTATATTTTGATTTTAAAAAATCCTAAAAAGTATGTTATTTAAACTACCAAAAACAACCAGTATTTTGTCTGACCAATGGTTTTTTCATATTGTATGGACACACACACACGACTCAGACTACATTTCTCACCTCAGAACTGGCAGCAGAATGTTTCTTCGATTTGTCCGAATACAGCTGTACAGCTCTGAAATTGTATTGTCACTGGTAATAAATGCCTAAGTAGCAACAGTTAAACTATAAATACTAGTACACAAACATTTTTTTTCTTTTTTGTTAAAAAAATTCCAAAAAGAACTAGCCTACTTATTTGTAATGACACCCCTCGTTGGATGCTCTGACCACATACTTATCTAGCAGGTCAGTGAGACGAAGCCTTGGCCCCTCGTTGAGCAAGTGCTGCAAGACATGGGAGACGAATCAGTACGGTTTAACACTCATTACACATATGGAACAGCAAGGAAACACAGCCTGTTAACTCTCAATGTAACACATTGGTGTACAGTAAAACCCCGCTAATACGACCACTTGAGGGTCTTAATAAAAGTGGTCTTAACAGTGGGGTGGTCCTATTATCAAGGTACGGCAGATCACCGAGTCAGTACATGCATACGTCAGTGTATTTAAAAGTTAAAATGAAAATAATGAATATTGAATAGATAACGAAAATTCTGATTTGTTTCACTAAATAACTTTTATTGAAAACAGATTATGCAACTTATAGTTATGAATATGAACGTTACATCAAGTCAGAAATTAATTAAAACTTAATTAACTAAGCCCATTTAAGGTTCAGCATTCATCAGTGTTACCTCTGTAGTGTCAGCTAGTGTCAATTAACGTAATCTGATACACAGTAGATGTGCTTATCCCTTATCAAAACATTTGTACCATTGTTTTTCACACGCTCCTTTTATACCACTTTAGCAGTTTGTTATCTCCATCACATTAGTTGTTAATTGATGATGTTATAGTGTCAACGACCAAATGACACTGATTGCATTAACAGGGCTATTTTGACCATTATTTAGTACTTTCGGTCTGGGAATAGTGGTCGTAATACAGTATAGTGGAGTACCCGTATAATGGGGGTTTGCAAACATTGAAATATATAGGAAAACAATCCGGTCTTTTTAAGTGTCTGGTAAGCGGGGTGGTCGTAAAATAGAGGTGGTCGTAAAGCGGGGTTTTAGTGTAATTCTGAAAAGGACATGTTTTATGACCTCATTTATCACAGCTATTTCAAATGGGATTGGACAGCACATTATTTTTTTAGTTAATAATACATATCCATTTAGCAAATATATATTATATCAATTTAGTGTACATATTATATCTATTTAGCAAATGAATAATTGTTTGAGGAAGAGGGATCTATTAACTAAGAAGTAATGAAAATGTTGTGATTTTTAAAAATAGTTTTAATGAACAATTATTAAGATATTATAATATTGTTTATTAATTTTAAACAAACTAATTAGTATAACTTTGAACTGTTAAAGACGTTCGCAACAATTTCCTTCATTTTTTTTCCAAAGACAGATTTTCTTCAAAATTGGCACAAACATGCATCAATGTATCCTAAAACTAAAACAGTGTTAAAAAATAGGGGTCATCGGCCTTTTTCCGGAAATATTGAATTTTGAATACGGTACCTGTCGTATACCCTTTTTTAGTGTGTGTTACTTAGAATGTTGATAAATATAAAGCGTTCATATTCAAACAAAGATTGAGATTTTTAAATGGATCTTTTTTTATATGTTTGATAATATACAAGTGCAGTTTAATGATAAAACGTGCTATATCTACAGTTATCATTTAATAAATGACTTTTAATGGACGCTTAACGAGGTTAATTATGCATTAAATATGCCTGTAACAACATCAATAATTTATCAAATATGCGAATATCTTTGGTTCCAAACGACAGATTTTGTTGAAACTTCCCATACACACGCATCATTGTATACTGAAACTAAAACAGTCTTAAAAAATAGGGGTCACCGGCCTTGTTCCGGAAATTTTGGGATTTGAATACGGTACCTGTTGAAGCCCCTTTTTTCAGTTTGGATTTTTTATCAATGTTTTAAGTATATAGGAGAGCTGTTTTTCAAACAAGGTTATGTTTCTTGCAACTGATGTTTTACATGTCTTGTTTGGCAATATACAAGTATATTTTGGTAATAAAAAAAACGCGTTATCTACAATTACTGTTAAAATAATGAATTTGACTGGACATAGAAGTAGCTCAAATGGGTACTAATAATACCTTCTGAAACGTCATTTATTATGCATCAATATATTTTGTGCCTAACAGATTTTCTTAAATTTTCGCACATACATGCACCAATGTATACTTGCACCAAAACATTAATAAAAAGAATGGGTCACCGATATTGTTCGGGAAATATTGGACTTTAAATAGGGTACTTGTGTAGCCTTTTTCATGTTTCGTGTTTACGTAAACAACTTATCAATTGCCAAAATAGAATATAGATATTTTTATGGATCGTTTTTTAACTAATTTGTTTGGCAATACATTGTATATGTGTGTTTTGGATTATTTTAATGCTTTGTTAACTTTTAACCATTGACTGGAACTTAATGACTTACACAGATTTATATTTATTGATTGAAATTAGTATATTGTAACCTATATACAGTAAAGAAATAATGAAGCAAAAGGAGAAATTAACCCAATTATTTTCTTTTTGCTGCGAACGTCCTTAAGTCTAGTGTAGGTACATGAAGACAGACTTTGTGAATATGGCTTACCTCATTCAATGCAACTGTCCATGTTTGGATAACAGACTCAGATTCCACTAAAAAGCTATCAACATTGTTTGGATATCCTGAAAAAAGTTACCATGTTAATTTACATGATGCTATATTCAACTTGCATGTTCAACATTTAAATTATGCAATGTTTAATACAGTCCATCTTACTGGATAAAATGATCAAAAATTGAGTAGAGCTCAAGATAAAAAACATGTAATCTATGTTTTCTCACAGTTTACTGGTACTTTATAGAATATGATGCTATTAACATTAGCTATTTAAGAGTATGAAGTGAAGCTATTTATAAACCACTATTCAGTGAATTTCCTTTGCTTTACTACTAACCTGTACTAGTCTAACTAAATTTACTATTGAATGTTTGTGTTTCAGAAATCGTTTAGAACCAATACTCCTACCTGTTGGCACATGAACTTTGACCTCATGTTCTGACCCCAGTAACATGTTGATAGCACACACATCTATAGCATTGCTTGTTACCTGTAAGTTTTATACACCCAAGTTTGTTCATTGAAAGTGGCACAGCTCATCAGATGTATAGACTGACAGCAAATGGTATATTTGTGAAAAATATCACCTGGCATTACAGTCAGCAACAATAAAATTAGCAATGGTTTAGAGGACCTAACTGTGTTTGAAATACTTTTTAAATAATTAAAATACCAAAAATGTGTGCACCAGATGTGTGACAGACATTATATATAGTCTGCCCACCAGGTTATATACAGTGCACAAAAGTATACTTAGTGATTAGGAACTGGATGGGTACCCGGGAACCAGCGAGGCTGACAAGCTTTGGCAGGGACCCGGGTAAATTTTTTCAACCCGATATTTAGGTTAAGGAATCACTAGCCTGGAGTACACACATATATTTATACACAAAAACTATTTGAAATGACACACTTTCTTGCATCGAACATCACAATCAATGCAATTTGTTATAGGTAGTTGTTGTAGGGTCTTGCTACTTATAATTTTGGAATCACTTCTCTTTACTGTCACTTCTGACAAAATGCAGTCTTCACACAAGCAGTAACGGGTATCAAGTATATTCACAAAATTTGGTTAAACTAGCAAGGTCTGATCTGTTACTGTAACAATTCAGCTACAAACTCTGGCAATGCCAAAGGTGAGAATTCAAGAAAATGTCCATCGGAAATCAACTATTTAAACAAGTTACAAACAGTTTTTCATAGCTTGCATATACAGGGTTCACTCTGCCAATTGCCAAAACATCTGGCTCAAGACATTTTCATTTTGATAAAAAATGTCTTCATAAATTCTTATAAAATACCCCAAAAGCCTGGAGATGCCAACATGTAAAGTTTCCTGAAGTAATGTTTATGCTGTTCTATAGACCACACTTATTTTGTGGCATCATAGAGTTGCAAGTGCCATAGTTTATAATGCAGTCAGGTGAAGAAATATTACAAGCATTATTATACTTTAAGTAAAAACGTCAAAAATAGACAACTGTAGATATTACCTGATTGTGTGATAATATATATTAAATTTTAATCTTCATATTAAATATTATACAGAGCAACAGTTAAGGATTCTGTCAGAATTTAGTATCGTCCCATCATATTTTAAGTGAGTACTGAAAAAAATATTTGAGTACTTAAAAGTATGTTACCCCATTAAAATAACAAGAGCTGTCAGAGGACAGCGCGCTTGACTATTCGAAGTATTTCAGTTGGTACATATTTTGGATAGTGGAAGGGGCATACATTTGTTAAAATGCTAAACTTTTAAGTGAAGCCTTGTATAGTTTATACATTTTTCTATGTAAAAAGTGGGCTAACTCTGTGTCAAAATACAAAACAGAGTTATGGGTAATGTTGCCCCTGATACTAGAGTTGATGACAAAGGTTAGTTCCAAGTTTCAAGTGAATAACTTATCTAGTTTTGAAGTTACAAAACTTCTGAATATAAACTTTAACCAGAAAATCTATGTGAAAAAGGGGCATAACTCTGTCAAAATACAAAATAGAGTTATGGGTAATGTTGACCCTGATACTAGAGTTGATGACAAAGGTTAGTTCCAAGTTTCAAGTGAATAACTTATGTAGTTTTGAAGTAACCAAACTTTTCAATATAAACTTAAAACAGAAAATCTATGTGAAAAGGGGGCATAACTCTGTCAAAATACAAAATAGAGTTATGTGTAATGTTGCCCCCGATACTAGAGTTGATGACAAAGGTTAGTTCCAAGTTTCAAGTGAATAACTTATGTAGTTTTTAAGTTACAAAACTTTTGAATATAAACTTTAACCAGAAAATCAAATTGAAAAAGGGGCATAACTCTGTCAAAATACAAAATAGAGTTATGGGGAATGTTCACCCTGATACTGGAGTTGATGACAAAGGTATATTCCAAGTTTCAAGTGAATAGCTTATGTAGTATTGAAGTTACAAAACTTTTGAATATAAATTTTAAACAGAAAATCTTTGTGAAAAAGGGACATAACTCTGTCAAAATACAAAACAGTGTTATAGGGAATGTTGCCCTTGATACTGGAGTTGATGACAAAGGTTAGTTCCAAGTTTCAAGTGAATAACTTATGTAGTCTTGAAGTTACAAAACTTCTGAATATAAACTTTAACCAGAAAATCTAAGTGAAAAAGGGCATAACTCTGTCAAAATACAAAACAGAGTATGGAGAATGTTGCCCCTGACACTGGAGTTGATGACAAAGGTATATTCCAAGTTTCAAGTGAATAACTTATGTAGTTACAAGACTTTTGAATAAAAACTTTAACCAACTTCAGAAGTGGACGCGGACGCCACGGGTAGTAGGATTGCTCACCTATTCTTCGAATAGTCGAGCTAAAAATAATTGAGTATTAGACAAAGATGATCTCCAAATTTTGCATGCAAATGGTGTGTTTTTCTTTAATTTATTACAAGCATAACCATTTCCCTTTGCACAACACTAAAACTGCATATTGTTCTCAACACCTAAGTATCTAAACTCTAGATTAATTCTAAAAATATTTTAAACAGTTTTCAAAGCGAAGTCTGATTAGTAGACCCAATTCTGACACAATATAAAACATTACGACAAAACATTTACACTGATAAAAAGTGTTATTCTTGTCAATTTTTGCCTCAGACTGTTTTTTTGGGGCCTAAATGACGTCAGAAACCATCTCATATGCGATTACCCTGGTGTGTCCCCAGTTCAATGTAACCTCAGTTTGACAATGTTTTAATACTATTTAGATGATCTCTAATGCCAGTGTGAAAAAAAAATTCAATAGTTTCCAATCAAACTGCTTTGTATTATAGGTTTCTGTCATTTCGTAACATCACATTTCATAACCATTTTCAGCTGTTGCTTACACATCTATTGGTCATATTTACCCATGTCAGTCAATCACTTTATGCACCGGGTTTGCTTTTTTTTGTGTATTGGGTATTTTGATTGAGTTTTGTTACTCAACACTTATAAAATTAATTTGTGTAAAAGGGGTTTTAGAATTGCGTATTTACGCAAATAAGCGCCTTATCTGTTATATTATATTTATTTAATTCTTTATACTTAATATTATATTATATTTTTTTACTCATACTAAACATCACACTTTTTATAATAAAAGTATCAAAACAACTGACAAATTCAGTTTATGGCAAAGGTTAACCAGGTCCAGGAAAACAATGTCATTCTTTTCCTATGACTCATAACGGATGTGTGGAATATTTTATTTCTGGTATACTGGACAATGGTATGCCGCTTCAATGTTTAACTTTGAGTACTATATATATAGTCTAAACAGCTCAGTCATAAGCTAGGAGCCCAAGTCTGCGAACTCGCCAGTCTGTATGCACAGGTACTTGACACAATTTTTTACCCTTATATCTATAATAAAAGAAAAGGTATCCAACGATGATATAACAGGTGCATTAAACGAGCATGTTAAACTGCTTAAAGAACGACCAAATCACTAATATATCGTTGTGGTCGCCGACAAGAAACATCCATCTACGGGTTAACACTTTTTATTTGATGAAAATCCGTCAAATATATCCAAAATAGCTAAAAGTTTCACCAAAACGACCCCGAAATCGAAGTGTGTAAATCTCGACGTCCAATGACTTTCATAACAGAACGTGACTCTTGGTCGATTTTTCACAATTTAACACAAACTTATGCTATAAACTCCACATACGTTTGTCATTGACAAAGCCTTCCTTCGAAATACTACGGTCTTTAGTCACAGCTGAACGTTAATCGTCGGAAAATCAGAAGAAAAAACGCTGTTTAGCTACTTTACAACATGACGACCACCATTTTAAGACGGAAGCGGTGTTACGGATCGAAGTCATCTCATTGGTTGAAAATCAAAACAGCCAATCAGAAACAAGATATAGATTCACCGCGTTCCTACAATAATATGGAGACTTCGTGTTACAAAAAATAATATTTAGCGTATTTTTTCTACATTTCCTAAGTTTAACGTTCAGCTGTGACTAAAGACCGTCATATTTCGAAGGAAGAATTTGTCACTGACAAACGTACGTGGAGTTTATAGCATTAGCTAGTGTTAAACTGTGAAAAATCGACCAAGAGTCACATTCTGTTATGAAAGTCATTGGACGTCGAGATGTACACACTTCGATTTCGGGGTCGTTTTGGTGAAACTTTTAGCTATTTTGGATATATTTGACGGATTTTCATCAAATAAAAAGTGTTAACCCGTAGATGGATGTTTCTTGTCGGCGACCACAATGATATATTAGTGATTTTGTCGTTCTTTAAGCAGTTTAACATGCTCGTTTAATACACCTGTTACATCATCGTTGGATACCTTTTCTTTTATTATAGATATAAGGAAAAAAAAATTGTGTCAAGTACCTGTGTCTGTATGTATTGTGCTTACGTCAAGTAAAACGATAATGCCATCACTGTTCTCTGTCAGCCATTCCTCCATTTCCTTGTTTACAACAGTGGCGACATCGTATGACAAGCTAAACGCCATGACAAAACACAAAATTCAATTAAACATGTAAAAAATTATAATAAACAGTTTCTATCAAAACAGGAAGTAGCATTATTGACAAATTTAGAACAATTCCAAATGAAACAAAGTGTTTAACCCTAGGAAATAATAGCCAGGTTAACAGGTTACACCCCACTATACTTAATAATGGACCTATTCACAAAAAGACAATTTCCAAAATTGTTGTCACAGATTCCAAAATAGAAAGTCATTAGAGCTATACAGAAAGAGCGCAATATTATGCCTGACCCAGAAATTCAAAATAATTTGATATGGGTCTTGGGGTCGAGCCCTGGCAGATAATTTTTTTTCTTTCTTAATACTTTTCTTAGCTGAATATTTGGGTTTGTTTTCTCAGATGCTAGTTTTTGAAGTTAAGGGAGTGTTGATTAATGTGTATGTAACAAACATAGAAGTTACTGCATTTTGTCGTCACGGCATCCGTTTCGGACGTACATGAGTTTCAGACGGTTGTTGTTTACATCGTACTAACGAAGACGAAATATGACGCATGATTTATGCACACTTTGTAAACAGAGCGGAGTTTCGTCGGCTGCATAATTTAATGCACATATATGGAGATCATAACGTTAAAACTTTATTAACATTCTAATGTAGTTGAAAAATACCGCATTTCCTTATGTCCATTTTTATTGTTCTCAGTATTTTGCCATATTTTATTATTTGTAGACAAAGTCTCAATTTCCACCAATTGATGTCAGTCATTTATTTTTCAATGTGACGTAATATACAACATTTGGTACAGGGTGCTTTCAAAATACGATATAAACAAGGTTATTTATCACCTACATATTCGTTGTGAATTGTTCTTGCGCTCACTATCAATACTAATTTTATCACAGCATCATTAAACTGATAACAAAAAATATAGGTCGACATATTTCCCCCAAGTCATGACAGATCACTACAGCATGAGTAAAGAAAAGAGTCTACCAGTTGAACGTGTTGCTAATTGGTTTAATAATCATGTAACAACACTGGATGTTGAGTTCCCCGATATACTCCGCAGAGTCGACGAATTTGTGTTCTTACTGCAGTGCGGAGGAGCAACCAAATTTTATATAATATTATAAAAAAAGTTTATTGTTTTTTTTTTTACTAAATGATAGAAAAAAAACAATGAAACAGTTTTATAGTTTGAACATTTATTATCAGCTTGCTATAGACTCACTTTTGCACATACCCTGTACACCGTCCGAAACTGATGACGTCAGTCCCGTTTAGGCAAGAAATGGGTACCACCATGTTTGTTGCTATTTTGACAAGTTGTAAACAAAATACATTGTATTTTGTTATATAATATGTTAGAAAACTCTTAACAGTTTTTTTATGTGACAAAACATTGCATCCTCACAGCCTAATGCACGGAAATGTTCCATTTATTTGTTAACATCGTCCGAAACTGATGCCACCAGGATAATAGAAAAAAGCACATTCTTAATGTCCAAAGTACTTTATCCAATATTCAGAATTAATGTATTTAGTACCCATAGCACTGCACCATTTGGGGCTAGTTAATACCTTTGGCCTCTACTGTAGTGATGGGTGGATAAAGCACATTAAAATCTCGCTGTTGGACTCTCTTGGTGACCTGTTTGATCTGAACACCTCGAGTTAAAGAGGGGCAGAACAGTTTCAAAATACAAAACAGAGTTATGGGGATTGTTGCACCTCATGCTGGAGTTGGTGATAAAGATACCCTGTATGTTTCAAGTGAACACCATAAAATTTATGTAGGTTTGAAATAAAAACTTTAACCTGCAAATCTAAGTGAAAAGAGGGCATAAATCTGCCAAAATGAAAAACAGAGTTATGGGGATTGCTATATGTGATGCCAGATTATATTACAAAGATATATTTCAAGTGAATAAACCATATGATGTTTTGAAGTTCAAACTGAAAATGTAAGTGAAAAGGGGTCAAAGCTCTGTCAAAATGCAAAACTGAGTTATGGGGAATAAACCTTGCACCTGATGCAGTTGATGACAAAGGTGTATTTAAGGTTTTAATGAAAGCTTATGTAGTTTTGAAGTTGAAAGGCTTTGAATGAAAACTTTAAAGCGAAAATCTATGTAAAAATGGGCAAAACTTTGTCACAATACAACACAGAGTAATGAGGATTGCTCCACCTGATACTGGAGTAGATTGCAGTGGTATATTCCATCTTTAAAGTGAATATCTTATGCTTTTTAGAAGTAAAAAGACTTTTGAATAAAAAAAAACCTTTCAATCTGTGTGAAAAGGGGGCATACCTCTGTCAAAACATAAAACAAAGCTATGATGAATGTTACAACTGATACTGTAGTAAATGACAAAGGTATTTTCGAAGTTTCAAGTGAATACCTTTTGAAGTTTTGAAGTTTGAAGACTTCTGAATAAAAACTTTAACCTGACAATTTATTTGAAAAAGTGGCATAATTTTGTCAAAATATAAAACAGAGTTATGGGGAGTTATGGGGAGTTTTGCACCTAATGCTGGAGTTGATGACAAGTTTCAAGTAAATAACTTATGTAGTTTCCTAGCTATACTGTCAAAATATAAAACAAAGCTATGATGAATGTTACAACTGATACTGTAGTAAATGACAAAGGTATTTTCGAAGTTTCAAGTGAATACCTTTTGAAGTTTTGAAGTTTGAAGACTTTTGAATAAAAACTTGAACCTGACAATTTATTTGAAAAAGTGGCATAATTTTGTCAAAATACAAAACAGAGTTATGGGGAGTTATGGGGAGTTATGGGGCGTTTTGCATCTAATGCTGGAGTTGATGACAAGTTTCAAGTGAATAACTTATGTAGTTTCCTAGCTATACTGTAAGACTACTGGCGCAGTGTATAAATCCGCCACTTTTGGGTGGTATTTTTTACGATATTTTCCAAAGTTGTTTACCGATTGATTCACATAAATCAAGTTAGGTTTAATGTATAAATACTGGCGTGTTTTTGTTACATAACAAATGCTTGGCAAATGAAAAATATTTATTGAGATTGAAGGCCTTAACAGTGACAAAAATGAGTGTGGGAGTGCCTAAATCCGCCACCCCTCTACACAAATCTTTATCAATGTTGCGCATGTGCATAACATACTTCATGTACATTTCATTCATATCAATTTTACTACTATACTAAAACCCCGCCTTGTGACCACCTCGATTTTACGACCACATCGCTAAAGTGGACACTTTAAAAGACCCGCTTGTTTTCCTATAATTATATTTCAATGGTCGCAAACTCTCATTATAAGGGCATTCCCGCTATTCCGTATTACGACCACTAATACCAGACAGAAAGTACCAAATAACACTCTAAATAACCCCGTTATTGTGACCAGTGTCATCAATTAACAACATATGCCGTGGAGATAATTCAGCATACTGCTTTGCAGTATATAAGGAGTGTGTGTTACAGCACTGCAGATAATATGTTTAGTCTACAAGCGGTCGTATAGAAATATATTTCCTGGACATGGACGCCTGTATGTGTTTTTTATTTACTTTTTTTTAAAGCCGTTGATAGCTGTAAACACGTTCCATTATGGAAAAGTCTGATACGTAAAGGCATAAGCAGAAAAAGTCAGTTACTGAAAGTGTTAATGTCTATGTACAGCCAACTTCGCTCGTGCGTTAAATTACAAAACGGCGTTACAGAACTGTTTGAATGCTGCGTTGGTACAAAACGGCGTTACAGAACTGTTTGAATGCTGCGTTGGTACAAAACGGCGTTACAGAACTGTTTGAATGCTGCGTTGGTACAAAACGGCGTTACAGAACTGTTTGAATGCTGCGTTGGTACAAAACAAGGGTGCGTTAGCTCCACAATAATCTTTGCTCTCTTCATAAACGACCTGGTGTCCTATTGAAAAGCGAAATGCGGAAATGGAATTTTCATATCTGAACATGTTGATGAATTGCGAGCATTGATGTTTGCAGACGATATAGCTACAATGGCGGAAACGGTAATACAACTGCAAAACCAAATTGACAGAATAAATAAATTTTGCGACAACACAGGAATGACTTTTAATTTAGAAAAATCAAAGATCATGGTTTTCCGGAACGGTGGACCACTTAGAGAATATGACAGGTGGTACTATAAAGGCCAACGTATATGAGTCGTACCACATAACAAATATCTAGGATCATTTTTCTTGACAAAATAATCATGGACTAAAACTAAAACTGCACTAGCTATGCAAGCTCGTAAAGCTATGTGTGTGATCTTCCGATATACCAGAAGAATTTCGGATACTTCACTCCAAATGATGCTTTTAAACTATTTGACTCAATTGTAAAACCTATTCTTCTGTACTCATCAGAGCTGTGGGGTCACCAATACAGTGGAGTAACTAAAAATGTACAAATGCAATTTTGCAAGAAAATCGCATGTTTGAATACAAATGTCACGAATGTCTTGGCTCTCAGTGAATGTGGGCGCCTGCCACTGTCACTGTGCTATATTACAAAGTGTGTTAACTATTGGCTTAGGCTAACTGAGATGCCATCGCACAGATATCCGAGGCAGTGCTATATCATGCTAAGACGACTCAACGATTCTGGCAGATCCACGTGGGTGACATACATTAAAAGGATTCTATTCCAGCACGGCTTTGGATATGCTTGGCTAGCCGGTGAGGTCGGAGATGCTGAAGTATTCCGGAAACTGTTCGCCGACAGAGTATCCGACTGTTCTCAATAGACATTATTCGCCAATATTAATTCATCACCGAAAAGCTTGTCGTACAGAATATTCAAAAGTGTGTTAGAACCAGGAAAATACTTATCTATCTCATTGCCTTTTTACCTAAAACGTGTCCTCTAAAACTTCAGATGTTCTAGTCATCAACTGATGATAGAAAGAGGACGACATCTACGGATTGAGCGTGATTATAGGTTCTGTCCAATATGTCTAAAACGAAATGTACTGGTTAGCGACCCATTATCGCCCGGAAATGGAGGTTTTTTTCGTCATACGCGCGTCTCACCAAACAGTTTGTAATGAAACTTGGCACAAGCAATGTTAGGCATCTTAGACAATAAACAATAGCACTGTTTTCAAAATACATTCACACAAATAGAATTATATCACGTGCGAAAACCATCTATAATTTAATGCATAATTATTTACAACTGTACCAATTATTCACCCTACTTAAGAAACGTGTTATTTTCAAATAATTTTTTCGCACGATTATTTAATTTCAGGAAAGCTTTTGTAAGATAATTTCATGTTCAAATGTGCACACTATCACTTTGTAACACACTTGAACATGTCTTAACACTGAGGCAGTGTACAATTTTCTTTATGCTCAAGAAAATATATTGGTTAACAAACTCCTTATTTTTCTATTTCAAGGATGATACTCCATTATACAACACTTTATTTGTTTTTATAGTTCACTTCTAAAGAATAGGCTAACCTATATCCGTGAGCCACAAAATATAAATAGCTAAAACTCAGACCTTAAAAGTATCATTTTATTTTTACACTTTTAAATTTTAATATTTCAAAATTTATATTTAGTTCAAACTGGAAGGGGTCGTTTACAAATCTAGAGTCATTCATGGTTCACTAACAAAACTATCGTGTGGAAGTAAAAAGCACAGGTACTTGACACAATTTTTTTTCCTTATATCTATAATAAAAGAAAAGGTATCCAACGATGATGTAACAGGTGTATTAAACGAGCATGTTAAACTGCTTAAAGAACGACCAAATCACTAATATATCGTTGTGGTCGCCGACAAGAAACATCCATCTACGGGTTAACACTTTTTATTTGATGAAAATCCGTCAAATATATCCAAAATAGCTAAAAGTTTCACCAAAACGACCCCGAAATCGAAGTGTGTAAATCTCGACGTCCAATGACTTTCATAACAGAATGTGACTCTTGGTCGATTTTTCACAGTTTAACACTAGCTAATGCTATAAACTCCACGTACGTTTGTCAGTGACAGTTTCTTCCTTCGAAATATGACGGTCTTTAGTCACAGCTGAACGTTAAACTTAGGAAATGTAGAAAAAATACGCTAAATATTATTTTTTGTAACACGAAGTCTCCATATTATTGTAGGAACGCGGTGAATCTATATCTTGTTTCTGATTGGCTGTTTTGATTTTCAACCAATGAGATGACTTCGATCCGTAACACCGCTTCCGTCTTAAAATGGTGGTCGTCATGTTGTAAAGTAGCTAAACAGCGTTTTTTCTTCTGATTTTCCGACGATTAACGTTCAGCTGTGACTAAAGACCGTAGTATTTCGAAGGAAGGCTTTGTCAATGACAAACGTATGTGGAGTTTATAGCATAAGTTTGTGTTAAATTGTGAAAAATCGACCAAGAGTCACGTTCTGTTATGAAAGTCATTGGACGTCGAGATTTACACACTTCGATTTCGGGGTCGTTTTGGTGAAACTTTTAGCTATTTTGGATATATTTGACGGATTTTCATCAAATAAAAAGTGTTAACCCGTAGATGGATGTTTCTTGTCGGCGACCACAACTATATATTAGTGATTTGGTCGTTCTTTAAGCAGTTTAACATGCTCGTTTAATGCACCTGTTATATCATCGTTGGATACCTTTTCTTTTATTATAGATATAAGGGTAAAAAATTGTGTCAAGTACCTGTGGTAAAAAGCTTTCCGGAAAAAGACTTCCTTCTAGCGCTTCAAACAAATGAGCGCGTGCGTGATGACGTCATCCCCGCGTACCCCCGACAAGGCCAGTAGTGCATGGTTTGTTTACATGGATATTATAATACGGAATACTTAAGGATTCCTGCAATAATCGGCTGAAGTTCAACAAAACAACAAGGCAAATCGACTCTAGTATGGTTAAGTGTATTTGTTTGTTGTTTTGACTGGTTTTCAGTAGTGGGCGAATAATTGGTACGGGCGAAAAATTGGTCGCTAACCAGTATACTGTATTAATTGAAAACGAGTTGCATTTTTTTATTGTGTGTCCTTTGTATAATTATTAAGAGAGAGATATTTTAGAGACGAATGGCTAAATAACCAGATAACAGACCAGCTGTTTCTGAAGATCATGTCTGATCAAAATGAACAAAGTATTTTCTCGCTTTCGCACGATACTTGAACGCTGCATTTACGCTAAGAGCACAGCAGTTAGACTGAACTCGTGCATGTTTATTTTGTAGTAATTATATTAATTTATTAAGACTTTGCCTGGACACTAACTTGACCTGTTTTAGTTAATAAAATTTAAATGTGAATAATATAATATATACAGAATATTATCTAGATCTAGGTATCTAGATCTACGTCTATATATATCGCATATGTATGCACACAATGCTTGTATTTTTATATAGTCAATACATAATTATGCCGACTTATCCATAACTTTATCCTTGCTGTAAATATTTTGTCACTACAATAGTTGATGCAAATTGATTGTATTTTGGGCCGGAGGCCTTACGGTACTAATAAAGATTGATTGATTGACTTTTGAAATATGGAACAGAAATTTTAATACATTTTTAATAATAATTGCATGTTACTTGTGTGCATTCAACAACTGACATAATGTTTCATTTCATTGGAATTGTCACAGCAAATCACATTTTCTTTAACAAGGAACAAGGAACTCCAAAACGTCTTAAACTAAACTCACCTGAGTACTGGCAAAGCTGAAAGTCTTACTGTTGTGACAGGCTTGAACAAATGTCATAATGTAATAATTTCTCTAGCTGATTAACTTTCATACAGGTTTTTCTTTCGCTCCTTGACTTGCCATTGCTTGTCAAAGACTAACAAAAAACTCATGGTCATTTTGTAAGGACCTGGGTATATTTTCTTTACCCTGCTATCCAATTTGTTAAAGTCAATTTCGGAGGAATAGTGTTCATGCTGCAGTTCTGAAAGATAATGGCGACAGCTGCGCAAAGGTCATGTCTGCTTGCTGGCTTGTGCCATTTACCCTTCCTATAATATTCAAATTTGCTTTAGATCTTATGGTCATAGACAAAGTGTGTAAGTTTGGTGAAGATTTGTTAAAAATGAAGTCCCTGTCTAGCATTAAGCCCACTTTTGCATTAATTTTCACAATTTGTCTCGTTTGCTGCATGAGCTATAATCTCATGGCTATACAAAACGTGTGGAAGTTTGATCAAGATTAAATGAAAAATAAAATCTCCATGCAGGAAAAAGGCAATTTGTGCATTTTCTCCACAAAGGTGTTTGTGGCCCAATTTGGCCCAGTGTTGGCTTCTGCTGCGACCGTATGATCACACACAAACTGTTGAAGTTTGGTCAAGATTGGAAGAACAACGAAGTCGCTATGAACAAGAACAGCAATTTTTGCATTTTTTTCCACTAACAAGAAAAAATGCAATTTTTGCCTATTTTTCAACAAAAAAGGAGCATAACTCTGGTGTTTGTGGTCCGATCCGGCTCATTGTTTGCTTCTGCTTCTACAGTCTTTTGATAATACACAAACTGTGGAAGTTTGGTCAAGATTGGAAGAAAAATAAATAAATTTTTGCATTTTTTTCCACAAACAAGGGGCCATAACTCTGATGTTTGTGGTCCAACCTTGCCCATCTTTGGCTTCTGCTTAGACCTGATGATCAAACATAAACTGTGGACGTTTGGTCAAGACTGGATGAAAAATGAAGAGAACTTAATTGGCAAAATTTAATTTAGCATTTTTCCTTGAAAAAGGGGCAATAACTCTAAGGTTTGTAGTCCGATTTGGCCCAATATCGATACCAACCGAGATTTTATGGTCATACACAAACTGTGCAAGTAAGGTGAAGATTATACTATAGGTTGTTTTTAGAAAAAAAACATATGTCACCCCCCACGCACCGCCATACATCCGCCCAAAATCCACCTACCATAACAATTCCAAGATATGCACAAACACACTTGGTACATATCAATTCTGTAAAGTTTTGTCAAACTCCAGCCAGTGCTTACAGAAAAGAACACAGACAATGTCTGTTATGTCAACAACTTGAAAGGGCCAAAAATCAGTACTGATAAATCCTTTTAATTTTTGTCGAAATCCGACCAGGGGTTACGGAGAACAAGCACAGACAAGGTCTGTTCTGTGAAAAACTTCATAAGGCCATAACTCCGCCCAAAATCCGCCGACGACAACATGCAGACGATATTCACAACTACACTTAGTACTGATCAGTTGCCTGTGAAGTTTCGTCAAATTCCGACCAGGGTTACGGAGAAAAAGCGCAGACAAGGTCTGTTACGTGAAGTTTTAAAGGGCCGTTACTCTGCCAAAAATCCGCCGACGACAACAGGCCGATGATATGCACAACTAGACTCAGTACTGATCAATCCTGTTCAACCAAAAATGGCATAACTCTGGTGTTTGTGGTCCGATCCGGCTCACTGTTTGCTTGTGCTTCTACAGTGGTCTGTAACCAAATTTGATCTTGACCTGTATTTTATGATGCTACACATGTGTACCAACAATTATTTAAATATGTCAAGCCATTGTTGAGTTATTGTCAGCCCAGCAAGCAAAATATATGGGACCCATATGGGCCCCACATGGGTAGTGCAACCGGGAACCATGTGGCACCCATACGGGCTGAATATGGGTCCTATATGGGCTGCTCATATGGGTCCCACATGGTTCCAGGTTGCACTACCCATGTGGGACCCATATTGGCAGCCCATGTGGGTCCCATATTGGCTGCTTATGGGTCCTATTTGGGTTCAATATGGGCTGCATACGGGCAGTATTTGGGTCTATATATGATCCTTTTTTCATCCCATATGGTAGGTATACTGCAATATTCTGTAAGTCATACCTGTCAGAGGAAAACAAAACACGTACGTTATCGATAAGATACAGTTTTAATCAATCAAAAACATTTACAGTTGAATCTGACAATCATATCATGGTCAGCATATTTTAATAGTTGTACATGTAACAAAAGCGTACAAAACTAGTTAATACAACAAAGAAACCAGGGAAATTTCAATATAAAAATATGATATTCTTAAACAAAATATTTCGTTATTTTAAACACAAAATGAATTATCAGAATACCAGTATTTTGTTTTTAGATATATTTAAATTCGCTGAAGAGACACACAGATATGATATATACATCATACATCTGATGCTTAAAAAACCCTCCAATATCAATACAGGAAATGTGCTTATCTACCAGGTATATAATTTTATCAGGCATACTAATTTGAACAGGATGCAGTAGAAATCACTTAAAAGTCAATTATTACATGAAAAATATTAAAACAATATGAAACACATGTTAAAATGCAAAAAAAGGATAAAATACCCAACTTTAATGATGTTTCTCTTTATATAGAGTAATCACAATCAATTATTGTATGTACTCTCTTATTATATATGAATGTTATTTTAGACTATATTCACATAAAAGACAAACAATTACATGCAATGCAGATGGTTAGCATAAGCAGTAAATAAAATCTCACAAATATCGAGAACACTTTCTACTTAATACTTGAGACTTAAAAGACATACAAACATTACATTGCCACAAAATTGACATACTTTATTGTTCTTGTAATTGATAAAGCAACCAAGTTATTTCACAAAAGAAGATAAACTGTTAATGTAAATGATTAACACAAAATGTCACATATTAAGGGCTTTGCTGTCGATCACCACAGTCACCAAATCGTGAAACGAGGCGACAGTTTTGTTCAATGTGGCGAATTTCATAACTCAAAGTCAGCGCAAAACGCTCTGAATCCTCAAGACTAGCATGCTCGTATTCAATTGTAAATCAGTACCGATCACATTGTTTTATGTAACGATGGACTTTATAGACCTTCCTTGTTTCCACCCGCCACCACAATCCCTTGCTTTAGTCTGTTATTTGGTTGTTTAATGTTCCATAGCCTTGTCGTTGCAGCCCAGGAGTCGAGTGTTAAGCCTTGAAGCCATCTTCCATGACCCCCATCATGATGAAGATTCTTAGGTCTCGCGCTATAAAGGAAAAAAATCATAATTTATTCATTCAAAACGTTGATTGTGAACTGAAACATAAACATGTTAAAATACATATACTTTACAGAAACAAAAGTTATTATTATTGGATCAAAGTGATTCAAAGATTCTAGTGTATCTTTCCGAACACTTGAACACGCTATCGGTTAAAAACAAATAAATATTTTTCATACTGTTTTGATGGTGTTAATACTTTTATTTCTTTTTATTGAAGATTTCCTGTGTTTCGGCATGCATAAACATCAACTTTTACGACTATCTGAAAGGCTTTTTTGGGCCGCGTTTACACACCACGAATGTCGTGATAAGTATTTGTTAATTTATTCAATATGTAAATGTTTTATTTATTTTACATACAATTTTGATTGCAATTTATTTTGAAAACGTAAATAACTTGTTAATATAAAATGTTTGATTTTTGTGCATTCCTGGTGGCTTTCGGTAAGTTTCTATGCGCTTTCGGTTAATCCAGTGACCCATACCATTCTGTTCTTTGGTACGTGTGCTGATCCAACCATATTAACTATTGGGGATGTAGTTGACCTTGGAGTAGCATAATGTAGAACAGGCTGGTGGTACATGCAACATTTGTGGTAGAATTTTTGGCTGCCTCATCATGGTCCACAAGTCTTCGTGGAATGCTTCAAAATTGATACGTACATACAAATAAACAATAGGTAAAAACTATCAGTTACAAAATCAATAATAAGTCGCGGTATAGATGTTTTGACAGAATATATCGAAATTTCAATTACTTCCCTTGTGTTTTTGCAAAAAATATTTGACCAGGCTAGTTACTTCTATGCCCTGTGAAGAATTAGTAACGATTCGCTACAGTTTAATAACGATTCGCCACAGTTTAATAACGATTTGCAACAGTTTCATAACTATTCGCCACAAGTTCATGATGATTCGCCACACTACTTTGATGATTAAAACAAAGATATTTGGTGGAAATTGGTGATCATTATAATTTAAAGGAAATGTGTGTGTTTTTTATAAGTTGCATTTAAAGATATATGATGAATACAACATCACTAATAAAGCTTATTAATTTGTACTTAATAATGCACTATGTATAATATTGAGAATGATGGCAATGTCGACGACTACAACAATTATTGTTCCATGAGTTTTATTGTTTCAAGGATTAACTATCAATTTAAGTTAAAAGTGTACCCGGATACCCGTGGGACAGATAAGCTTTGACGAGTACCCGGATCCATTTTCACTACCTGGGTACCCAATGACTTGCGAATGAAAAACAAATACACATATATTCTCAACAAACATTTGAATCAACATTATGATTATGCACCACAACTATACATTGCATGTTATCAAATTTAAAACTTTAAAATATCAAGTCTATGCAGTGGCGGTCGTGTCCTTTATACATTTAATACTTATGTCATATTCTCACCAAATAATCTGTTCCTACAAAAAACAGAAGGAATTTAAGTTTTTTGCTAAAACAGTTTCAAAATGTCCAGTGGTGATTTGACCAGCAAATAGCATGCTCAGCCTCTTAAAGTGCCAATGTTGCACATGTGCAAATATGTAATTGCAAACACATTATCCACATGTTGTACAGTAGTTAAATATTCAATTTTCATTAAGTTTACTACCAAATAAAAATGAAGTAATAGATCTCTGGATAACAGGGGAAACCCATACGTATTCAACAGTTTAATTACATACTTTTACTCAAACCTTTATGATATTCATTTTATGATTTATTTTTTAGAAACTATTAAAGAAGTTTAATATACCAGTACTACTTGTACAATTTTTTTCTTTCATGTATGCGCATTTATGCAAGTTTAATTTTGTAAAATGAAATAAAATGATGAGCTTATGCTTATGTTTAAGAACATTTTGTTCTGTTCCGATTGAAATAAAGTATTTTTACTAGACTTGGCCTGGGATATTATATTTCTAAAAATGCGTCAACAGATCATTACGATAACAAACTGCAATCGTTCTCTAGGCGTCAAACCACATAAATTACAATTAGCACCAATTATCTTTGTTACAAACACCGAATTAAAGGTGTTCAACAGTTGAACTAATATCAGAACTTTACTAGTGTGGCGAATTGTTCGAACCTATGGCGAATCGTTATGTGACAAATCTTTATTGCGACAAATCGCTATAATACCCCATCTGAATTGCTCTACATAACATTTTCGACTCTGGCAAAAATACGTTTTGTCAAGTGTCACATATAAGAAAATATTTATTGTATTGCCTGTATCACATTATGCTAGTACATTGTATCATTTATGTATCTTTTTGGACATCTACATGACATACATATTAATGAAACTACAATTCCTGTATTCCATAAAACATTAACTAGACTTACTATACAAGTAACTCAAAGCTGAAGGACCGCAAATTTCTCTTTAGCACCTTCATATTGAATTGGCTCGCCAGCTGGTACAACGCAACCTCCTTGTGAATGTCAACCATCTGCCACCAAACATGGAAACTTAAAGGTGCCTCAACTTGAATCAAAAACTTTTTTATTAATATAGAATCATAATGAATTTTTAAACTTGACAGTTTACAGTTCGACAGTGCAGCAAAGTTTTTATATACCCTGCAATATTTTCCAACACAATGTCACAAAATTGAAAACAAACGACTGCCATCATGGTTTTACTGATTTCAGGTCTGGCCATCTTTTGGAAAATCCATAAAACCAATTGTCACTCAAACATTTCTGATCAGGTTTCATGTTTATGCCCAAAGACTCAGCATAATCTTTTCCCATATACTGAATGGATTGTTTGGTGTACCCAAATCCAATTTATGCCATGTATTTTACATGCTCATACAATTTTTTCTCTTCTTCAGGAGTTAAAATGGTCTCATGACCTACTCTGGCATCAGCTTCGACACGTCATTTTATTCTATCCCTCAGGGTTGTTGCTGGTACAGAGTAAATTTTTGATGCTCTATAAGCAGAAATGCCTCCCATTATTGCCTCAAAAGCCCTCTGTAGGTTTGCCCTATCATACTGAAGACGTCGCTTTTTAGGCTGTGGTTCCTAAAAAAGAAAAGAAAATTCCCATTTCAATTGTTAAAAATGGAAAATGCAACATTTATGATAACCATATGTTTAAAATAATAACAAATGCGCTTCCGTAGTTTTTATTTTTTTGACAGCCGGTGTCACGTTACCTGTCAAATTTCCAGACGACCACAAACCTTGACTGCATTTTCATGGTAAAGACAAACAATCCGAATGTAGTGTTTGAAATCGATGAATATACACTTTAACGTGAAAAATGTATCAACTTACCGCGACTCGGAACATATTTCTGCAAATAATTCGTCAAAACCAAAATGAAAGTGCGTAGTGACGCAGATTGCTAATGTAAACAACCGGTAGGTGGCGCTGGATTAAAGAAATTTCGAGTTATAAAAATAGCGCGATACAGTGAGTAGCGCGATATGATGAGGTTGGATATCAAAAACGCGTTTACAACTATTCTTTACACACGATATGTGCATGCATTTTAATTGCAGACTGATAATGTGAGATATCATCGAACAGAATTCAAAAGTAATGTTATTTACGTGTACAAATGTACGACTTACCGTTTGTTTTGAACATTTTGGGAAACACTCATTTCCATAGATGAGACGGCAATAGGCTAGAAAGCAGTAAATCCAATTCCCATAGGGTCCCATTATAAAACGGCAAATTTTCCAAGCATTTTTCTAGCATTTCCTTTATTTCAGATTGTGCAAGCCTGGTATCAATTTAAAGATCAATCTGTCCTCTCCAACATTTGCAATATAAAGATATGTCATGTTACTTCTAAGAAAATGCATCTCACTTGAATGCAGGCACCGGTAGAAAACAGGGTTTCGGCAGTCATATTTCGACAAAAGCCCCATACCACAGTATACACACCCAACTTCACCTTTCAAGTTAGCCTCCAATGAAATGCACCAAAATATTGCAGACACGCAGAGGATGATAGAAATAACCACAAAAGGCATGTCTGAGATACCTAAATGGCTTTTATGCCCGAAGAGAAGAGGAACTCTTTAGTAATAGGCACTACTTTTGAATGGACCACGGAGGGATACACAATGATTTACTGGTATCTAACCTTAAAGAAAACGCAACATTTTGCTATCATGAAAAAAACTCTTCTACATCATTATTAACCTACTTGTTCCACAAATGCAAAATTTGAGGTCGATCCGCTAAGTAGAAATGCCCCAAAAACGAATTTGAGAATGACACATGATAAGCCATCTGGCTTGCGCTTCAGTACTTGGATTGTAAGTGGGGCGTGAACTAAAATTCGCACCTAAATCACATAAGCCAGTCAAAATACCAGTTCATTTAGACTTATTTTAATGCAATGGACAGTAATAAGGTATAAAACGTGTAATATTCGCGTATAACATGATTCGATGTGCTGTGAGCTGCATAAGGCGAGTTTCCGTACGTTTTTTCATTTTCTTTTCCCGAAAAAACCGGTTTCGCTTTAAAAAGTGTAGATAACGTGTCAGTTACGATATTATTCAAATTTATTTCGGTGAAAAGTAATAAACGCAATAAAATATCGCAGTTACATGGTGATTTTATGTATAAGTGGACCCTAAAGGGTCGGTCCCTGGTTTTCTTAAAGGTTAGAAACCAGTAAATCCAATTCCCATAGGGTCCCATTATAAAACGGCAAATTTTCCAAGCATTTTTCTAGCATTTCCTTTATTTCAGATTTTGCAAGCCTGGTATCAAATTAAAGATCAATCTGTCCTCTTCCAAAATTAGAAAAAAAAAAAGTCATGTTACTTCTAAGAAAATGCATCTCACTTGAATGCAGGCACCGGTAGAAAACAGGGTTTCGGCAGTCATATTTCGACAAAAGCCCCATACCACAGTAAACACACCCCAAAAGTTCACCTTTCAAGTTAGCCTCCAATGAAATGCACAAAAATGTTGCAGACACGCAGAGGATGATAGAAATAACCACAAAAGGCATGTCTGAGATACCTAAATGGCTTTTATGCCCGAAGAGAAGAGGAACTCTTTAGTAATAGGCACTACTTTTGAATGGACCACGGAGGGATACACAATGATTTACTGGTATCTAACCTTAAAGAAGACGCAACATTTTGCTATCATGAAAAAAACTCTTCTACATCATTATTAACCTACTTGTACCACAAATGCAAAATTTGAGGTCGATCCGCTAAGTAGAAATGCCCCCAAAACGCATTTGAGAATGACACATGATAAGCCATCTGGCTTGCGCTTCAGTAGTTGGATTGTATGGGGAGCGTGAACTAAAAGTCGCACCTAAATTAAAAAAAAACATAAACCAGTCAAAATACCAGTTCATTTAGACTTATTTTAATGCAATGGACAGTAATAAGGTATAAAACGTGTAATATTCGCGTATAACATGATTCGATGTGCTGTGAGCTGCATAAGGCGAGATTCCGTACTTTTTTTCATTTTGTTTACCCGGAAAAAAACAGGTTTCGCTTAAAAAAGTGTAGATAACGTGTCAGTTACGATATTATTCACATTTATTTGTGTGAAAAGTAATAAACGCAATAAAATAACACAGTTACATGGTGATTTTATGTATAAGTGGACCCTAAAGGGCCGGTCCCTGGTTTTCTTAAAGTTTAGAAACCAGTAAATCCAATTCCCATAGGGTCCCATTATAAAACGGCAAACTTTCCAAGCATTTTTCTAGCATTTCCTTTATTTCAGATTGTGCAAGCCTGGTATCAATTTAAAGATCAATCTGTCCTCTTCCAAAATGTGCAATAAAAAAGATGTCATGTTACTTCTAAGAAAATGCATCACTTGAATGCAGGCACCGGTAGAAAACAGGGTTTCGGCAGTCATATTTCGACAAAAGCCCCATACCACAGTAAACACACCCCAAAAGTTCACCTTTCAAGTTAGCCTCCAATGAAATGCACCAAAATGTTGCAGACACGCATAGGATGGTAGAAATAACCACAAAAGGCATGTCTGAGATACCTAAATGGCTTTTATGCCCGAAGAGAAGAGGAACTCTTTAGTAATAGGCAATACTTTTGAATGGACCACGGACGGATACACAATGATTTACTGGTATCTAACCTTAAAGAAAACGCAACATTTTGCTATCATGAAAAAAACTCTTGTACATCATTATTAACCTACTTGTACAACAAATGCAAAATTTGAGGTCGATCCGCTAAGTAGAAATGCCCCAAAATCGCATTTGAGAATGACACATGATAAGCCATCTGGCTTGCGCTTTAGTACTTGGATTGTATGGGGAGCGTGAACTAAAATTCTCACCTAAATCACATAAACCAGTCAAAATACCAGTTCATTTAGACTTATTTTAATGCAATGGACAGTAATAGGGTATAAAACGTGTAATATTCGCGTATAACATGATTCGATGTGCTGTGAGCTGCATAAGGCGAGTTTCCGTACTTTTTTTCATTTTGTTTACCTGAAAAAACAGGTTTCCCTTTAAAAAGTGCACATAACATGTCAATTACGATATTATTCACATTTATTTCCGTGAAAAGTAATAAACGCAATAAAATAACACAGTTACTTGGTGATTTTATGGATAAGTGGACACTAAAGGGTCGGTCCCTGGTTTTCTTAAAGGTTAGAAACCAGTAAATCCAATTCCCATAGGGTCCCATTATAAAACGGCAAACTTTCCAAGCATTTTTCTAGCATTTTCTTTATTTCAGATTGTGCAAGCCTGGTATCAATTTAAAGATCAATCTGTCCTCTTCCAACATTTGCAATAAAAAAAGTATGTCATGTTACTTCTAAGAAAATGCATCTCACTTGAATGCAGGCACCGGTAGAAAACATGGTTTCGGCAGTCATATTTTGACAAAAGCTCCGTACCACAGTAAACACACCCCAAAAGTTCACCTTTCAAGTTAGCCTCCAATGAAATGCACAAAAATGTTGCAGACACGCATAGGATGATAGAAATAACCACAAACGGCATGTCTGAGATACCTAAATGGCTTTTATGCCCGAAGAGAAGTGGAACTCTTTAGTAATAGGCACTACTTTTGAATGGACCACGGAGTGATACACAATGATTTACTGGTATCTAACCTTAAAGGAAACGCAACATTTTGCTATCATGTAAAAAACTCTTCTACATCATTATTAACCTACTTGTACCACAAATGCAAAATTTGAGGTCGATCCGCTAAGTAGAAATGCCCCAAAAACGCATTTGAGAATGACACATGATAAGCCATCTGGCTTGCTCTTCAGTACTTGGATTGTAAGGGGGGCGTGAACTAAAATTCGCACCTAAATCACATAAACCAGTCAAAATACCAGTTCATTTAGACTTATTTTAATGCAATGGACAGTAATAAGGTATAAAACGTGTAATATTCGCGTATAACACGATTCGATGTGCTGTGAGCTGCATAAGGCGAGTTTCCGTACTTTTTTTATCATTTTTTTTTACCCGAAAAAAACAGGTTTCGCTTTAAAAAGTGTAGATAACGTATCAGTTACGATATTATTCACATCTATTTCCGTGAAAAGTAATAAACACAATAAAATAACACAGTTACATGGTGATTTTATGTATAAGTGGACCCTAAAGGGTCGGTCCCTGGTTTTCTTAAAGGTTAGAAACCATTAAATCCAATTCCCATAAGGTCCCATTATAAAACGGCAAACTTTCCAAGCATTTTCCTAGCATTTCCTTTATTTCAGATTGTGCAAGCCTGGTATCAATTTAAAGATCAATCTGTCCTCTTGCAACAATTGCAAGGAAAAATATATGTCATGTTTCTTCTAAGAAAATGCATCTCACTTGAATGCAGACTCCGGTAGAAAACAGGGTTTCGGCAGTCATATTTCGACAAAAGCCCCACACCACATTAAACACCCCCCAAAAGTTCTCCTTTCAAGTTAGCCTCCACTGAAATGCACCAAAATGTTGCAGACACACATAGGATGATAGAAATAACCACAAAAGGCATGTCTGAGATACCTAAATGGCTTTATGCCCGAAGAGAAGAGGAACTCTTTAGTAATAGGCACTACTTTTGAATGGACCACGGAGGGATACACAATGATTTACTGGTATCTAACCTTAAACAAAACGCAACATTTTGCTTTCAGGAAAAAAACTCTACTACATCATTATTTACCTACTTGTACCACAAATGCAAATTTTCAGGTCGATCCGCTGAGTAGAATGTCCCAAAAACGCATTTGCGAATGACACATGATAAGCCATCTGGCTTGCGCTTCAGTACTTGGATTGTATGGGGAGCGTGAATTAAAATTCGCACCTAAATCACATAAACCAGTCAAAATACTAGTTCATTTAGACTTATTTTAATGCAATGGACAGTAACAAGGTATTAAACGTGTAATATTCGCGTAAAACATGATTCGATGTGCTGTGAGCTGCATAAGGCGAGTTTCCGTACTTTTTTTTGATTTTTTTTTAAACCCGAAAAAACAGGTTTCGCTTTAAAAAGTGTAGATAACGTGTCAGTTACGATATTATTCACATTTATTTCCGTGAAAAGTAATAAACGCAATAAAATAGCACAGTTACATGGTGATTTTATGCATAAGTGGACCCTAAAGGGCTGGTCCCTGGTTTTCTTAAAGGTTAGAAACCAGTAAATCCAATTCCCATAGGGTTCCATTATAAAACGGCAAACAACTTCCAACATTTGCAATAAAAAAGATATGTCATTTTACTTCTAAGAAAATGCATCTCACTTGAATGCAGGCACCGGTAGAAAACAGGGTTTCGGCAGTCATATTTCCACAAAAGCCCCATACCACAGTAAACACACCAAAAAGTTCACCTTTCAAGTTAGCCTATGGCCACAGTAAATGGCCATGTCTATGTGAATATACGCACATCCAGTGACTTATGGCCACAGTAAATGGCCATTTCTATAATAATATACGCACATCCAGTGACCTATGGCCACAGACGATTTCAATCAGAATATGCGTAAATAAAGTGGCCCATGACCAGAGCAAATGGCGATTTCTACACATCTCAAGTCACCTATGGCCACAGTAAAGGACGATTTCTGTGTGAATATCTGCATATAAAGTGACATATGGCCACAGGAAAGGACGATTTGTAGGTGAATATACCGGTACGCATCTCAAGTCACCTATGGTCACAGTAAAGGACGATTTCTATGTTAATATACGCATCCTGGTGCAATAAAGATTGCCGATAATGTGCATATAAAATACATATTTACAACTAATGCATATTTACATCATTACTACAGTGAGTGTTAGTTTCTATACATATAATTACGTCTCAATTGTAAGATTTCATGACAAGTTCTGGCACTGTATTTAACAATATTTTCGTCTGACAGTAGGAATGAAAGTTTTTCGGTAGCTGAAAATGAGTTGAAATCAGTATTTATACAGTTTGCCTTTAACATTAATACATTTCTTAAATCATCATACAGCGGGCAATTTAGTAAGACATGTTTTTCGTCCTCAATAACTGTTTCACAGTGAAGACAAGTACATGCTATTGAAAGAAAACACTTATTTAACCGAAAACATGTTATAATTAAAAATGAAAATAAAAGACAAAAATATCTGACGAAATAAATGAAATGTTCTAGGGTCTGGGCATTTTTTAAGGGTAGGTCGTGTAATCTGAAACAAACATATTTTACGCCTAATGGAAGTAGTTGCAATCCGGACCAACTGTCCAGCCGTCATTGACTGTAGTTCTTCGAGTCGTATGCCTGGAAACGAAGTCGATCAAGCGAATTAGTGACCCGTGCTGTCCAAAGCGCGGATTCATATCAATTTTATTACTAAGGCTCCTACTAATTTTCCCGAGCCTCGAAAGTGTCACCAATGACCACCTTTTATAATATAAAAAAAATGATGATTTGGCAACTGTTGATAGAAAAAGGCACTTAATAAATGTAACAAAGCTTTATTTTTTATAATCTGTATATTTTAGTAAATGCTTTTCAGTGAAATATCGAATTTTATTGGCGAAATAAAAAATTATATTTTGACTGTTGGAGCAGTGATAATATAAGATTTTTATATTTTCACTGCAGTGAAAATATAACATAAAACGGACTATTTTCCATAAATAACATCGACTTACAAGTAGTGGTTTACGACCCTTGGCAAATAGATATACATGTACAGTATGTACATGCATGTGTTTACATAAAACACATTATAAAATTCGACAGAATTATAATTTAGCGACAAAAACCTCCAAAATATGGCACTTTTTCCCACCATACTAACAAGTGACAGTTTGGAATAATTTATGACGTCAGAATACACGAACTTGTGACGTTTAAGCTTATCTCGCGCAATTTTATTTACTTATTGTCCAAAAGCATAAAATAAACAGAAAATTTGTTGATTTCGGTGTAAGATCGTATTTTATTTCACTCGTGATCATAGAAAAAATATATTTTCACTAATGGCTGCGCCACTCGTTAAAATATCATTTTCCATGAACACTCGTGAAATAAAATACGATCTTACACCGAAGTCAACAAATATCCTCTATAGCTTTACTAGATCTACTGCATTTTTTTTGGATATACTGTTAAATGTCTCCTTCAAAATTAATAAAATAATTTATCAAGAAAAAAATGATGCATATTAAATAACAAGAGAGGTCCTGACTGGCGTATAAAAAAACTACTGTTTTCTTTTTGACTGAAATGTGATTTTAATGTTAATATTTTGTAGGCATACAAACAGCAAAACATGACCTCAAATGAGGGTGGGACGACAAGAGTATAATGGCATTCCCATTGTAGTTCTGGGGTCAAAGACATTTGACTGCCAGTTCGGGAAGGAAAGGAAGACTAAATTTAAGGAACAAAGAAAAGCTAGTAAGGTAGAGTGTAATATTGTAACATACTTAAAACGCAAATACAGACATAGTTCTGCACAAAATGAAAACATGTTGATGCCCTTTTTATTATGGACTTCTGCAGACCCTGAAATAAATACAATAGGATTTGGAATTAGATCTACAAAGAGCAAAGACCGAGGGCATTTTGTTAAAATAGCAACTTTATTGAAATGGTGCAGAATTATATCCATTTTGCCCACATGTCTTGGGTATTTAATGTTGAGTGAAAGGGATTTGTCACCGAGGTACCCGAAGCTAAGCAAGATTTATTAAGACTGCTAGTTTATATATTGTCCGCTGGAATCCTAATTTCAAGACCATATGCATTTTGTGGCTGATATCGATTGTTCAATTTAAGGCGGAAAATGATCATGACAAACAAAGGGAAGAAGTTTCTTCTGACGGACTCGAAAAAATTACACTGCCCAGCGAGAGGTGTAATACGCAAGTTGTGCAGCTTTCCTACCTTCGAGGTAAATTCAGCACTTTTATTATATGGGGGTAATTGTTAGTTTCAGTGCAAGGTCGTCGATCTATTTATTTCATTAGTGGTCGTATAAAACGGCGGAACGACGAGTGAAAATATTAGTTTTCTATGACCACAAATGAAATAAAATAGATTTTACATTGAAATCAACAGATTTTCGTTTTTCATGCGTTTGGACGATACATAAAAAATGCGCGAGGTATGCTGAAACGTCACTAGTTTGTGTATTCTAACGTCATGAATATGACATCGTACATGTTTTCTCAGATCGTGTCTCACTGGGAAAATAGTGGAAATTTTTTTGCGTCGTGGACGATTTATTATATTTTAAATGAACTTTATTATATTAGTATGTGTTTTCTGTTGTTGAAAAAAGTCCGATGTTAACACTGCCGATAAGAGTATTCACATACACAACACAGACAAGGCAGAAATACTAAGCCGTTGAATTCGTAAACAATCAAGCAATTGCATATAAATTCTCGCAGAACTTGTTTATTCCTAACAGCACAAGTACACGATTTATACAGAGGTTAAATGAATAATTGTATATCATCATGCGCATAATAATTATGTCAAATCTACAAAATAAATACAATAACCTTACACAAATCATGTGTTGAACATTAGGAATATCATCGGAAATCCGACATTCTTGGTACGAGTTAGTTTTTTTACTATACCAATGATGTTAGCAACGTACGATCGACTAAAACCCCCTATAAGAGTCTCTGCCGTGTAATCCAAATACGAAGAACGAGGTATGCGTCCTTTATCAATATATTTCCAGACGATTCTCTAAAACAATAAACATATTTATGTAAGTTATATACAATCATACATCTAGGCCTACACGCTAAAACAATGTGAAATATATCAAATGTTTCTATATATAAATTTCAAAACATTTCAAACAAAAGCGATTACCTTATGTAATTCAACACAATTTGAGAATATAAGCATGAAAAAAAGGTTATTACCCGACATATATTCTTCTTGATCTTCATAGGCGTCAACCCTTACGTGAATTTCAAACGTAACTGTCTCAAGGTCAAAACATAAACAAAATATACTAGTAAATATGTCACAAACGTTAGCCAACTTTGCGCCATAAGAATCGTGAAGTCGTCTGTTATTATTAATGACATGACGTCGTTAAAGTCCCCTGATGAGGTCCTGGCTGTCAATGAAAAATATTTAGAACTCTGGCTCCTAGGGAGGTTTTTACTTCAACGCTTTGTTTGTTTTTAGTGGCATGAGTTCTGGCACTAGTACTAAACAGAATAGCAGGCCATATTGGATCGGGATTTTTCGCAGAGGCAGGTTTATGTTTTAAAAAACTTCTGTACTGGGACTTGAGGCCAAAATAGGCGAATGCATACAGAAAAAATATTGCAATATCAAATTTATTAAATTCTACGTTTGAAACACACGAAATACATTTCTATTTTATAAATCGTTTAAAGCATCCGCCGCCCAACACTTACAAATCCAAAAAAAGTATAATCCATGTCAGAAGCCTGAAACAGCTGGATTGTGTGACCTTTGTGTAATCTTTAACAAGTGCTCTCAAAGTAAAAAAAAACAACATTAGTGTAATAATAATTTTTCATTTATAAAACTGAAGCAGGCTGAAATGATAAATCGGATTTTTGAAGTGCTTTTATTGAATGCTGATGGTTTTGCAGTGGTAGTTTTTAAACTTAAACCTTCTTTGGAAAGTTTGATTTTTTATATTTTACACCCCCTATCGGACTATCCTACACTTGCAAAATACATGTACTCTGTCGAACAGTTGTAAAATAAATTAATTCCAAGTTTTTATTATTATATCCAGTACAAGCATTTCCATTGGCATATTAAAACAAGAGAAAGGAGATCCATAATGACGCTTATGCAGTATATGTATTGATTGTATGCTTTCCGGTGATTTATAGGGAAATATCAAAGAAATAAAAGTTGTAATTCACCGTGTTATAACATTGAAAATAAAATCGGATATTCACAGTGAAAATTACCACTTCAATAATGGAAGTATTTTCCACCATGAAGTCGGAAAATGTCACAATATCACATTTATAAGTATAAAATACAAATAAAATGTGTTGGTTTCGGTGGAAAATCGATTTTGTATTCACTAGTGATTATATAAAATATTTTCACTTGTGGTTGAGCCACTCGTGAAATTATAATTCATATGATCACTCGTGAATGAAAATCGATAATCTACCGAAACCAACAACAAGGCTATTAAGAATATGTATGCTATTAAGAATATAATATCATGTTTTGAATTTTTTCTAACATTTGTACTTAATTGATGCTGCTTGAATGAAGTGTTAAGACATCACTGGTTTTTATGAGAAAGGGAACAGATTGCTCATCGGCTGTGAAGAGAAAAGCAAAAACTGACGAGCTGCTGTGGAGACTAAAAGCTGGCGAGGAAGTGCCTTTCGAATGGCACATCGTCACATGTATGCCGAATTTGTCACAGCACAGTTGCCATCCTGTTGGTCATGGAGAGGTATATCATTAGTATATGCTCTGCCAAGGGCTATTGGCATGGTAATGCTAAATGCTAAACATGGGTATACCTACATCAGACATATCCCTGGCTATTAAAATGACATCATCTATGGCCACAGTGCCTGGCTATTTAAATGATACCATAGTTCTCCACCACTGGTCATCTATGGCCACAGTGCCTGGCTATTTAAATGACAGCATAGTTCTCCACCTCTGGTCATCTATGGCTACAGTGCCTGGCTATTTAAATGACACCACAGTTCACCACCTCTGGTCATCTATGGCCACAGTGGCTGGCTATTTAAGTGGCACCATAGTTCTCCACCTCTGGTCATCTATGGCTATTTTAATGACACCATAGTTCTCCACCTCTGCTCATCTATGGCCACAGTAACTGGTGAGCAGAATTCCATTAAACAGCAAATACATATGTGCTATCATGTTCAAGTTTCACTTGGATCAATCATTTTTTTCCAGGGTTATTGCCTTTGTTTTTATGAAAAATGTACAATTCTTTTTGTCGGTTGGCATTTCTCAGTAGCTGGCTTGTTGAATACTACGAAACTTAAAATACAAATGTACCAATATAATGGTTTAAATGTCAGTTTTGATTTATATACAAAGAGCATTGCGTGTACAATTTGTATAGCTTTTAAACCAGTTTTGAAAAAGCACTATTGCCAATCATTATTTCCCTAGAATGTTTACATTTCCAATTGTTTTCAGGTTGTACCAGAACCCATTGACCACAGAGTGGCAGACAAAATAAAGGAATTGGTCAGTCATAATATAATTGAGCCAGGGGTTATAAAATCCCAGCTGGGTGCGTTTGTTAGGACCATCCTGATCCTGTCCCCCACTCCACGAACAAAAGGTTTTATCCTTCAGATAAGACCATTAGAAATCACGTGTATAAAGCCAAACATGCTAGATTGATAGATGAGCAGAGCAGACTTGCATCTTGGGTAATGCTTTTGTATATGTATTTTTTCTGGCAATGTATAGGTCATTACTATATATAAAATAATATGTTACAAATGCGTATTGTAAACTGTAATAAGAGGTAAGTATTTTCTGAAATCACATAAAAACCTGTTTTTAAATTACTAACCAGGAATTTTGTTGCAACAATGTTCACATTCACCAGTTGTGGAAAGGTTGACCACATGGTATTTTCTAGTTAACATCCATTGCACAACTTGTATTTTTTTGAATTTTCATTAAGCCCCAGCAATTTTTGTTTTGCGGGTTCCCTATAGTAAAATTCCTGTCCGTCCGTCTGTCCGTCCGTTTATCCATATTTTTTTTCTTCATAACTTCAAAAGCGTTTACACTATTTACTTAAAATTTCACAGGTGGATATATATCATTGATTGGAAGTGCAGTGCACAAGAATCGTTACTCTGCACTTCATAATTCTGATGTTGTTGCCCTTTTTTATTTTTCCTTTCTTTATTTTTGGAGTGAAATATATAGGAAAAAAACCTTGCGAACGCAACTCCTTGTAAAGTTTCCAACGGATTTTTTTGAAACTTGTCCTAATTGTTGAGGGCAATGTGTAGTAAAAGTGCGTTAAGCTGGTGACTTGATTTTTTTCTCTGCAAGTTATGGCACAAATTATGGCCCCTTTTTGACTTAAAATCCTAAAACCACGGACAATATCTGTTGAAATGCTTCATATATTTTTTTTTTAGATACTTAGGTGTAACATCATAAAATACAGGTAAAGCTAGACTTTGGTTACAAACCACTAAATGTTGACAGAGTTAACATAATTGTGTCCAAATACACAGTTAATCATTTACAAATTAAAGCATTCTTTTTGGTCTATTTCTTTCAAATGGATACCATAGTTTTGTGACAAGGCCGTATGGTTGCGGGTTATTCGTCATGCATGTGACAATTCTAGTTAAGATTTCTTTTCTTTCAGGCTCTTCTGATGGTAGAACAAAACGTCAGAGATAGATTTGTGAATAAATCAGGGTAATTTGATTATGCTTCTAGTGTGCATATTAGTTGGCGTCCACGTTGTGATGTTAAGGAGCTTGTGATAGCTTAAATACCCAGATAAAATGAGCATTATTTTTTTAACATTAAAAGAACATTGAATTTGAAACGTTTTGTAACTCAATAACATGGGATGAGCTAACGCCTTTATGTTTTATGTACTTATATTCTTGTACGGCGATGTATATTGGTTTGAAAATGTAAATCAATATACCACATTCTTGTGCGCTCTCTAAGTCCACTGTTTAATCTTATATTCGCTAAACTTAATAAGAAGATTGTGGGCATGCAATCCCGGTAAAGTTCGATATTTAGCCAAATTGACCCAGTACCTGCAGAGTTTTGGCCCTTGAATTATCTTTGTTGGCCTTTTTAGCCTTGGCCGCTTTTGAAGTCCAACAGTTTTCATTTAATTTTCCCAACCTTCATATTTTAAAGATTGCTTTGGACCAAGAAAGGGCACTACATCTTTATAAACATATCGTGTTGCTACAATTTGTGTTCTTTTCTCCATTTGAAGTACATACACTGAAATATATATTATTAAATATGACAGCTGTAGGTTTCTAAATCGTGCTGTAACTGAGCATATTTATAACAGTCTGTGTATTTCTTTTTGGTGTCCAACAAAATATTCTTATTATTATATGTATTTCAGTGAATTCTTTTATTTCAGGCCATTTACAATTCAAGCCAGCAGTTATTACGCAAACAGCAGCCTTAAACGGATGTTTTCCACAGATACGCTGTACGTTCATTGTGGATATATTTGTTTCATACATGGCAACTGTGCACATGTAAATCAAATCAATTTTGTAATTATGAAAGTATCTAAAATAAATAAAATTTGACATTTCATAACGTTAATAAAAATATACTTTTTATTTTAGTTTATTTTAGTTTGGTGTACATATTAGTTGGTACACGTATCTGCTTAACAATGTCAGATTTATGACTAATATTTTTCTTGTTTTTATATTACAGACTAGCTTACGAGTATGTCAGCCAAGTTTTTTTTTTTTAAAAGCCTTAGTTGCTATACTGGAAAATGCGAGTATCCAACTGTAAATAAATACTACGTGTTTGTTTGGTACAGTGCCCTGTAAATACATAACATATCAAAACTGCATTTATGAAAAAAATCATGAAGTTTTGGAACGTTGCAGCAGTTTTGAAACTGTTATATAGAATGCCTAAAAACGATTATATTTAAAAATCATATATTATTTGTTAGTCAACTGAAAACCTATTCGGCTCTGAAGGATATGTAAGTGGTATTAATTTCTAAAACAATAAGAAAATGTATCAAAGTTGTTTCAGCAATAACTGAAGATTGTGAAATTGTTTGTTAAACAATGGGAAGCTTCGTCAATTTTTTTTTTAAAGTACTCTTGTTTCAGATTTTATTTAAAGCATACATATATACCAAAAAGAATCGAGTTATCATGTGTCGGTATCTTAAAAACATAAAAACTAATTCTCTGCTCGTAGATTAAGATTTTTATTAAATATTCACTGTTCTATGTGTGTTTTATGTAGATTAAAAAAAAGAATGCAACACTTTCTGACCGTTAACACATCACTTCTATCAAATTTTAACATTGTGTAATTTTACAGGTGAAGTCATGCTCCTATGAAGAGGCTAATGCTTTGTTGACACATACCGAAGGAAGGAAAACCTTACTGAAAGCACTTGCCGATGGACTGAACACATGTTAGTTCATGTTATGTACTTGATGTATAGGTGATAACTGGATCAGTGCGTTTTCACTCTATTTTCAGACAACTAAACGTATCATATTCAATTATCCAAGTACAAAATGATAACAACTTTAAAAAGATATCAAGTTAGTAATCAAATCAGTGAAAATGCAATAATGCTTTATGTGTGTCATTTTTACTTAACAGGCGTGAAGACAAAGCATGAATTACAAGGTCAGAGTCTCCAAAACTGATTTTTTCAAACTTACAGTACTGGTAGACATGGATCAGTTGTGAATTAATGTGGGACTTATACATTTCACTGTGGGACAAAGCACAGTTTCCACAGGTACATAGAGTTAAGAACCAACATTATAGCGTATATTTGTATAAATTTGTTTTGTGCTCACATGCTTCAATGGTGCGCTGTTCAACCTTTAATGGAGCAGCCACAAAAATCGTGAATTTGATAATTAGTGTTTGATGTTTACTGTGAAATATTATATGTTCATACTCCTAGCAGTTTAAAAATACATGTATGGCATTATTTGTGTATATGATAGTATTAATGATAGTATTGATTACTACAACTGTTACTTATTTTTATTGTCTGCTTTATTTAGTTAAATGCAACATCAACATATAGAAGTATATTTTCTATACATTTTATACATTTATTTCTGTAACTGTATACGTTCTTAATTTCATTATCATTATTGTTGAAAATGTCTATGTATTTCTATATTATTATTACATAATACGTACTGCACTGTCTGTTTATTCATAATAGATCAGTCATTTTGTACAACAATATATTGCATTAATACGCCCATGTTTTGGTGTTTGTATATAGGAAGAACATGACACTGCATGATAACCTATTGAATTAATTTGAAGTATATATAAGACAATGACAGACAGATGTGTAAGTAAATAGCTATCAACCCTGATAATGCATGCAATATTTTGCTTTAGATTATTGTATTCAAAAGTGTTATAAATTATGTTAGTTTTTTTCCTGAGAGCCTAGCAGTTTGTTTGTTCTCATCTAAGTAAAAGGAACAATATATTAACTACGTAACTTGTTTTATGGCATTGGAAGCCTAAAATACTCTACACATATGCAAATTATGCATAAAATAAAAACTAAAATATGAGTTTTATAAATTATTATGTTGACAGTTACATATGTGTGAGATATGAACTATATTTATGGTCTCTATGACTATCCGTTTGACCTACTAAAACGATTATCTGTTTTTGTTAATTATTCATTTCCGTTCATAAATAAGATTCACTGTGTGGTATAAATAACCTCTTCAATAACATTTTTGTTGTTTATTAGGTATTAAGCTCACCTGAGCCAAATTGCTCAAGGGTGAGATGTAGTGGTCATCACTGTCGGGCGTCCATTGTTCGTCGTCCGTCGTCACTAAAATTACTTTTAACAACTTGAACAATAATCGTCAAGGCATTTATCCATGAAGCTGAAAGCTGCTTCCCATCCGCATGTCTGAACATTGAAAGGGTATGTTACAAAATGTCAGATATTATATAGGCATATTGGTCCGCTCATATGAGTACAAGTCATTAAACACGATATATGTTTTTGTTTAAAACACATTCTATTTTCTTTGCTTTTGGTTTTCTTCTATGTCTTGCCACAGTCTTGTAATGATCCCACCTGATGTCGATTACTAATTATAGTTAGTGAGAAAATGTTATTTTTTATGTAAGGGGAGACAACCAAATAGTAAGCGGAGATAACCAAATATTGGCTACAAATAGTTGTTGGTGAACTTGATTTATACTTAGGTCAGCGACCACGAACACTTTGACCATCTTGTTTAGATACATTCATCTGTATCAACTGGGTACGCTATTATGACAAAGTATGCAATACATTTTAACCAGCCAGACATAGCTATTTTGATATTATTTTGCAGCAATAATGTTTATTGACAATAAATGATGTTAATAATAATAAATAATTGATTAATACCAACAACTGGATTTTATGGAGCGTGTAGTTTGTCTCAGTTATCGGAATGTTTATTTCAGTACAGACCATCTTAAGATGGGTTTTTTTCAAAAAATTATTATTTTGCGCAAGATATGTATGGAGTCAGTACTATTGATGTTTGAACTATAACTGTACTTAATTATGTTTTGACATACATGTATGTTAATATTGATATGTATATATTTTAAATATATCAATGATCAAGTCTTTGGTACAAAAAAATGCATACTAGTCAACGGATTTTGAACTAAAATTAGAATCCAATGCAGTTCTCTTGGATTAAACTCTGAATAATCAAGGCTTTCCTTCTTTTCCTTTTAAACAAACGTGTATGATAGAGTCTGCTAAGTGAACATTAACTTATTTAAGAACCCCAGCCTGTATAAATCGTACTTCCTGTCACAATATATAGGTCACTGGATGTGCGTATATTATCATAGAAATGGCCATTTACTGTCGCCATAGGTCACTGGATGTGCGTATGTTATCATAAAAATTGACATTTACTGTGGCCATAGGCCACTGGATGTGCGTATATTATCAGAGAAATGGCCATTTACTGAGGCCATAGGTCACTGGATGTACGTATATTCTTATAGAAACAACCGTTTACTGTGGCCATAGGTCACTGGATGTTCGTATATAATCATAGAAATGGCCATTTACTGTGGCCATAGGTCACTGGATGTGCGTATATTCAAATAGAAATGTCCATTTACTGTGGCCATAGGCCACTGGATGCTCGTTTATTCACATACAAATGGCCATTTACTGTGAACATAGGCTACTGGATATGCTATATTCTTATTGAAATGACCATTTACTGTGGCCATAGGTCACTGGATGTTCGAATATAACCATAGAAATGGTCATTTACTGTGGCCATAGGTCACTGGATGTGCATAGATTATCATAGAAATGGCAATTTACTGTGGCCATAGGTCACTGGATGTGCGTATATTATCATAGAAATGGCCATTTACTGTGGCCATTGGCCACTGGATGTGCGTATATTATCATACAAATGGACATTTACTGTGGCCAGGGACATTGGATGCGCGTATATTATGATAGAAATGGCCATTTACTGTGGCCATAGGCCACTGGATATGCGTTTATTATCATAGAAACGACCATTTACTGTGGCCATAGGCCACTGGATATGCTTATATTATCATAGAAACGGTCATTTATTATGGCCATAGTCCACTGGATGTGCGTATATTATCATAGAAACGGCCATTTACTGTGGCCATAGGCCACTGGATGTGCGTATAATCACATAGAAACGGCCATTTACTGTGGCCGTAGGCCACTGAATGTTCGTATATTCACATAGAAATGGCCATTTACTGTGGCCATAGGCCACTGGAAGTGCGTATATTCACATAGAAATAGCCATTTACTGTGGCCATAGGCCAATGGATATGCGTATATTCACATACAAAAGGCCATTTACTGTGGCCAAAGGCCACTGGATGTGCGTATATTATCATAGAAATGGCCATTTACAGTGGCCATAAACCACTGGATGTGCGCATATTATCATAGAAATGGCCATTAACTGTGGCCATAAGCCACTGGATGTGCGCAAATCATCATAGAAATGGCAATTTACTGTGGCCATAGGCCACTGGATGTGCGTATATTCACATAGAAATTGCAATTTACTGTGGCAATAGGCCACTGAATGTGCGTATATTCACATAGAAAAGGCCATTTACTGTGGCCATATGCCACTGGATGTGCGTACAATCACATAGCAAAGGCCATTTACTGGGACGATAGGCCTCTTGACATGCATATATTATCATAGAAATGGACATTTACTGTGGCCGATTGCCACTGGATGTGCGTATATTATCATACAAATGGACATTTACTGTGGCCATAGGCCGCTTGATGGGAGTATATTATCATACAAATGGCCATTTACTGTGGCCATAGGCCACTGGATGTGCGTACATTATCATAGAAATGGCCTTTTACTGTAGCCATAGGCCACTGGATGTGCGTATATTATCATAGAAATGGCCATTTTCTGCCGCCATAGGCAACTGGATGTGCGTATATTATCATAGAAATGGCCATATACTGTGGCCATAGGACACTGGATGTGCGTATATTATCATAGAAATTGCAATTTACTGTGGACATTTACTGTGGCCATAGGCCACTGAAGGTGCGTATATTCACATAGAAATGGCCATTTCTGTGGCCATAGGCCACTGGATGTGCGTAAAATCACATAGAAAGGCCATTTACTGGGACCATAGGCCACTTGACATGCATATATTATCACAGAAAAGGACATTTACAGTGGCCATTTGCCACTGGAAATGCGTATATTATCATACAAATGACCATTTTCTGTGGCCATAGACCACTTGATGTGAGTATATCCTAGAAATGGCCATTTACTGTGGCCATAGGCCACTGGATGTGCGTATATTCACATAGAAAAGGCCATTTACTGCGGCCATATGCCGCTGGATGTGCGTATATGATCATCGAAATGGCCATTTACTGTGGCCATAGGCCACTGGATGTGCGTATATCATCATATAAATGGCCATTTATTGTGGCCATAGGCCACTGGATGTGCGGATATCATCATATAAATGGCCATTTACTGTGGCCATAGGCCACTGGATGTGCGTATATCATCATAGAAATGCCATTTACGGTGGCCATAAGCCACTGGATATGCGTATATCATCCTAGCAATGGCCATTTACTGTGGCCATAGGGAACAGGATGTGCGTGTATAACCATAGAAATGGCCATTTACTGTGGCCATAGGCCACTGGATGTGCGTATATTGTCATAAAAATGGGCATTTACTGTGGCCATAGGTCACAGGATGTGTGTATATCAACATAGAAATGGCCATTTACTGTGGCCATAGGTCACTGGATGTGCGTATATTATCATAGTAATGGCCATTTACTGTGCCCATAGGTCACTGGATGTGCGTATATTATCATAGAAATGGCCATTTGCTGTGGCCATATGCCACTGGATATGCTTGTATTCGCATAGAAACGGCCATTTACTCTGGCCATAGGCCACTGAATGTTCGTATATTCACATAGAAATGGCCATTTCCTGTGGCCATAGGCCACTGGATGTGCATATATTGACATAGAAATGGCCATTTACTGTGGCCATAGGCCACTGGATGTGCGTATATCATCATATAAATGGCCATTTACTGTGGCCAAAGGCCACTGGATGTGCGTATATGATCATAGAAATGGCCATTAACTGTGGCCATAAGACACTGGATGTGCGTATATTATCATAGAAATGGCCATTTACTGTGGCCATAAGCCACTGGATGTGCGCATATCATCATTGCAATGGCCATTTGCTGTGGCCATAGGCCACTGGATGTGCGTATATTCACATAGAAATTGCCATTTACTGTCGCCATAGGCCACTGGATGTGCGTATATTCACATAGAAAATGCCATTTACTGTGGCCACAAGTCACTGGATGTGCGTATATTCAAATAAAAAAGGCCATTTTCTGTGGCCATAGGCCACTGGATGTGCGCACATCATCATATAAATGGCCATTTACTGTGGCCATCGGCCACTGGATGTGCGTATATTATCATACAAATGGACATTTACTGTGGCCATAGGCCACTTGATGTGCGTATGTTATCAATGAAATGGCCATTTAATGTGGCCATAGGCCACTGGATATGCATATATTATCATAGAAACGGCCATTTACTGTGTCCATAGGCCACTGGATATGCGTAAATTATCATAGAAACGGCCATTTACTATGGCTATAGTCCACTGGATGTGCTTATATTATCATAGAAACGGCCATTTACTGTGGCCATATATTATCATAGAAATGGACATTTACTGTGGCCATAGGCCACTGGATGTGCCTATATTCACATAGAAATGGCCATTTACTGTGGCCATAGGCCACTGGATGTGCTTATAATCACATAGAAATGGCCATTTACTGTCGCCATAGGCCACTGGATGTGCGTATATTATCATAGAAATGGCCATATTCTGTGGCCATAAGGCCACTGGATGTACGTATATTATCATAGAAATGGCCATTTGCTGTGGCCATAGGCCACTGGATGTGTGTATATTATCATAGAAACGGCCATTTACTGTGGCCATACATTATCATAGAAATGGACATTTTCTGTGGCCATATGCCACTGGATGTGCGTATATTCACATAGAAATGGCCATTTACTGTGGCCATAGGCCACTGGATGTGCGTATAATCACATAGAAATGGCCATATACTGTGGCCATAGGCCACTGGATGTGCGTATATTCACATAGAAAATGCCCATTACTGTGGCCATAGGCCACTGGATGTGCGTATATCATCATAGAAATAGACATTTACTGTGTCCATAGGCCACTGGATGTGCGCATATCATCATATAAATGTCATTTACTGTGGCCATAGGCCACTGGATGTGCGTATATCATCATAGAAATGGCCATTTACTGTGGCCATAGGCCACTGGATGTGCGTATATCATCATAGAAATGGCCATTTACTGTGGCCATAGGGCACTGGGGATGTGCGTGTATTATCATAGAAATTGCCATTTTCTGTGGCCATAAGTCACTGGATGTGCGTAAATTATCTTAGAAATCTCCATTTACTGTGGCCATATGTCACTAGATGTGCGTATATGATCATAGAAATGGCCATTTACTGTGGCCATAATTCACTGGATGTGTGTATATTATCATAGAAATGGCCATTTACTGTGGCCATAGGTCACTGGATGTGCGTATATTGTCATAGAAATGGCCATTTACTGTGTCCATAGGCCACTGGATGTGTGTATATTATGAAAAAAATGGCCATTTACTGTAGCCATAGGCCACTGGATGTGCTTATATTAAAATAGAAATGTCAATTTATTGTGGCCATGTGTCACTTAATTTAAGTATATTATCATTGTAATTGTCTTTTACTGTGGCCATAGGCCACTGTATGTGCGTATATTATCATAGAAATGATCATTTACTGCGGCCATAGTCCACTGGGTGTGCGTATATTCACATAGAAATGGCCCTATACTGTGGCCACAGGGCACTTAATTTACGTATATTATCATATAAATCGCCCTTACCTGTAGCCATAGGTTACTTGATATGCGTCTTTTCTCATAAAAATCGCCATAGGTCACCTGATATGCAAATACTCCCATAAAACTAGCAATCTACTCTAGTTATACATATTTCAAGCATTTATTCATTTAGGTGTTTATTTGAAAATAAATAATGCCAATGTGTCAACTATTATTAGTGGATTGATATTAATTCGTAGATTTAATACAAAGTATAGTCCTTATTCCAGATCAAACAAAGTTATTTTATAATTTAGTAGTATTAAGCCTAAAATCTTGCACTTGAACTATGGTATAAATGTCACTTATGGCTACAGTGACTATTCGAGAATGGAAAATAGTCGTTCCCGAACATTTTTGGCGCTACCGGAAATTTCGTATGCGCAAGCTCGAAATAATTTAGTTTATTCAATTATGCGATGATTAAAAACTTCGATGCACTTTATTGATTACAATTACATCTAAATGATACATTAAATGTTTTATTCATAAAAATAAAACCTATAAAAAAAAACAATACAAATAAATGTCGGGCACCTGTTTAGGGCTGTTGTCGTTTAATGTGAACCCAAATGGGGCCCATATTGGGCCCATATAGGTTGTAAATTATGTGCTTATGCGTTGAATTACTCTTTTTTTATGAAATAACAGTAGCTTAGATCAATGCAGTCACTTACTAGCACACAAATATAAGTTTATAATAAATAAGTACCTTTTAAAGTATTTTTTCCCACAGTGCTGTAATATGGGACCCATCTGGGACCCTTATGGGCAAGCCCATATGGGCTTGCCCAGAAACAGCCCATATGGGACCCATATGTGTATGTTTGCTGGGAGGAAACCATGTTTTTAGGGAATTTAAGTCACATAAAGGGCCATAACTCTGTAAAAATTTAGTGGTTTGTTACCAAAGTTGAACTTGACCCGTATTTTATGATGCTACACATGTATACCAAGAATTATTTGAATATGTCAAGCCATTCTTGAGTTATCGTCCGGAAATCATGTTATTAGGGACTTTTAAGCCGAAAACGGACCATAACTCTGTCAAAATTAGTGGTTTGTAACCAACATCGAACTTGACCTGTATTCTATGCTGTTACACATGTGTACCAAAAATTATTTTTTGAATATGTCAAGCCTTTCTTGTGTTATCATCCGGAAACCATGTTTTTAGGGAATTTTAAGTTGAAAAGGGCCGTAACTCTGTCAAAATTTCGTGGTTTTAAACCAAAGTCGAACTTGACATGTATTCTATGATGTTACACATGTATACCAAAAATTATTTGAGTATGCCAAGCCTTTCTTGAATTATCATCCGGAAACCATGTTTTTAGGGAATTTTAAGTCGAAAAGGGGCCATAACTCTGTCAAAATTTAGTGGTTTGTAAACAACATCGAACTTGACCTGTATTCTATGATGTTACACATGTGTACCAAAAATTAGTTGTATATGTCAAGCCTTTCCGGAAACCAAAAACCAACAGACCGACGGACCGACAAGCTCGATCACTCCTATACATTTGTATACCCCTCTAAAATGTGTTTGTGGGGTTCACATTACACGCCTCATTTAGCACATAATTGTGACGCGGTCTGCGAAAATGAGTCCTGTGGCGGTAACGACGATATCGAGAAAAAGCGAAACTAAAATTGCTACACGAGTTTCTCCAATTATTTCCTTGTTTAATTTAGCGTGCATTTTATTAATATGCAGCAGTTTCGACAACAAATTTCAAAACTAACGAACTTTATCTCTTCAGCCCTTAAAAATGGCTAAATCAATAAATGTTACTGTTTTGTAACCAGATTATTAGGGTAATTTCCCCTGAGCCGAAGGTGTCGCTCGTCGCCATTTGAGTTATATTTACCTCACAAAAATGCGCTGAGACCGTGGTCTCTTCTGAGTCACGTGATTTGGCCAAAGGAGGTTTAATAATTACTTTCTTTGGATTAATAAAGCTGTTTATATTGTTTTACTTGTAAAATGCTGCATTTCAAATAAATTCGATCTGCTGCAGTTGTATGGGTGGCTGGTCTCTTACTATACAATGTTAAGAGAAGAGACAATGCACTGTATATAAGCTATATGTGTGGCTGGTCTCATGGTACAATGTTCACAGAAGAGACCATGCACTGTATATTAGCTATATGGGTGGCTGTTCTCATGTTACAATGTTCACAGAAGAGACCATGCACTGTATATTAGCTATATGGATGGCTGGTCCCATGGTACAATGTTCACAGAAGAGACCATGCACAGTATATTAGCTATATGGGTGGCTGGTCACCTTTTACACTGTTCACAGAAGAGACCACATACTGTACTGGTTGGCGAGTAGTATCCGTGAACTAGCAGTATCCGTTATTTGTATATTAAAAGGTGTAAAAGCTCTCCAGCATTGAATGTTGAGTTTACACACATTACCTAGCAACTGTTCCAAACGCAGAATAAGTTGAAGTCTCCAAAACTTCATATTTTTCAAGATATTTATATGTTTGTTAAAAATAATCTGAAAACAGCTTAACACATCGCGGGGCATTCACGCGCACGTCTTTGCGCATGCGCATAAATCTATTAATAAAGTATTATTGGATCCGTATTTTTATCTTCTACTTCCCTATTTTCGGGTTACCAAGGTTTATCGCTAGGTTATTCACATAAAGCAGCAATTTTAGTATTCACCACTATCCATATATTCAACACGCATTTTTCGTGAAATAGATTTTCTAAAAAATCGCAATTGCAAAATGTTTCATAAAAAAAACCAATTTAACAAATAATTGCAATTTTAAAATGTTTACTTGATTATACGGCTGGTTTCCGGACGATTTTTAAAAAAATTCAATACAGAGGAGGCGTCTACTTATTTAATAACATGTTTATCTCCCACTTACCGTCAGCAAATTTTTAAGGGGCGCCAAAGGGGTAACCAAAAGACCATTTTCCAGCATCCACTTATATTAGTAGTCGCATTATCACCGCTAATCTGGCATAGAATTTAATAATATTACATCATTATGATGTAGGTAAGATAATGTAGAATAGTATACAGCAACTAAAATCTTGCGGTGTGTAGCACTAAATTCGCATTTTGAATTGAAAGGAAAAATCACGGATACTACTAGTTTTATTGTTTCAAGTAATGCTTATTGATTACCCCTTTGGAGCCCCTTTTATGGAAAAAACCATATGGCGTCATGACAAGATATTTACATCCTCGTAAACAGAAGGAGCCCAACTTTCTACTGCAACAAGCTTTTCTTAAAAAGTATTACTAACGCGATTAAAAATAAAGAAAGAATACTAAAAAATCACGGATACTACTCGCCAACCAGTATCTTAGCTATATGGGTGGCTGGTCCCATGGTACAATGTTCACAAAAGAGACCATGCACTGTATATTAGCTATATGGGTGGCTGGTCTCATGGTACAATGTTCGCAGAAGAGACCATGCACTGTATATTGGCTATATGGGTGGCTGGTCACATGTTATAATGTTCACAGAAGAGGCCATGCACTGTATAGTAGCTATATGGGTGGCTCAGGTCTCATGTTACAATGTTCACAGAAGAGACCATGCACTGTACATTAGCTATATGGGTGGCTGGTCTCATGGTACAGTGTTCACAGAAGAGACCATAACTGTACATTACCTATTCGGGTAGCTGGTCTCATGTTACAATGTTCACAGAGGAGATCATGTACTGTATATTAGTTTTATGGGTGACTGAGGTCTATTGTTACAATGTTTACAGAAGAGACCATAAACTGTACATTACCTATTTGGGTGGCTGGTCACATGTTACAATGTTCACAGAGGAGATCATGTACTGTATATCAGTTATATGGGTGGCTGGTCTCACTGTATAATAGCTGTATGGGTGGCTGGTCTCATGTTAAAATGTTCACAAAAGAGACCATGCAATGTATATTAGCTATATGGGTGGCTGGTCCCATGTTACAATGTTCACAGAGGAGACAATGTACTGTATAATAGTTATATGTGTGCTGGTTTCATGTTACAGTGTTCGTAGAAGAGACCATGCACTGTATAATAGCTATATGGGTGGGTGGTCTTATGGTACAATGTTCACAAAAGAGACCATGCACTGTATAATAGCTATAAGGGTGGCTTGTCTCATGTTACAATGTTCACAAAAGGGACCATGCACTGTGTAATAGTTATATGGGTGGCTGGTCTCACGTTACAGTGTTCACAGAAGAGACCATGCACTGTATATTAGCTATATGGGTGGCTTGTCTCATGTTACAATGTTCGCAGAAGAGACCATGCTAGTTATATTAGCTATATGGGTGACTGGTCCCATGTTACAATGTTCACAGAGGAGACCATGCGCTGTATATAAGCTATATGGGTGGCTGGTCCCATGTTACAATGTTCACAGAAGAGACCATGAACTGTACATTACCTATTTGGGTGGCTGATCGGATAAAACAATGTTCACAGAAGAGATCATGCACTGTATAATAGTAATATTTGTGGCTGGTCTCATAAACAATGTCCACAGAAGAGACCATACACTGTATATTAGCTATATGAGTGGCTGGTCTCATAAAAGAATATTCACAGAAGAGACCATGCTCTGTATATTAATTATATTTTAGGCTGTACTCATAAAACAATTTTTCACAGAAGCGACCATGCACTGCATAATAGCTATATGGGTGGCTGGTCTCATAAAACAGTGTTTGCAGAAGAGATCATGCACTGTATAATAGCTATATGGGTCGCTGATTATCCCAATCAGTCGAACAGCCATGTCAAAGATGATAAAACACTCGGCGATTATTTGGAGGCGGAGTCAATCCTTAAAAAGACGCTGTCAATCAGCGGCCAAGTTATCGTGTAGCTCCGCCCATTATGCGGAGTTTTGTAGCTCAGAAAAATCTATATTGACCAATTAAAACTCAGTTATATACGCTTCCAATGACGTGAACAATCGACATATCGGCGTAATATACATGTATCCACACTTAAGGTAATGTACATGAGTCCGTTAGAGTATGTTTATTCCCGACCATTTAACGTTTAAAACACAATTTACTCCCCGCTACCGTTGATGATAATATCCACATTCTTAAATATAAAGGCATTGTTTTCAATTACTTTCCTTTATATTTCGGGTACAATTATTAATATATTTCCAAAATTTGGAATCCGATTTCAACAAAAATTCTGACTCTTATGTAAAATTTCTTATATCCGAAATATCCACCATCCAATTTTAGTGTTCGAGTGTCATAAACACATTTTTTAATAGTACGTGAATTTCATGTAAACCCTTTGTTTTCTAGAAAAGCGCGCGAAAGTTATGCTGACACTAACGACGTCACGTTCCACGCATGGAAAGCGTGCATGTATCGACCATGTGCTTTACCTAATATATACATGTCATCGAGGAATAACAAATTCGTAGTGCAAGAACTTTGAAATCTTTTCTTTTTGTATAAAACTTTCGTAGTGCAAAAACTTTGCGATCTTTAGAATTTGAATAACTATTTTATTGCAGTGTCTTAATTAAACTTTTTCACAGCGAAACAATATTTGCGGACCGTAACTACGCATATTTTTTGGGAAGTAAAGCGTACGTTTTATTGGTGTACATGATATGCGATTTCTATATAAAAAAAAAATATTGGTATTTTTAGTATGTAAACAATATGCTAAAATCGTCTTAATAATTATAATAATAATAATAAAAAATAATAAATAATAATAATAATAATAGATCTAGTAATAATAATAATAGATTCAATAATAATAATAGATCTAATTATAATAATACTGAATCTAAGAATAATAATAATAGTATAATAAAATAATAAGAAGAAACTAAAATTAAATAAATTAAAAAGAAAATAATAAGTTAATAAAAAATAATAATAAATTTAAATGAATTATTAAAATAAAATATAATTAATACATTAATACAAATAATAATAAAAAGAAGAAAAAGGAATGGAAACGACCCACAAATCATCGACTCTTGAGGGTTCACATCTGATTCTTGGCAAATTTGATTTTGACTCTTAAAAATTTGACCCCAAGAGTAATTGACTCTTGAAATTCAAAGTCTAAGGAAAGCCCTGGTTCATAAAAGAGACCATGCACTGTAAAACAGTTACATGATAGTTTTACCAACATCTTAAGGAGTAGAATAAGTTTGCAAGAACATTATTGTTTTCTTTGCTGTTTCAGTTATGATGGCCATCAAAGAAGTCAAATGTGCACGCTTTCTCCAAGCAGACGAAGCCATTACATTGCTTGGATCAATACCTATTACACACTCATCACACATGAACAACAGTTTTTATGGAGTGGGCTGACATAAGAAGAGGATTTTCCAAAACAGTGCAAGTTCTTTATCAGTTAGAACATTCTTCAATGGGCATGTATTAAAATTTGCAATACAAGGGTTTGAACACAGTAGTCATGTATCAAACATTTCATTCTTTTCCAGTGATTTGTTTATTCAATGATTGTTACTACGGTAACTACCGGTAACTAAAAAGTAAATTGTTGTAGCACTAGTACTGCTATATTTCAGGCAATATTTTGAGACAGAAAGTGTTATAGCTACTTTAACCTCCGATGCTAGTACAGTTAGCAGCAGTGTTCCATCAGCCCAGCATTACGTTAGATACCACATGGCGGTCGTTTGTCAGGTAAAACTTTATGTGTAGCCATTTCTGTGAGACTTAATCACATGCTTAAGTTCATTTATACCGTACATGGCAATTCTGTATGCTCCCTAAGGAATGCATTTTAAAATCGAACCGTGCGTCCGTCTGTCCGTGTCCGTCCTTCCGTTCGTCCGTCCGACCAAGGTTAAAGTTTTTTTTATAAAGTCCAATATTTTGAATACTATCTAAGGTACTTGCTTGAAACTTAAAATACTTCTTTACTATTAACGTAACCACAAGGGAAAGCAACCATCATAACTCTGTTTTGTATTTGACAGATTTATAACCCCTTTTTAACTTAGAAATTTAGGTTAAAATTTTTCATTAAGTCCAATAGATGGAATACTACCAAAGATATTTACTTGAAACTTTAAATACATATTTTCTATCAACATCTCCACCACGGAAAGCATCCCCCATAACTCTGTTTTGTATTTTGACAGGTTTATGCCTCTTTTTTTAACTTGAAACTTTTGGTTAAAGTTTTTCTTAAAGTCCAAAAGCTTGAAAACTATCAAAGGTATTTACTTGAAACTTAAAACGCTTCTTTACTATCAACGTTTCCACCAGGGAAAGCAACCGTCATAATTCTGTTTTGAATTTTGGCAGATTTATGCCCCTTTTTTAACTTAGAACTTTTGGTTAAAGTTTTACGGAAGTTTTTCCAGGGCAGCCATTTTGACTGATGTAATAAAGTTTACATTTTTCTTTCATTTTATTTACAAATATTCATTTTTGTGTCAATGTGGCACCTACTGAAAGCGCCTTCGGGGGCATATGTCACCTGAAAGCGACAGCTCTTGTTTTGTATTGAAAATATCTCTTATTCACCACTTTGGTATTGCTATTATAGATATCATATTCTGCTATAACTGTGTTAAATACCAGACTTGTATGATCCAAGGATATTTGACTGTATAACCACCTTTTCACTTAAGAGCTTTACATAATAATGCAACAGTATAAGCGTCTGAGGGCACTAGATCATTTTCCCACAAGGCTTACGTTACATTACCGTAATATCAGTGTGGTTTATGTAGTGCGTACTAATTTATTAGTCGTTTAAATTAGACCAATGAACACTAGCACATGTCAAGTGTTAAATGCTTGAAACATAATTGTGTTTCATTTCAGGTGGTCGTGTTGCCACAGGTATAGATAACTACATGCAACAGTTGGTCTCGTGGTCTGAATACTTCAAATGGATCTGGCTATGCGTCGGAGTTTCTTACAGCTGGCTGTTTGATTATTCTTCTGTCAATATCATAATCCACACAAGTTTACAACCAATATATGTATGCCCCCACCCCCCCTTCGAAGAATATGGGGTGTAATGCTTTGCAAATGAAGGTCCGTGTGTCTGTCGGTAGACCATACTTTGTCCGGACGATAACTACAGAACCTTTATATTAGGCCTTGGTAGGTAGGTTTGTTATGACTAGTAGATGATCCCTGTTGATTTTGGGATCCATGGATCAAAGGTCAAGGTCAAATGGACCAATATATTAAAGAAAACAATAATTATAACAATGTTGTCCAGGCAATAACTTCACAACCCGTAGGCCTAGATTCGTAAAACTCTCTTGGTAAGTTGGTCATGGTTAGTAGTGGATCACTATTGCTTTTGCGGTCCTTGGGTAAAAGGTCAATGTTAAACCGACCAAAAGATTATAAAAATAGTAAAACGTTGTCCAGGCAATTACTTCGCAATCTATAGGCCTAGATTATTAAAACTTGGTAGGTAGGTTGGTCGTGACAGGTAAAGGATACCAATTGATTTTGGGATCCTTGGGTCGATGGTTCAAACCAACCAAATGGTAATTGAAGGTATTGAATGGTAGGTAGGTTGCTCGTGATTAGTAAAAGTTCCCTATTGGTTATTGAATTATGGAGTCAAAGTCAAGGTCAAACAGACCAGTAGTTGTAAAAACTTGTCCAGGCAATAACCTTAGGCCTAGGTTCGTCAAATTTGGTAGGTGGGTTGATTATGACTACAAATAGAATCCCGTTGATTATTGGGTTAATGTCAATGTCAACTTGACCAATAGTTTAAAAAATGTTTCATTTTACTTGTCATCCTTGCAATTTTGTTCAGAGATTTCTCTGAGCTAAAGGGGTGGGGCATACTTGTTTTACAAACAGTTCGTGATACGTTTTGGAATTTATTTCATTTTATGTGGAAATGTGATGTGAGTGAGACATAAGAGTCATGCTTTTTTAGCTCACCTGAGCACAACGTGCTCATGGTGAGCTTTTGTGATCGCCCGTCGTCCGTGCGTGCGTGCGTCCGTCCGTCGTCAAGATTTAATTCAAACAACATCTAAACTGCCTGGCAGATTTTAACAATGTTGAAAGAGGGTCACAAAGGCCGGATCATTCCTCTGAAACCGCAAGGCCAACAGGTTTCATATTTGGCATGAAACATTGTATAATGGTCCTCTACAAAGATTGTTTAAATTATGCCCCTGGAGTGAAAATTGGCCGCGCCCAGGCGGTCACATGTTTTATATAGATTTAAATAGCAAAAGAAGTTTAAAAATATTCTCCTGAAACTGCAAGGCCCAGATCTTCATACTCAAGTGAGCGCCTAAGAAGGCCCTCTTGTTATGGGATGAAATATACTTGCATGTCTTGAAATGTATGTGAGCTATTCAAAATACGGTCATCATTGTTGTCGAAAAGATATTTAACATGTACATATATTTTGTCAACTGTTTGACAAGTAAACCTAATTCTGAATCTAAAATACTTGTTCGTGTAATAGTAGTAACTTTAAGTAAATCAATAATAAATCATTCAAACTTTTATTATGTAGTATTTTGTAGTTATTCCTTTTCCTTGTTAAAGTAGCGCAATGTACGTGAACCCTGGGTGTTTTATCCTAGCTTATTTACGAATTTGGTATCAAAGCTTCTTTATAGTAACGAGAAAACAGGCAGATTGTGTGTAGTCTTGGATGTGGACGGAGGACATCAACTTGTACGATGTGAAACCCACCTATTAAACTCGCATACGCCGGGCGAGAATCAAACTCGGGTCGCCTACGTGAGAGGCTAGTGAACCGACATTCACTCCAAATAGCGACAGGCTGCAATGTCGCCGCAGTAAACATTAGCGCCAGCGTTAACGTTAATTTTGCCACCGTGCAGCAATCACTAACGTCTAGTTAACCTACGGGCATCTTATTTGCTTCGGGTTTGAAGGTCGATACCCCGGCATGGTGTACTTCCGGAAACCAAAGTTTTCCTTGAGTATGCCTTACAGTAACTTCAGATAAACATACCGGTATCTTAAGACTGAAACGGACACCGTGCGGTGATCCCACGGCGACAATACTTCGTATGAACAATCCAACATCAGAGCATTTGCATACTTTTCGCATAAGCTTGTCGTTTTCAAAATTCAGTTAATTAAATCTAAATCTATCTTAATCCAAGTCGTAGTCCAGATAAGCAAAAAGTTGATTCTGACCTCTGACCTCTAACTCTAAGTGTGACAAGTGAAAGCACAGACAAGCAAAGTGTTACCTCTAGATGTGACCTTGACCTTTGATCTAGAGTCCTGATGCATGAGTGGTACACACCAACTCATGGCAGCACACCTGTGTACTTTTAAAATCCCTCCATCCATGGCCAAGTTACAGTATGGGAAAGCACAACAGCCAATTCATAATCAAAGGGCAATAACTCCGAACAAATTACCAGACTGGAACGACCTGACAATATACGCATGTCCTTTAAAAAGGGATACTGCATATAAAGCTCCTGATTCGAGTAATAAGTTCCTGCGATCTCGCACAAAAACGAAAATATCCTATTAAAATGACATATGTTTATGATAAAAAGGGCAATAACTCCAAGAAAACCATCAGACCGGAACAACCTGTCAATTTGCGCATTTGCTCTTGGTGCTGCGTATAACGTTTCATTAAATTCAAGTTGTTAGTTTCTGGGATCTTGCGCGACAGATGCACGACCAGCGTAGTATCCACAGGTCTATTAATATTAAAACCTCCCCGCTTCTTTTTTTATGTCGCTTGCGGTCAGCTCGACTTAGTTGTCACAATGGTTGTTTGATGTGTGTGCGTCCGTTCGATATTGTCCGCATTGTAACTTTATCATTCATCAGGGAATGTTACAATAACTTGACGCAAATGTTCACCATGTGGAGACGGCGTGTCGCGCGCAAAACCTGTGCCCCAAGCTCCAAGGTCAAAGTCACATTTATAGGTCAAAGGTCAAATATAGGCATAATACAGCTTGTCCGGACTGTAACTTCATAAATAATCAGGGAATTTTAAAATAGCTTGCCACAAATGTACACCATATGGAGACGGCGTGTCGCACGCAAGAAATGTGTCCCTAGCTCAATGGTCAACACTTAGAGGTCAAAGGTCAAACCAGATGTTCTGCCTTTGTGAGTGGACTTTGACATAGTTACACAAATGGTCACCATGTGGAGTCGGTATGTCTCTAGGTGATAAATCAAGGTCACACTTAGAGGTCAAAGGTAAAAAAAAAGGGCATGATACAGCTTGTCCGGACCAGACGTTCTTCATTTGTGGTTTGTAGTTTAAAATAGTTTTCATCAATGATCACCATGTTGCGCGCACGACACTTGTTCCTGGCTCAAAGGTCAAGGTCAAACTTAGAGGTCAAATATGGTCGAAGGTCAAATATGGGTATTATACAGCTTGTTTGATTTTTAAATAATTACAATATAAGTTGCTTTCTTGACAACGGGTTCGACATGTTGCCAACAGGTATCTAGTATTGTTTTTACGGCCTCAAAAACCGTGCGGTAAGTTTCCGGTCTGTCACCACAGCACTGCATTAGGTTGTGACAAAGCATTCAGTTGATGCGGCGACCTTGTAGCAATTACCCACCATGAGGCTACCTGACGGTTTGCCAGCAGATAGACCACACGGCGCACTTTTGGTACCAGTGCGGTTACCTTGGGATTAGAGCAGTGATGTCGTACGTTGGAAACAGACAATGTGGCGCTGTCGCAACCCAAGTACAGTAAATACACGGCGATCGCATGACGACCACATCATTTTGTTGTAAAAAAAAACAACAACAAATAATTCCTTGTAAATCTTTGTAAAATACGTGTTTTTTTATTCTTCTTTTGTGTAGAAGATATTCTTCCCGGAGAAACAATTTCGTTTCCGGACACGAGGCACTTGCATGCTATCGATGACGTTATTATTATAATCATCGCAGCGATTTCATTAAATCCAGATGCAAAGAGTAACTTTCTTGCGGCTTGCTTAAAATTTGACTTTAATTGTGTTTCACGTATGTTACAATTACATAGTTCGCCAATATTAACCTGATACTCGTAAACTCTATTAGCATAAATTACGCGCTTGAACTGTTTCCTATATTCATACTCGGTTTTGTTCGTGCACGTGTTTCACGAGTTTTATGATAGCACAACGGTATTTTAGTGGGATATTTTTTTATGTATTTTACTCGATTGCAGTACGGAAACTAATATACTCATCGTAACGGTATTTTAAAATGTTCATGCATAAGGCGTAAAAAAAATATGTTTGTTTCAGGTAACATACCCAAACAAATTAGGGTAGGTAGGTGGGGTTTTTTTTTGGTAAATGGTCAACTTGAAGATTCTAAAACTGAATAAATATTCAAAACGTATCAGTAATATCCTTAAACATTGTTTATAAGTGGATACTATCAAAACAAAACACTTATTTATCCAAAAACACATTTAATTATTGAAAAAGGTAAATAAACCAAAAATCAATCTGACAAACCCAATAAAATGTTCTAGGGTCGGGGCATTTTTTAGGGTAGGTCGGGTTACCTGAAACAAACATATTTTTTTTTACGCCTAAAGGTCAGTGTCAGATTAATGTTGGCGAGCTATAGCACTACTTTAAATACATAAATAATAATACATGTATTGAATAAAAAAAACTTTATAACGCGATCATGCTCTCGTTTGATGCACATTTATCGTTACAAGCCGTGTTTGGTACCTATGTCGAATCGTTTAAAAAACAAAGTTGTTATTCTTTTCGGCAAATACAAACAATGCACCGGGGTACTTGTCTTGTGGCGATTGTGTAAATTACAAGTTGAGGTGATCGCGCTATAAAATGCGTGGCCGTGTGGAAACTTCTAAAGTAATTAATTATCTCTCTAAATATGTATATATATATACATTGAACAATATTAAGAGACCATGGACACCAAAAGAGGTAATATGATCGCTGATCTCTTGTACTGTCGCTATATTAGGATACCATGGATATCAGAAGACTTAGTTTGGCCGCTGGTCTAATGTACTGTCACTTTATTAGGAGACCATGGACATCAGAAGACGAAGTTTGACCGCTGGTCTCATGTACTGTCGCTATTTTAAGAGATCATACTCACCAGAAGACGTAGTATGACCGCTGGTCTCATGTAGTGTGACTATTTTAAGAGATTATGCACACCAGAAGACGTAGTATGACCGCTGGTCTATTGTACTGTCGCTATATTAGGAGACCATGGACATCAGAAGACGAAGTTTGACCGCTGGTCTCATGTAGTGTCACTATTTTAAGAGATCATGCACACCAGAAGACGTAGTATAACCGCTGGTCTCTTGAACTGTCGCTGTATTAGGAGACCTTGGACATCAGAAGACGAAGTTTGACCGCTGGTCTCATGTATTGTCACTTTATTAAGAGATCATACACACCAGAAGACGTAGTAGGACCGCTTGTCTCATGTACTGACGCAATATTAAGAGACCATGGACATAAGAAGGCGTACTTTCGAAGCTGGTCTCATGTACTGACACTATATTAGGAGACCATGGACAACAGAAGACGTAGTATGACCGCTGGTGTCATGTAGTGTCACTATATTAAGAGACCATGGATACCAGAAGTCGTAGTATGACCGCTGGTCTCATGTACTGACGCTTTATTAAGAAACCATGAACATCAGAAGACGTAGTATGACCGCTGGTATCATGCAGTGTCACTATATTAAGAGACCATGGACACCAAGAGACATAGTTTGGCCTGAGTCTCATATACTGTCACTATACTAAGAGAGCATATGGACACCACAAGACGTAGTTTGACCGCTGGTCTCATGTACAGACGCTACATTAAGAGACCATGGACACCAGGAGACGAAGTTTTACGGTTGGTCTCATGTACGGACGCTACATTAAGAGACCATGGACACCAGAAGTCGTAGTATGACCGCTGGTCTCATCTACTATCACTATATTAAGAGACAATGGACACCAGAAGGCGCAGTATGACCGCTGGTCTCATGTACTTACGCTTTAATAAGAGACCATGGACATCTGAGAACGTAGTATGACCGCTCGTCTCATGTACTGACGCTTTATTAAGAGACTATGGGCATCAGAGAACGTAGTATGACCGCTGGTCTCATCTACTATCACTATATTAAGAGACATGGATACCAGAAGTCATAGTATGACCGCTGGTCTCATGTACTGACGCTTTATTAAGAGACCATGGACATCAGAGAACGTAGTATGACCGCTGGTCTCATCAACTATCACTATATTAAGAGACCATGGATACCAGAATAAAAAGTATGACCGCTGGTCTCATCTACTGACGCTTCATAAAGAGACCATGGACATCAGAGAACGAAGTATGGACGCTGGTCTCATCTACTATCACTATATTAAGAGACCATGGATATCAGGAGGCGCAGTATGACTGCTGGTATCATGTACTGACGCTTTATTAAGAGACCATGGGCATCAGAGAACGTAGTATGACCGCTGGTCTCATCTACTATCACTATATTAAGAGACCATGGATACCAGAAGACATAGTATGACCGCTGGTCTCATGTACTGACGCTTTATTAAGAGACCATGGACATCAGAGTACGTAGTATGACCGCTGGTCTCATCAACTATCACTATATTAAGAGACCATAGATACCAGAAGAAATAGTCTGACCGCTGGTCTCATGTACTGACGCTTTATTAAGAGACCATGGACATCAGAGAACGTAGTATGAACGCTGGTCTCATCTACTATCACTATATTAATGTACTATGGATATCAGAAGGCGCAGTATGACCGCTGGTCTCAGGTACTGACGCTTTATTAAAAGACCATGGACATCAGAGAACGTAGTATGACCGCCGGTCTCATCTACTATCACTATATTAAGAGCACATGAATACCAGAAGACATAGTATGACCGCTGGTCTCATGTACTGACACTTTATTAAGAGACCATGGACATCAGAGAACGTAGTATGACCGCTGGTCTCATGTACTTTCACTATATTAAGAGACCATGGATATCAGAGAAATAGTATGACCGCTGGTCTCATCTACTATCACTATATTAAGAAACCATGGATATCAGAAGGCGCAGTATGACCGCTGGGCTCATGTACTGACGCTTTAATAAGGGACCATGGATACCAGAAGACATAGTATGGCCGCTGGTCTCATGTACTGACGTTTTAATAAAAGACCATGGACATCAAAAGACTTAGTTTAGCCGCTGGTCTCATGTTCTGTCACTATTACAAGAGACCATGGATATCAGAAGGCGCAGTATGACCGCTGGTCTCATGTTCTGTCACTATATTAAGAGTCTATGGATATCAGAAGGCGCAGTATGACCGCTGGTCTCATGTTCTATCACTATATTAAGAGACCATGAATATCAGAAGGATCCAGTATGACCGCTGGTCTCATGTTCTGTCACTATATTAAGAGACCATGGATATCAGAAGGCGCAGTATGACCGCTGGTCTCATGTACGGACGCTATATTAAGAGACCATGGACATCAGAAGACATAGTATGACCGCTGGTCTCATGTTCTGTCCCTATATTACGAGACCATGGACATCAGAACACTTAAAAGTCTGGCCGCTGGTCTTATACATGGCTGGTCTCATATACTCTAGTACTGTAATTATAGTATGAGACCATGGACAATCAGAATACTTAGAATATCCGCTGGTCTCATATTCTATCACAACATTTATAATTCTTTGTTTAGTTATATTAATTAATATCGTACATTATCATAAACACAAATTATTGCTTAATTGGTTTCGTAACTTATCCCCCTTTTAGTTCATCACACCCTACCAGTCCTAAATATAGCAGTCACGTGACTCAGAAAAGACCACGGTCCCTTGCCTTTTTTGTACGGTAAAAATACCTCGCCATTTTGTGCATTCTATACCCAGAGGATGACGTCACACGCCAAACCTCTGTACTTAACCGCATTATTTCGCCCCAAACGGCGAAATGTGCTTTATACGCATGAACTAATCCCGCGTATGAAAGTTGTGTCATGTTATGACTTTATTGATGCCATTAATCAGTCTAATATTCAGTTAATACTGATAGTAGAATATAATTTATTTCTGTTAATTAACATATCAGTAGTTCGTGTTTAACGCTGTTTTGCGTGTTTATTTTAAAAAGCTACTTTCACTTTCGTTTTGTATGAAAATTCAAGGTTAGATGCCAGTAAATCCAATTCCCATAGGGTCCCATTTTAAAACGGCGAACTTTCAGATTTCAGATTGTGCAAGCATGGTGTCTGTTAACAGATGAATCTTTCCTCTTGCAAATTGCAATAAAAAGATATGGCATGTTACTTCTAAGAAAATGCGTCTCACCTGAATGCAGACACCGATAGAACTAGGGTTTCGGCATTAATATTTTGACAAAAGCCCCATGCCACGGTAAACACACCCCAAAAGCTCATTTTTAAACACACCCCAAAAGCTCATGTTTAAACACACCCCCAAAACCCAATTTTAAACACACCCCAAAAGCTCATTTTTCAAGTTAGCCTCAAAAGAAATGCACAAAAAATGTTCCAAACACACAGAGGATATTAGAAATAACCAAAAAATGCATGTCTGATATATTCTGGTACCCGATCTTTACTTACTTCGTGGTAAAGGTCTGGCATCACCCAAATCTCCTATGGTAACACCGGTTAAATCAAGATGGCTGGGGTACGTTACTTTCTATAGGCAATTTTAAACGAGTTTGAAAATTAAGTACTTCTTTACATGTCGTTGTAATATCTTTCCGCCTTTCATTCAACCTTTGTCTTGTCTGTTCATATGCATGTTTGCCATTGCAGTATAAATTGTAGTTTTGTTAAAAAGCTCACCAAAATTAACTTGATGTCTATTTCGGATATTCGGATAAGTGTTCAGGAACTAATTAAGTGTAAGCAGTTAATGCGTATTGGTAGTTAAATTTGATTTCTAATAATGCTCAAAAGACCAATCACGTTACTGTACATTAAGTTTGTGTTAAAGTAAAAAGTGTTACAGCAAAAGTAAATGTGTATTGCATCACCATTTTAGAATTATTACATGTGGAAATACATCAACAATGTAGACCTAGTTAGTTGTGTTGATGCTAGTAGAACTTACTGTATAATTATTGTTTTTGTATTTATTTTCAGGTTGCTGATTCATTTAGAAGCTGCTGGATTCATTTTGTGTGCATGGCTGACCAACTGTACTGGCAATTCAAAGGATTTTGAAATTGACTGTTATATATTTAAAAAAATAATATTAATCATACGTTCTTCTGCACAAGTGTTGTTTTATTTATTTATTTTTCATGATTTCCAGTATTAATTAACAAATCATATACACCTTATGTTTTTTGTTTTTTTTCGCCGTATTCAACAGTATTTCAGTCATATAACGGCGGTCCGTTAACCTACTCACAGTTTTACTGGGTAAGCTGGTTTACCAGTACTCAGTGCACATACTTATGCCAGTAACTGACAACTGCCCTACTTGAATCAGAGGTAGGGGAAGAATGGCCGTAGAAATAAGTTCATGACCAATCCCCACACACGTTATGTGGCCGGGCTGGGAATCGAACCCGCGATCCTCGTATTTGTAGTCCAGCGATCTACCAACTGAGCTAGCCGGCCCGGCTCACCTTATGTATTATGATTAAGAAGGTGGAAAAGTAGGCATGCCTTACAGGGAAAGGGAATTGCAATTAATTTATACAATTAATGAAAATGCCTTGAAACTTATAGCTGAAACACTGTACATGTCACTATTATTGCAGTGATATGACTGGAAGTATTGACAAAATTATTTTATGTATAAAACTTATGCCAGCTTATAAGTGATATTATTTGGGCATATATATAATTAACAAATTTTAATTACACTGTTTAAACCTTTATTTGATTTTATAATTTCAAATCAAACAATAATAACACAGTTAATTCACACATAGATTATTATGTCTTTTCTAAACCAAAACATCTAACATCTGGTTAATAATGACACAATGCTAATTCACTAGTGCAATAGTGAAATACAATTGTCAATTTATTGCATACAATATATACTGAACATGTTTAATTTCACAAGAAATGTATACATGTGAAGTATGATTTATATATATATATATATATATATATATTTATTTATTTATTTATTTGCAAATCAAACATTTCAACTGTATACAAATAATGGGCATATTCCTAAAGTAAAATATCTACATTAAAATCTTCACTTAAATAATTTGATGCAGTATAGGCTCATGCAATGCACACCATCAAACAATCAGTACTACATAACTGAATATATTTAAATTTAATTGATCAATGTTCCCTTAAGCTACAGATAAAAGTAATTAAATTACCATATTAAACATAAAATAAGTTTACAGTCACCTTTCAAAATGACAACACATGCCTGGGGTATGTTGCAAAGTTTGTAAGATGTCCTCATTATATATTGCTTTGTCTGCTACACACTGTTAATATTCACATTTTATAAATTACTCATATAAAATTCTTATTGTAGAAAGTTGTTTTTTACATTTGACATTTTATAATATCATGATAAATCCACTAGATACAATAGTAATCACACAGATGAACAGCGAAATTTCGGTTTATGAACTTTCTTGTCTTGTGAAGTTGCAAGAGATCAGTATCACACATGTTGTGGCTTTTTTCTGTTCTGTCTATCTTCTTACTGTTGTAGTGATGCCTTGGAGTGGAAACAGCATGCTGAAAAAATATAACAGTTTAAATAAATAGCAATTAATAAATCATTTTATTTATTTTTAGTTTGTTTGACCAAATCATATTATTTTAATAAGGATAATGGTCTTTATTAACTTAAGATTGAATTGTATTATTTGTTGTTAATTATTTAAAATAATGGAACAGTGTATTTAAAGATCTATAAATAAGCATTACTAAATTGCTGGTGTATTTCATACAATAGTAAACAACACGTCCGAATATCCGAAATATATGCATGGATGTTCAGACAGGTTATTCAGTATATTTAATCGATATACATTCAACGAGATTAAAAGCACTAAAAGATCGCGATATGCTAAAATGAAATATGATGTTTGGTTACTGTAATATATGGACCACGTGCATGTTTATCTCTATGCGCATGCGTGAACACTACCCGGCGCTAGCCACAGGTCGTATCAGCAGTCTTAGAATAAACTTCGTAGAAAGAACACGCTTGTGTTATGTTGACTTGATTGTCTTCAATCTAGAATATAATACATTTGTACAAATCACAGACACAATATAACATGATGTCAGAAAAGGGATTGGATTATTAATTTTGTGAACATTAATCTACAAAATGGAAATAAGTGGAATAACACCGCCATGTATGAACTGGTCAGACTCAAATCTACCTGAACAGTGGAACAGATTCAGGCGCCATGTAAACTTAATGTTTTCTGGTCCACTAAAAGGAAAAAGTGAAGAAGAAAAAGTGTCATATTTGTTGTTATGGACGGGCGAAAAAGGAAGAGACATTCACGCAACATGGAATGGTATAACCGAGGAACAATCGAAGAAACTGGACACCTATTACACAAGATTTCAAAATTATGTACATCCGAAGCTGAACCCGATATTCGCGCGGTATAAATTCTACAATGAAGTTCAGAACCAAGACTCAATTGACACGTTTGTCACCAGACTGCGGTTGACAGCAAGAGACTGCAACTTTAATGACATGGACGACATGATACGCGACCGAATCGTATTTGGTACGAATTCTGCCAGAATTCGAGAGAAGCTCATCAATGTCGGCGCGGAACTGACAGTTGACAAAGCAATACAAATTGCGCAATCATTCGAGTACTCCCAGCAGCAGCTAAAGACGATGACAGAGCAAGATGTTCATCAAATCAAACCACAGAGACCCAGGAGCGATGCGCGGCGACCTCCAGCAGACAGTCGACCACGACCCAGAGACGCACGGACGAAACAGAACAAACATTCGTGTGACTATTGTGGAAGAATGCATGACAAGACTGCAAAGTGCCCTGCAAGGGGAATGACATGTCACATTTGTGGCAAAATGAACCATTTTGCAAAAGTGTGCCGTTCAAAAAAAGTGCACGAACTGACAGCAGACACAGACAATTGTCGGGATTATTATGATTCAATTAGTTCAAATGAATGCTATGACGGAAAATGTAACATTGATACGGTAAGAAAGCTTTCTTCTCATGCTGATCGTGCATTTGTTCAAGTCAACGTTGGTCCTTCCCGCACCCCAATCCAATTTAAATTAGACACAGGCAGTGCTGTCGTAGTACTACCCTTGAAACACTTTCGCACGTTACACCTCAAAACCCCGTTGGAACCTCCCGATAGCCGATTAACCTCATATACTGGCAACACACTCCCGGTGAAAGGGATGGTCAAACTGACATTGAGATATAAAGATAAGATTACCGAATCACTGTGCTACATAGTGGACGGTAACGCTTCCCCTCTGTTGAGCCTACAATCATCTGTTGATTTAGGTCTTATCACACTGACCTATTCTTTGGAAAATACCAGGAATACCCCATTAGATAAGGAGTCAGTCTTGAGTGACTACAGTGACCTATTTCAAGGCGTCGGAACTATTCCAGGTGTTTGCAAATTGCACGTTAAGCCCGATGCAGTACCTGTAATTAACCCGCCTAGACGAGTACCGGAAGCACTTAAAGATAAGTTACAATGCGAACTTCAGCGCTTAGAGCGTGACGGCATTATTGCGAAGGTCACCGAACCTACGGACTGGGTAAACTCAATTGTGATTGTAGAGAAACCCAAAACAGGCAATTTGAGAATTTGCCTAGATCCCAAAGCATTACACGATGCTATCCGACGACCACACTATGCAATGCCGACCTTAGACGACATAACGTCGAAACTGACTGGTTGGACGACGGGTCATCATTATTGACGACATTCAGTACAGTTTTCGGACGATACAAATGGCTAAGACTTCCGTTTGGAATTTCAGCATCGTCAGACATATTTCAAAACAAAATGGATCAAGTGTTTACCGGATTGACTGGTTTGACAACGCTTGTTGACGACCTCTTGATCACAGGAACGACCAGAAAGGAACATGACATTAATTTGTTACGTTGCCTCGAGAGAGCAGGTGCAAATGGCATACGGTTTAATCCGGACAAATGTACAATTGCTGCACAAGAAGTCACATTTTTTGGTCATGTAATAACCTCAGATGGACTTAAGCCTGATCCTTCTAAAATCGAAGCGATCACAAAGCTAGGTATTCCCCAGAACAGAACGGAACTGGAAACCATACTAGGCATGGTAAACTACTTGCAGAAATTTGCCCCAAACCTCGCTGAAGTAACGAGTCCCATGCGATCGTTACTTAAGAAAGATGTTGAATTTATGTGGGACCACGCACAGACGGACGCACTCAACAAAATGAAGCAGGTTATTACCCAGAGTCCCGTATTGACATTCTTTGACCCTAAAAAACAGGTTTTACTTGAATGCGATGCATCAAAACATGGTGTCGGCGCAGCCTTATTTCAAGATGGCCGCCCAGTCGCTTATGCGTCAAAGACACTGACCCAGACAGAGTCTGGTTATGCGAACATAGAGCGCGAGATGTTAGCTATACTGTTCGGATGCAAACGTTTCCATCAGTACATTTATGGCAGACATGTAACCCTACACTCTGATCATAAGCCTCTATCGGCAATCATGAAAAAGCCTCTTTCAATTGCCCCACCCCGTTTGCAAAGGATGATGTTACAGTTGCAGGCATATGACCTTGACGTACAGCACGTGAGCGGGAAACAAGTTCCCATCAGTGACTTACTTTCCAGACAGCCAATCACAGGTACATTCAACCTAGAGGGCCTTGACCTACACGTACACACTGTTATGCAATCATTAAACGTAACTGACCGACGAATTCAGTTGCTTCGCAAAGCAACAAAGAATGACCCTCAGATGCAAACGTTAAAGAACACAATCTTGGACGGATGGCCAGAAACCAGGTCACAATGTAACAGGTCAATCCTAGAATTCTGGAACCACAGGGATGAACTATCCTGTGCTGATGATCTAATCTTGAGAGGTCAAACCATAATCATCCCCGGACCGGTCCGACAGGAAATGGTGCAATCGGTTCACAGCAGCCACATGGGTATTGAGAAAACAATACTCAGGGCGAAACAGGCATTGTTTTGGCCAGGTATGTCAAAACAAATTACGGACTTCGTACAGAAATGTAGTACTTGTCAGAAGTACAGAGAGTCCAATCAAAAAGAACCATTGATCTCACATGATGTACCACAGCGACCATGGCAATATGTCTCGACTGACATATTCACACTTGACAATAAAGACTACCTGATCACGGTCGACTCATACAGTAATTATTTTGAAATTGACTATCTACCTGACATGAAAAGCTCGACAGTTGTTAGAAAACTCAAATGTCAATTTGCTAGACATGGCATTCCAGACAGACTGATGTCCGACAATGCAGGTCAATACACATCAGAACAAATGAAAAACTTTGCAAGGGAATGGAATTTTACACAAATATTTTCCAGTCCACTCCACCCACAATCGAATGGCCTAGCAGAAAACGCGGTGAAAACAGCAAAGCGCTTACTGCAAAAAGCGCGCGAAAGCGGACAAGAACCATACCTATGCATTCTTGAGTACAGGAACACCCCTCTAAAATCTGGGTACACCCCTGCACAACTGCTTATGGGCAGACGCACTAGATCTGTACTACCTGTCACTCACAAATATCTGACTCCTAAGACGGTTAACACAAAACAAGTTCAAACTTACAAACATGGAGAAAAAGAGAAACAAAAGCAATATTTCGATAGGTCTACAAAACCATTGCCAAAACTGAAAGTCAATGAATATGTTCGAATGCAACATGATAAAATTTGGTTACCAGCTAAAGTCACTAAGGTTCACAATGAAAGATCCTATGAAGTGCAAACTAGGAGCGGCGGAATTTATCGTCGTAATCGTAGGCTGTTACGCAAAACCAATGAGAGCTTTCCTGAAATCACTGATTTCGAGCCGAACATCTTGGCACAGAATTCCCCATTTGTAGCCCCCTGTACCACTCAACCCAGCAATGACCCAGGTCAAGTTAACAGTTCAGCATCACCTGTAAATAGCCCTTATCAGACACGATCAGGTAGAGTTGTGAAGCCAAGCAAACTATACAGTGGTGATCAGTGGATATGTAAATAACTGTAAATAAACACTAAAGTTAGTGATAGGCTGATAACGGACACGAGCAACATTTCGAACATTTTATCAATATTAATATTATTTTAAATAACTTCATTGTGGTATTGGAAATGTATGAAACACATTGTATTGATTGTTAATTTTACAATGTAGTATCTTTTCTTCTGAAAGAGAGGAGGATGTAATATATGGACCACGTGCATGTTTATCTCTATGCGCATGCGTGAACACTACCCGGCGCTAGCCACAGGTCGTATCAGCAGTCTTAGAATAAACTTCGTAGAAAGAACACGCTTGTGTTATGTTGACTTGATTGTTTTCAATCTAGAATATAGTACATTTGTACAAATCACAGACACAATATAACAGTTACGACAGGCAAAACGAACGCAAATAATTTAGAAAACTATGTTTTTATGTTTAACATACCGTTAGTCCGCCATATTGTATTGTCCATGAGTAATCGGCCATGGATTGGTTGATATCAGACTATGTCTGACATTGCTAAATGCTTTTCATAGCAAAAGAAAAAAGGAACTCTAGTAAAAGGCAATATTTCGAATGTAAAACGGAGGAAAACACATTGATTTACTGGTATCTAACCTCAATGAGACGTTAACCATTGCGAGCTATGCTGAAAGTAGCGCATTACCATAATGCTTAGAGCGTGAGTACACAGGTCTGTCAGACCGGTGAAGACACAACGCATTTTGTGTAAACAATGTCGTTTTGATATCGGAAATATCATAGTTTTTCGGCGTAGCTGTCTCAGATCACTTTTGACCTAGATTTCTTGCGATAATTATGCAGCGGGAAAATTGAATGCCAATAGAATTGGGCAAAATTTCTAACTTTAGGAATGTAAACTTCAAACAATGGTTTAACGTATACCAATAACTGTTGCATACTTTTGGGGATTAAAAATTTACATAATTGTTTACATTAGCGGCTAAAATGAAGTTATAAACATATCCTCGACATATACGCTAGAACTGAGGCTAATTATGAACGTATTTTCTCATTGTATGCCATAAACAGAATGCTATATTCATTGACGTAACGAAATAACTATTTTGTTTAGCCTACATTTATGTAAGCGGTACGCTCTATAAATAGCAATTGTGCAATGTTTCCCATTCATTAATCTCTAACATGAATGGTATATTACCGGTACTATAAATAACTATATAGACTCGTCTGGTACATAATAATTTTAATTCATTCCCGGAATTATTTTCTTACATTGTTAATGTGTTAAATTGGCTTGACAAATTCAGATAACAATTATGTTAACCTAAATTATTTTGGTTATTGATATATCACTGGTGGAAACATGGAGCTGTATGATTGGTTTTTTCACGGCATAGATATTAATGATAATTTTTTTTTTTTTTTTAAATTAATAAATTTATCTCAAATTAACTTTTGGGTCCGAGAAGTTTTCTTATAGTGTCCGAAAAATCTGGGGTCCAACAAGTATCCTAATATTGGTGGGGACCAAAAAGTCTGAAAGTAAGTAATCATCTTGGCCGTCTATTTAGGTAATTTTTAAATGACATCTCAATATTAATTTCAACGCCGATTGTCTTTTTTAAAGACATTTCTTGTTTCGATTAATTTTATGACAAAAGCTGTATTGTTGGACTTTATACATGAAAAAAACAATTCAAGTAGGTACGTACGACATGTTCTGTTGTTGCAATTGTTTATTTATCGAAATATTTGCCTTTTTCAGCATAGTTTGACACGGAAGTAATTTTATTATTGCCAACATATTTAATTAAAAGGCGGCAATTTCAAATTGTAATTTTGCTATAATATACACTGTAACATAAAACAGTAACCAACATGTGGTTGTGTCCGTATTTTGAAATCAGGCCTGCACATCTAGTGACATTAAAGGGATAGATATGATAACAAAATCAACATTTAATTATCTCATATTTGAACAAAACAAATGAGCGAACCAAAATGATAGAGGAATGTTAAAAAATAAACAGTTAAATGTACCATACAGTATATTTCGGGAAATCGCAAAAGCTACTTAAAAATTGCCCGCAAGCAACAGTCACTCGTCCAAATAAAATATTGTTTTCATTGCAGACCTTCCAGATATATTCATTTCATTTAATGATAAATAAAACACAATTTGTTATTCAGATGCATAACAATATAAGTAATATTAGTAATAGTACTATTATAATTAACTGCCAACTTTTACATCATTTTCACACCTGAAATTGTACTTGTCCGTGGACAAGTAGACAGGAAAAATTTACTTGCCAACATTAAAATTACCCACGTCGGACAAGTCGGGCATAGGATTTCCACACCCCTGGATATTTTTTTACGCTTAAAAAAAATAACTTTGTTATAAGAACAAATTTATTCCTTAAGCGCCACGCCGATACCTACATGTTTAATCATATGTGTGGGTGAAACAAAAGAAGGTGTTTGTGGTGCAAAAGCAAAGTATATTTTGTATTATTTGTTTTTAGAAAGGAAGTGTTTTATCATGCGGATGAAGGCTTGGTGCCAGGAAAATGTGGCCACCCGGCTATCAGCTATATGTACCTCCGCCATTACACGATGGTTAGTGAGATATATGCTCTATTCCACTTCATTAACTGTGAAGGACAGAATAAACATAATTTTATTCTGTCCTTGTCTGTGCTGTGAACATTGACCGGTAAGTAGTTTTGTCTTAAAATGCTTACACATAATTCATATAAATGTACCATTCACACGTTTTTTCAATGTCTTTTGGAACATTTTATTCTAGTACCATGAATAAAAAATGCATGATTTTAGTAGTATTGCACATTTTCCGTATCGTTTAGAAAACAGCTCCAAAGCTTAATAAAACAAAATATCTTGATTTGTTGGATACTTCATATTTAAATTTAATATTTATATTTTGAAGGAAAACACCGGAGGATCAAGCACTCCTTGATGCTGGCAGACCATACCTAGTTCTCACGTGACTGGCACTTTTGGCTGCGGGAAAAGAAATAAGAACATATGGATCCTGTAACCGTGTAGGTATTGTGAACTATGATAAAAGAGTATTTATCCACCATATTAGATTACCATGTCACCAAATTACAGTACGCATACAGAGCTGGAGAGATTGATCAGATGATGTATGTGAAAAGAAATCCCTACTAATGAACTTTTGAGTCCAAAAACACATCTATTCATTACTTGAATGACATTGCATTTAAATTTTGGACCTATAATAAAAAAAAATCATGAAGGATTATTGTTTCAAAAGTACTTTTACTGTACTATAATTTATACAGAACGCAGCAGCAACAGTCATGAAGTCGTCGCGGAATTGCCATAATGTGCCACATCTGGTTTCTTCAGTAGAATGTAGATGCCCCTCATGTCGATCGAGGTAAAAGTAAAATGTGCGGAAGCCAGGTGTCAACCTCCAGACTGATGCAATGGTGAACTTCATATTTCGGCCAGGTTTGACCGGTTGTTCTTAAGAAAGGCAGTGGCATCTCCATGATGAAAATCTGACAGTTTTGTCATTTAACAGTTGCTAACCTGTGTATTAAATTCTAGTTTCTAAATAGGGTCATCAAAGACAAAAATGAAAGTATAGAATACGTTTTAATGTGTAACAATCAATAATGTTAATTATAACTGGACAAAAGAAGCGCATTTTTTTTTCATAACTGTTAAACTTAACAAAAGCTCTAAAATGTGTTTGGAGTTAGTGACCAGGGCCCGTTTTCACAAAGCGCTGTAGGGAAAACCTCAAGTTTTTTTAATTATTAAAATCCCTTAAGTCTAGGGAGTTTTCAAACTTCCATGAAGTTTTTTTTTTACATTTAAATGTTTTCAACTAGTAAACACTGCTTAGGTGTTAAGTGTTATACACGTTTGTAAACAGAAATAATTAGATAACACATAACTACTATTTAAGATTTCCCGAAGGAGATTTTTTGAATACTGGCCCAGTATCTTGTCATATTCTTAGTCAATTATCTTGTTTTCATGGTAACAAAAACATAAGTATTCTAATATTAGATAATTTTGTTGTTGTTTTTTGTAATGATGAAGAGTTATATACCTTTTCTCTTATGAACGAAACTGTATGTTTTGGGTAATTGTTCTTCTGTGAATTAAATGATACTAGTAACTTTTTGTTTGATTCACTTTCACCTACTTTTTAAGGAAGAAAGTAACTAAAAATTATATTAAGTGTTCATGTGTTTTATATTTAATCAACCAATACTAATGTGCGTGTTAAAATTGTAAAAGTTCTGTTGTCAACACCCGTGACATGTATTACTACCATGATCATCACTTGTTTAATTGTCATACTGCCCCGTTAGCATCTAAAGTGTTGTTGCTATGGAGACAGTTTTCAACAATGTGTACATTTGATGAAATGAGTCTAATATGGGTCAGCTGTAGTTTGCATATTAAAAATTAGTATATTGTTCAACAGAAATAATGACTATAGATGTCATATAATGTAACACCGTTTATTATTCTTAAACCTACATACATGTAAATTGATCCCAACCGGTTGGTAAAGAATTTCATGGCATTGCAATTATCACAAAAAATGTACTTTTACAAGCTTTCAAAAAAGGTGCTACTATTCAAATATTATGTGTTTACGAAGAATTTGGTCAAATTATTGAAAATGGTAGTATGCAATCACTACTATCACTATATTAATCTGAATAACTAATTTTCTGATTCGGTTACCATGGAAACCAAGTTTTGAAACTTTTCTTAAAAACGTGAGGAAAAAAAATAAAAATGATTTTTCATTATATGCAATTGTAATGTGGTCTTTGATAAGAGTGTTGTCATTGTATATTGTTTGTATATCAAAATAAGTAATAATAAGTGTACTTTTTTGTTCGTATATTTGCACAAAATATGACATTTTGTATTATACAGTGGTATTACGTTTCTGGCAATATCTTGAAAAAGCATAATTTTTTCAGTGTTCTGTTTCTTAAACATAGTACTAAATGAATATATAAAAAACTGAAAATGTGGTATTTCATCCATACGACACATGTTTGCACATACAATAATAAAATAATAAGAATAATTAATTCACAATGAAGAAAACTCGGTCAACTAAACCTGCACCTCTGATGCAAGTTACAGAGACTTTTTTGTTTAGATTATCAATATAAGTCAAAGCAACAACCAATTTAGTCCTGTGCAGTTGTACTGGTTTAAAAAAGGTATAATAGATTTTGAATGTCTACTGTGATGAAATCTAGTATAACCAAATACAAATTTACTGTGTAAGCATGACTACCATTAAAAATATAATCTTATAATACTCAGTGGATACAACAACCAACCAAAATGTAAAATATCAATACACTAGGCTGCATTAATTGTTTATTAAATGATTATGTTATGACAGATATCAGTAATCTGTAAAAAGTATTAAAAAAACTTCCTTAAAATGATTTCTTGTTGTATTGAATAAAAGTTCTACTAAGATTACCAGAACTTTGTGTTCTAGTGACAGAGAACCAGGTTAACATGAATGGCTTGCAGTGATACTTGGCTAGTCATATATTTATGAATCTGTCAGCGAGGTAATTTAAAGACATATTCTGGTTACAGAACATACAGTTTTAACCATAATTCAAGCCCAAAACAGACAACACAAGCCATACAACACACCCTGGCTAGCAGTGTACCAAACATGCTGAATCATAACCTGAATATACAACTACCCAAAGCCAATAAAAATAACAATTAAACTTGTAAAAATAAAAAATCTCTTCAAATCAGTTAATTAATATAATAAAATAGATGTGAACTATTATAGTTGTACATACATAATACACACATTCAACTGTCCAGAAATCATGTATCTTAGGACTGAAATATGGTAGCAAATTTGATCTGTTGAGTCAATTATTTGCGGGTCCCACTGAAATCAATCCTGTGGCGGCTTTCTTGATTGCTTCCTGCTCGTTCATATAGGCCAGTGAGTGACCATTCAGCCAATACGTTACCATGTCTCCCTTGCCCTGAAAGGTCCATGTGCAAAAACATTAGTGTCATGGCTGCCTTCGTTAGCTTGCATTCTTTAATACCAGGTCATTAAACACAAAATTAAAAATCTTACCACCTATTTCCACCTATTCAACATCAAGTCACAGATGTGTTCTGCCATAAGACAATATACGAAGGATGATCCAAAAATACCCAGATTGTCATTCTAAAACCAATATGGTTTATTGCACTAAAATGAAAAATACATCAAACAAAAGCGCAATCTTTCCGCTAAAAAAAAAATTAAAAAATTCCGCTACAAAGAGTGAAAATTTTGAAGAAAAAAAATATTAAAGGATTTACAAATAACAGAACATTTTACAAGGTCATGTGCGGCCATCTGGCGCACGGAATATAACATCAATGACGTGAAATGATTCAAATTGCACCAAACGTCATTAACTGCTGTTTCAGCATTTCTCAAAGTATTCTGCAATATGTTTAAAGCACCTACTATGGCAGTGTATCCACTGGTCAAACACTGATCGGAACCACACAGATGTGAATTTGTCGATGATGATATTGGTTGCTACGCGTAGGTCATATTACGATGAGAAGCGGGGGCCTTTAAACTGTGATTTGATTGACGGAAACAGCAAAATAGAACGACGCAAGATCAAGGGATTAGGGAGGGCGGGAAATGATCCGGAATCTGAAATGCTAATCTCTTAATCTCTAGTTGTGTCTCTGTGGCTGCATGGGACAAAACATTATCCATGTAAGAATAAAGAATATTCTTGAAACTATTTTATTCTAAAAAGGCTGTTAATTTGAATTTTACTTGGTATTCACAAATGCTTAGTGTAGTGCTCTTCTTTTAGACAGATTTATTAATGACATAAATAACATTGGTACCCAGATTATTTGCAAATGAACAATTATTTTTATTGAATTTAAGTATATTCTTCATTCTTAAGTCTAAGAATGGGTTGGTGAATACGGGGCCCTGGTTCTTGGGCACGACACACCGTCTCATTATGCTTATCATTGTAGCCAAGTTAATTGAAAATTCTTCAGTGCTGGACAAGTTATGCTCTGGACAGGGTCTATGATTTTAATTCTTGTTGACCTTGAAATATGACCTTGACTTTGGACCAAAGCACCTGGCTATTGTGAGAAAAAAAACTGTCACATAATGCTCAACTTTTCTGCCATGTTAACTGAAAATCCTTCAATGCTGGACAAAATTATGCTTTGGACAAATTCAGAGGAGTTACTTCTTTTATTTGACCTTTGACCTTCAAGTGTGACCTTAACCTTGTACCTATGGACCCGGTTATTGCAGACAGAACACCGTCCAAAAATGCTTAACACTTCTGCCAAGTTATTTAAAAATCCTTCAGTGCTGGACAAAACTATGCTTTGGACACGGTCAGAAGATTTTATTCTTATATTTGACCTTTAACCTTTAAGTGTGACCTTGACCATGGTATAGACAACTTGATCTTGCGCGTGACACACCGTCTGATAGTGGTTATCACTTCTGGCATGTTATTTGAAAATCCTTCAATGGTGGACAAAATTATGCTCCTGACAGTGTCTATAGCTTAAATTCACAATTGGACCTTTGACCTTTAAGTGTGACCTTGACAGACCATCTCATCATACTTAACACTTCTGCCAAGTGATTAAAAAATCCTTTCATACTGGACAAAATTATGCTCCAGACAGGGTCTATTGCTTAATTCTTTTATTGACATTTGACCTTTGAGTGTGACCTTGACCTAGGGACCTGGTTTTTGCGCAGGAAACACAGTCTCATTATGCTGAACACTTCTGCCATGTTATTTTAAATTTCTTCCATTCTTGACAAAATCATGGCAAGGACAGGGTCTATGGCTTAAATTCTTATCTTTGACCTTTAAGTTTGACCTTCACCTGGAACATAGGGACCTGGTTCTTGTGCCCAACACACTGTCTTATCATGCTTACCACTTATGCCAAGTTATTTGAAAATCATTCCATACTGGACAAAATTATGCTTCGGACAGGGTCTATGGCTTAAATGAGTATATTTGACCTTTAAGTGTGACCTTGACCTTGGACCTAGGGATCTGGTTCTTGTGTGCAACACTTTCTCATCATGCTCAACACTTGCCAAGTTACTTGAAAATTCTTCCATGCTGGACAAAATTATGACAAAAACAGGGTCTATGGCATAATTTCTTATATTCGACCGTTGACCTTTAAGTGTGAGACCTTGACCCTGGACCGAGGGACCTGGCTCTTGCACGTGACAAACCATCTTATCATGGTTTACAATTCTGCCAAGTTATTTGAAAACCCTGCCATGCTGGACAAAATTATGCTCCAGACAAGAATTCGAACGTACATACATACACACCGACATTGCCAACACTATATACACAGAAAGTAGAATGATTGTTTTGTTTGTTTTTGGATTTTTCGCCGTATTCAACAGTATTTCAGTCATATAACGGCGGTCAGTTAACCTACTCACACTTTTCCTGGGTAAGCTGGTTTACCAGTACTCAGTGCACATACTTATGCCAGTAACTGACAACTGCCCTACTTGAATCAGAGGTACGCGGAGAACAGCCGTAGAAATAATTTCATGACCAATCCCCACACAAGTTATGTGGCCGGGCTGGGAATTGAACCTGCGATCCTCGGATTTGTAGTCCAGTGCTCTACCACTAAGCTAGCCAGCCCGGCTCTAAAGTAGAATGTATACATAATTGCAATAGTAGTATGTGAACTGTTCCATAGTCAGACTAACTGAAACTTTAAGCTGTTACAAACCTTTTTTTTTGGCGTAGCTGTCTAAGATAACTTTTGACCTAGATTTCTTGCGATAATTATGCAGCGGGAAAATTGAATGCCAATAGTATTGGGCAAATGTTCTAATTTTAGGGAATGCAAACTTACAACAATGGTTTAATGTGTACCAATAACTGTTGCATACTTTTGGGGGATTAAAATTTACATAATCGTTTACATAAGCAGTTAAAATTATGTTATAAACATATCTTCGACACTCTAGAACTTAACACAATTATGAACAATTTTACTCATTGTATGTCATGATCATAATGTTATATTCATTCACATAATGAAATAACTATTTTGTTTAGCCTACAGTATCGGCGCGCTCTATAAATAGCAATTACAATGCTACAATTCACGGGCACGACAGTCGGTCACAACGTACATTGCCTGTTGAGCTTGCGTTACGTTCGTCTGCCTGTCAATAGTGTTAAGGTTTCTTGTGACAAGCACAATTAAATATAAGGTGGTAAATTTCTGGTATTTTTCTGATAAATAAGCAAAACAATATTAGCAAACTTGATAGAGCTTATATTTCCTATTATTTTATCAGTGTGTAAATATATCATTGTACGTTGTCACCGACTGTTGTGCTCGTTAATTAATTCTAGCGAGTACAACACATTCCAGACCATGCAGACGGAGAGTGAATCATTCTGAAAATAGCGTGCAGTAACGCTGTGTTAATAGTTTAATACACACGCATCAATTAGTGTCCGGAGAATCCTAAACCCGAGACTTTCAATAAATGGGGAGTTTATATTCATAAACCTACTGTGCATGTTAATTTATATTTGAATTGTGGTTGCGTTTTATTAAGAATAATTTATAACTGCACCTTTCTAACAATTTCTCCAGTAGATGTTATTCAACTTATAAAAAGGTTCAACATTTTTATATAAGTAAAATGTGGTGAAAGAAGTCTCGTGAATACATCGAAATGTAATTCATGTTACTTTAACTTCATTTGCATATACACTGTGCAATAATGAATGATTCATATAGTATATTATTTAACATAACTATGTACACTTGTCTGATATATATAATTTTCATTCGTTCCCGCTATTACTTTCGGACAATGTTAATTTGTTACATTTGCCTGACAAATTCATGTATCAATTATGTGAACGTAAATTAGGCCTACTAGTATTTAGGATATTCATGTATCACTGGTGAAAAAATGGGGCGGTATATGATCGGTTTATACACGGTACATATATTAATAATGATAGAGTTTATCTCAAATTAATTTTGGGGCCGATACGGTTTTCTTATGGTGTCCGAAAAATCTTGTGTCCGAGAAGTCTCCTTAGTAGGAACCGACAAATCTGGGGTCCGAGAAGTCCCCCTATCAGGGACTTAAAAATCTGAGGTCGAGCAGTCACATAACCAATCATCTTGGTCCTCTTGTATTATGTTTGGGGCAAAAAATTACATCTCAATATTAATTTCAACGCTGATTGTCTTTTTTAAAGACATTTCTTGTTTATTTTAAAAAGTTGATGTTATCAATGGCTGCGGATTTGTTGGGCTACTACACACCTAAGAATTATTTCAATTTCTTGTTGAATTTGACAAGAGGTTAACATAATGTTCCTTAACATTGAAAACAGGATGCCAGATAATGCCAGACATATTGATATCAGTGGATACTTAGAAACTTAGAGTGCAATTCCTTTTCATCTACAGATGAAAATATGTTCAAAAAAACAACTTACCTTGACAGCAATGGTACCCCTCTTTTCCAAGCTGAATTTGTCATAGTTTTTCAGATAGTTGTAACAGTATTGGCTGACATGGATCCGGTAAGCTACAAAATATTAAAGGCACTAATAAGGTGATCCATGTTAAACTAAACATTAAACGTTTAATTTTGAGATAACAAAAATATAAATAATGCATTATGAGCTAAAAACTTGTACACATTTTCATTAAATAATGGAATTTGAACAGTTTGAAGTTCAGTTCGATGTTTACATTTTCAACACTACAAAACTAGCTGAAGTTCCACGTGCTTTATGTAGAATATTGTGCAGCTCAACGAATGTTAACGGTGAATAGTCTGATTAAATCTGCATCGCCACGAAAATTGGCAGTAAATAAAGCTAGTGTTTGTAAACAGGCTTTTTTGGAGAATCAATGGTTTTGCAATAAACAGTATGTAGCAAACCAAATGTTTCTGAGGTAGGTTATATACCAACGTAAACACATGCTTAGAGAGACAATAAGATAACCGTTTTATTGTAGTCTGATTTTGGCCATTTCACCTTTAGTGCGGCTTTAATTACCAGTAAATCAACAACTATTTATGCCAAACTCAAGGCATCAATGTGTGGAAGGTATCCCAATACAAACACTGAGAATAACAGGTGAATGCCTGGGCTGGTATTCATAATGCACCCAGCTACAGCAATACAATGTATGTAAGTGAAGATCAAATGTTCGATGTGAAAATCAATAATAGAACTAAGGTTAAAGACGTTCGCAACAATTTCCTTCATTTTTTTTCCAACAACAGATTTTCTTCAAAATTGGCACAAAACTAAAACAGTCTTAAAAAATAGGGGTTACCGGCCTATTTCCGGAAATATTGAATTTTGACTACGGTACTTGTCAAAGACCTTTTTTTAATGTGTGTGTTACTTTGAATGTTGAGTAATATAAAACGTTCATATTCAAACAAAGATTGAGAGTTTTAAATGGATGTTTTTTTTAATGTTTCGTTTGGTAATATACAAGTGCAGTTTAATGATAAAACTTGCTTTATCTACAGTTATCATTTAATAAATTACTTTTAATGGACGCTTAACGAGGTTAATTATGCATTAAATATGCCTGTAAAAACATCAATAATTTATCAAATTTGCGAATATCTTTGGTTCCAAACAACAGATTTTGTTGAAACTTCCCATACACACGCATCATTGCATACTGAAACTAACACAGTCTTAAAAAATAGGGGTCACAGGCCTTGTTCCGTAAATTTTGGGATTTGAATACGGTACCTGTCAAAGCCCCTTTTTTTCAGTTTGGATTTTTTATCAGTGTTTAAAGTATATAGGAGAGCTTTTTTTCAAACAAGGTTATGTTTCTTTCAACTGATGTTTTACATGTCTTATTTGGCAATACACAAGTGTATTTTGGTAATAAAAAAACGCGTTATCTACAATTACTGTTAAAATAATGAATTTGACTGGACATTGAAGTAGGTCAAATGGGTATTAATAATACCTTCTGAAATGTCATTTATTATGCATTAATATATTTTGTTCCAAACGACAGATTTTGTTAAATTTTCGCACATACATGCACCAATGTATACTTGCACCAAAACATTTAAAAAAAAAAATGGGTCACCAATATTGTTCGGGAAATATTGGACTTTACATAGGGTACCTGTGTAGCCTTTTTGTGTTTCGTGTTTACGTAAACAACGTATCAATTGCCAAAATAGAATATAGATATTTTTATGGATCTTTTTTTAACTAATTTGTTTGGCAATACATTGTATACGTGTGGTTTTGATTATTTTAATGCTTTGTTAACTTTTAACCATTGACTGGAACTTAACGACTTACACAGATTTATATTTATTGATTGAAATTAGTATATTATAACCTATATACAGTAAAGAAATAATGAAGCAAAAGGAGAAATTAACCCAATTATTTTCTTTTTGTTGTCGGTTTAAATTTTGTTGATAATTTGGGGATAAACCATTTACTGAAACTAGGGGGAATCATGCTTTTTTGTTTATAAACACATTGCAATCGTGTATTTATTCATCGTCTGATTTACCTGTATCGATTCGTCAATGTTTAAAACGGTTCTCACTTGCAATTTTACGAACTGTAGGATAAACACTTTAAATGCAAACTGAGCTAGCAATGACATTGCCACAGACTTAAGGATTTTACAGATTTTTAGAAATTATGTCAGTCTTATAATCCTGTTTTTTTTTCTTTTTTAAAGTTACCACCAGAAACCACATTAACCAAACATAGCAAAGGTGCATTCTAGGATGTCGACAGATATATATTATTCACTATTTGGATGATGCATACAGATATTCCTGATACATGTACCTAATCTGTATGCATTATCTGAATACATGTAGTATTGTAAAATTACCGTGTAGATGGAATACTACATATACAATGTTAACAAAATAAAAACATCATAAAAATATGAATCACTGCTCATTATTAAATTCTGTGCCATTTTATATGCTGTTCAGGTGACATGTGTGTCTCCTAAAGGTCCCATATGTCCTAATGTTCCACCCCATGTTAGTTAGGTGCACAACTCATGACTGCTGGCAGTTACCCGCTAATCAGTATACCAATTAATAAGGCACAGTATATGATGATTTAAACAGTTTGGGGTTTTTACCTATGAAAACATGTGTAACTGATATGACATTAGCAAATAAATACCCAATTTAAGTATCCAGATAGTCTGATATCCGTTGGCATGACTATCTTAATTGCTTAATGCTTTTATTGACATTTGACCTTTGAGTGTGACCTTGACCTTAAACCTAGGGACCTGGTTTTTGCACAGGAAACACAGTCTCATTATGCTGAACACTTCTGCCATGTTATTTGACAAAATCATGGCACGGACAGGGTCTATGGCTTAAATTCTTATATTTTACCTTTGACCTTTAAGTTTGACCTTCACCTTGAACCTAGGGACCTGGTTCTTGTGCCCAACACACTGTCTTATCATGCTTACCACTTTTCAAGTTATTTGAAAATCATTCCATACTGGACAAAATTATGCTTCGGACAGGGTCTATGAGTATATTTGACCTTTAAGTGTGACCTTGACCTTGGACCTAGGGATCTGGTTCTTGTGCGTGACACTATCTCATCATGCTCAACACTTGCCAAGTTACTTGAAAATTCTTCCATGCTGGACAAAATTATGGCAAAAACAGGGTCTATGGCTTAATTTCTTATATTCGACCGTTGACCATGTACCGGACAACATGACTTTGTTTGTTTGGATTTTTCGCCGTTTTTAACAGTATTTCAGTCATATAATGGTGGTCAGTTAACCTACTCACACTTTTCCTGGGCAAGCTTAACCGATCGCAGTGGTTTACAAGTACTATAAGTGCACATACTTATGCCAGTAACTGACATTGACTGCCCTACTTGAATCAGACGTACCATAAAAAACTCAGTCATAAGTCTATCCGCTCATTATTCGGGGGGTAAAAAATCTTAAGAAAATTGACAAATTTGTGTATGTTCACTCCATAAGTCGGGTCAGAAATTTACATTTTTTAGGCAACATGAAATTCGGCATCCAAGTGTCAATTATCGATAAATCCTTGGAAGCGTAAATATTTACTATAGCCAACCAGTCAGACAATGCGTTTGCGCTTGCCAAGCATTTTTGCAAATTTCACTACGTCCTGTTTAATGTATTTGTATCCGAGTTAAATAATCCAGAAATTACTTTGCACTTAAATCCACACTAGTAATATTCCACAGGCTATTATACTCCAGAAGTACACTTTTAATACCAATCAAACAATTCGGTCACAGTAATCCACTCTTTACATTTTAATCTGTCAAAACAATTAACCACGTAGTAACAAATGCAATTTTTATAACAATGATTGACATAATCTAGAGGCCATTTACTCCACTTTCGTGTTCCGTAAAGGCCGAGCTAAAGACATTCTGTTACATGATTGGACAATGGCCACTAGAGTAATAAACGCCCAATTGGTGTACCTTGTCATTCGATAATTGCTACAGACAAAGAAAGCCAATTTAACCGACGCGTTAAGAGTTATTTATGGCTGGTAATTAACAGCACCTTCAAAGCAATCGGCTACACTTTGATGACGCCAAACTGTTTTGAACAGGTAGCGTTTTTTGCGAGATTGATTCTATTGCCTTTGACATTTTGTGTACAATTTCACAGTTTGAAACATAATAAATCGAAACAAAATTCGGATGATAAATTAAAAAGGTAATGTTGCAACTGCGATTTTATTAATTGTAAGCTTGTGTAGAATTATTTAATAAAAGATCTTTTGTTTATTATTCCAAGAGATGCGTAAAGAAATTTTGACAACAACAACAACAACAAAACACCATTGTGCTTACCGCGAGGATCGATTTTTTCTTGAACTTTGTTTATGAACCGCTTCATAAGTTGAGGCAATAATTTAAAAAGATTTTTGAAAGCAAAAAATAGCGACTTATGACTGAGTATTTATGGCAGGGAGAGAATAGCCGTAGAAATAATTTTATGACCAATCCCCACACAAGTTATGTGGCCGAGTATGATGACATGACTAAAACAGTGACTGTTCCAAAAAACAACACTTTATTACCTTCACTGTTGGACTCCATGCGACTTGCTGTGTTGACAGTGTCACCAAACAAGCAGTAACGAGGCATCTTGATTCCAACCACTCCAGCACAGGCAGCACCTGTCCAAGGAAGGATGAGGTCTTAATGACATAGGTTAGCAGCACTCAAACTGAACAAAGATTAACAATGTTTGACTCTATGTTGTTCTTTCTTGACTATGAGTCAGGCATTAAAAATTATAAGCAATAAAATTACAGTAAATAAGAAACATAGAAAATATAGAAAATTTCGGAAATGACCAAATTGCCTGAACCAAACTCTTGAACCAAACTTTTGAGGCAACTACAGTCCAAACGCGATACTACAAAAAGCAATAATACTGATTGACAGGGTACTATAAAGAATAAGGCGGCCGATTCTGTCTGTTTTCCGTTTATATGTTTAACTAAAAAAAGATATGCTACAGCGAATTTGTGATACTACCAAAGACGCCTCACTTTAAAAACAATGTCTGGTCCCACCATAGTGTTTGCATTGAAAAATATTAACGCAGTAATAATATTGTCACGGAGACTATTCACACCTTCTCAATGAAGATTTTACACTTTTGCACAGTCAATGCAGTTTGTTTGCACCATGGACAAAGATAGTTTTTGACAAGTTAGTAACCCGTTTAAGCCACTTTAAATGATGCAGTTTTCTTCATCATGTGAATTCATATGCAAGTGTATTGTCAATGCAACCACCGGTAGTTTAGTAAGTGCACTACAGTTCATAAATGCCACATGATGTAAATTAACACTAAGATTATGTTACTACCGTAATTTTCTAAAAATGCGATACTACGAAAAAATCCGTATCTCCAGTGACTATTCGTAGTTTAGCATTTTGACCGTACATGTTTTTTTAAAACCAAATTGTTATATACAGCCTTGACTCTAATGTTCTGCAAGTATTTTTGAGCTATTGGTATAGGGGACCTTTCCTGCGTTGGCTGTTGTCTGTATTCCTTCAACAAAAAATTGTTCTAGATAAAATCGCAAGTCGTCAAGGTTTACCTACCAAAAACAGCATCAATAAGTTGAAAGTAAGTTGTATTTCACCTGTATTTTATTTGTTGTACAATTCTTGACTTAAATTAAACAACAGTAAATATGAAAAAAAAATTCAAATAGAAGCCCATGCTTGAAAACATCTAGTAATTAAACAGGATATGAAAAATGCTTTGCCTGTGATGCATTGTTGCTCAGTGATAATACATAGACATTAACACATTTTGTTGATCGTTACTGCTATGAAAAATTAGTTGAAACTAAATCAGAACTTCTCTGGTAAAGGCAGTAGAGGATACAATCATGAGTCTAAACCGTTGAAATGAGCATTACTTAAACATCCTAGATGGCTACTTCTTCATGCTTCATATTCAGTATTTAAGCTTGCATCCTAGCGGAATACAAAAACAAGAGCTGTTGGAGGACAGCGGGCTTGACTTTTCTTGCACATGCATTTTTTCTGTTAGTAGGGGCCAATTAAACAAAGTTAATTTTGTTCTCGAGTTACTGAGTGGAAAGCATTTTTCTAATTTTCAAAACAGTGACCTTGACCCCACCCACCCCATATTCAATCTCATGCAACATCACGCTATATCCTATCTATATTTTTGGAGTTTCATTAAAATGTTTCAATTTGTTCTCAAGTTATTAAGCATTAAAGTGGGAGGCATTAAGCTTTGCAATTGCCCGCCCGCACGTCCGCCCGTTCGCCCCCAAATTTCGTGAACCCAACCCCCCCCCAACCGCCGGGCAGATTTTGCCCAAACTTTCACAGCTGAAAAACCTTAACCAATTTGGCAGAATTATGGCCCTTTGTCATTTTTTACCTTATAAAATATATACTGCCTGAAATTTTGTGGACTCAACTCCTCTTTAACTCCTAGGTGGATTTCGCTCAAACTTTCACAGCTGAAGAACCTTAAAGTATAGGTGATCATTAAAGAAGGAATTTTGGCAGTAACCAATTTTGGCAGAATGTTGACCCTTTGTCATATTTTTTCACTATAGAATATTAAACTGTCCGAAATTTGGTGGACTCAACTCCTCTTTAGCTGCTTGGCAGATTTGCTCAAACTTTCACAGCTGAAGAACCTTAATGCATACCGTATTTATTCAATGTTTTCAGAAACTCTATGTTTTCGGAAACCCTCAAAATTGGCAAAAATAATTATTTAATGTGTCTCTATGTTTTCGGACCATTTCAGAAAAGTAATTTAATTGAGATCTATATCTTCGTACAGATACTACTTTGCATTTAACACCCATCATCATTTAATGTTTCACAGGTAGCGACAGTTGTATTCACAGGCTTCTTATTCCCTATTGTCTGTCAAGTTAACCTTGCAAAGTGTTTGCTGAACCATGCATTCCAATCAGCAAGTTGTATAAGGCTCCAATATGTTGTGTCATAAATTAACAAGTTGTACAATGCTTCAATATACACTAACATGTCATAAATTAACAAGATGTATACTGGCTTCAATATACGGTACAATAACTTGTCAAAATTTAACGCTTCCAGGAATAAACGAGAACCATCATCGGAGATAAGTTATCAGTCCGTAGTTTAATTGCGAGTTTAATGACAATACTGCAGATACTATGTTTTTGGTTTCTCACAGATTTTGAATAATTCTTTTTTGTGACTCTAAATATTCGGACGCTGACAAAAATAATTATTTTTAAGTGTCCGAAAACATAACATAAATACGGGGGTGATCATTAAGGAAGGAATTTTGGCTGAAACCAATTTTGGCAGAGTTATGGCCCTTTGTCATTTTGAACATTATAGAATATTATACAGCCTGAAATTTGTGGACTGAACTCCTCTTTATCTGCTGGGCTGATTTCGCTCAAACTTTCACAGCTGAATAACCTTAATGTCTAGATGATCGTAAAGGAAGGAATTTTGGCTGCAACCAATTTTGGAGAATTGTGGCCCTTGTCTTTTCTTCCATTTTACAGAATATAAAATTATGTGAAAATAAATTTGTGAAGGCAAAAATTAGTGTTGGCGACATGCTCTTTGTCTGTGTCGAAACGTGCGTCATGGGGTCATCTGTGTCAGTGACGCATCTAGTTTCTGTTTTAAGTAACAGTGACCATTACCCCACCCAACCTACACCAAATGCAATCCCAAGTAAAGTATTGCTTTAGGGTATCTATGTATGAAGATTCATTCTCTAGTTAGAGAGTGGAAATAAAAAGTTGATGCTGCCACCCCACCCATGGGAATGTAAAATTTCTAAGAGTAATAATTTTTACAAATTTCAAACTTGAGTTACCAAACTTGGTTTTGGGTCAATTTTAATATGGGGAATAAACATTTTATGTTTAAATGAAATCCCTCAACCCCTTTCTGAGAAACTAGCTTACCGAACAACTTTAACCTATTCAAATAGCTTTCAATGTAAAATTTCTATGTCTAAAAAGGCCAAAAATTTGAACAAATTTCAAACAAGAGGTACCAAACTTAGCTTTGGGCTTCATTTCAATAAGGTGAATGAATGTTTTAAATTTGAATGAAATCCCTTAAGCCAGTCCTGAGAAACTAGCTTGCCAAAAAACTTTAACCTAACCAAATAGCATTAAATTTTCTAAGTGTATAAAGGTCCTTAATTTTCACAAATTTCAAAGGAGAGTTACCAAACTTGGCCTATAGGTTCATTTTGATATGTGGAATTTTTTTTTTATGTTTTAATGAAATCCCTCAAGCCATTCTTGAGCAAACTAACTTACCAAAACTGTTTAAACCTAGCCTGATTGCCAATGCCAACACGAGTATACCAGCTTGTCTTTTCTTCGAAAAGTCAAGCTTATGATGTTTTCAAGATGAATGCACTAATTCCTTTGCTTCCAACAGATTTCTTTACCAGAATGCAGTCCAATTCTGATCTTGAGAGGTTCACCAGGCAAGTGTGGAATCACGAAGGTTTGACAGGCTTTCACCAGGTCTATGGCCATGTCTGCCACTTCCCTTGCATGGTGCGGGGTGTAGGTGGGAATGCCAGACACCACCATGTCTAAATATAACAAGAAGTAAATTTTCTTAAAATAAAGACATGCTTCCTCCATTATAAAACAATAATTCTATTTATTCCAGAACAAACATTGTCCCAAAAGGGTATATAACTATGGTAGTTACTTGATAATGTTACAAACATTGTCTCTAGACTAAACATTACAATAGAACATGGACAGTGCCTACCAATTACTGTGGATCACCATTATTTAGAACACCTTCAATGTCTTCCAGCGACACAGCCACCCTTAGTTCCTAAGCAAAGCTGAGTGCTTTTTCCAGTTTTATAGAACCCAAGGTAGGCAATGACTTTGCCCTTACAGTACAGAACCAGTCCCACACAAGTTCATTGATCTTTTCAAATTTCATTTCATTGTTGAACTGATTTTTGTTGGGTGAAGCATTGTTTTTAAGGTAGAAAGATCCTAATGACTTTGGAAATACTCGCGAAATATTGGTCAACTTCGGCCCATTCTCCACTAACCTTAAATCTAATCAATCTGATCCGAAACAGAAATTATTTTCGCTAAATAAACATTACTTTTCGAATGTTGAGTTATTTTCAATTACTTGTGTGAAATGAATACTTATTTGTCTTTAAAGATGAAAGTAAAAATGTAGTTTGAAGAAAAACAAGGTACTCTGACATGGGGAATACCTTCAAATGACGTCAATGTTGGGAATTTCTGTTAAAATAGTTATAAATAAACGTCCAAGGATTATTAGTATTATTGAACATAATTATTCGTATATAAAAACATATCTGCGTAAAGGAGATACGTGCTCCTTGCTGTGAAATAACATTCATTCACACCAAAAACTTGGAAAAATAGTCAGTCAAGATGGGTGGAGAGCAGGACGTCAGTTTGGTGTTCTGTTGGATAATTTAAAATACTGTTCATTGTGTAAACATGGGCCTGTTCCACTGAGGAATTTTGACAACATCTACCGCTGTAAAATTATGTATCGGCGAAATGATGAGAATGGTCTAAGAGACACCGTTTTATCCAAAAACAGTGACATTTTACCAATAGCCACAAGCTTCAAGAAGAGTCTTGATGAAGTTATCACACAGATTTGCCAGTTTTTTTTAACTCATATTAACCCAATGTAATGAAAATGTCCATTGTATTTTTTGAAACACAAATTTATAAAAAATGTTTATTTTTCTGAATTTGGTAACCAAGGATATATGAACCTCAGCTAGTTACATTCGTATTTAAAATGTTTAAACAAAACACTATTTCTTTAACATTAATGCAAAAATAATTCGTTTAATATCGATACTGCTAATAGATTATAATTAGAAGAGAAAAAAAATTAACATAGAAGGAAAATATTTGCTTTTTTACTTGTCTTATTTTTTATATTTTTTTTTTATAACAAAGGGTTGCTTCAGTCCAAATGTTATACCTTGAGATTTTTGTGGTGAACCTATGTCAATTTATACCCTTTTCCTCTCAGATAAGGTTATATTATATTTTGGTATTATTGATTTTGACATACTATGAAATAAAAGAAAAAAAAATACAAAAATTGGTGTTTGGCATATTTTTACTGTAATGAAATCTGTTGTTTTTTTACCATATGCTTAGCCAAATTTAATGTCATAAGTATTTTTGGTCAACTTTAGTACTTATGTTTGTTATACTTTTTCATAAGATACACCTTTAACATATAAATTAAAGCTATTCAGGAATAAATAAAATACATTTTGACAATATGTCAGTCATTTTTGTAAGTGTACCCCATCAGAATTTTAGGTTGAAGTAGAAAAATGAGGGTTTATAAGAAAAATCGCATTTTTGTCAAAACGTGTGGTTAGATTTTGTTTATATTTCACAGTTTAGTCTCATAATAGATTTAATGATCAAAGATAAGAAGAAAGTCAAGGTCTGAAAAAAGTCCCATTAGGGTCTTTATACCCTTTAAAGGGACATTTTTACACATGCATGCTTAGAATTTACTAACTTATATTTTAAGCAATTATTTAAACCAACAAGACTTAGCACATGTGAGCAGTATGTTTGCAATCAGCATTTATCACTTTTATTGATCAGTATACATCATAAGCCAATACGCAGTTAACATAGTAGTGTCTTTAAATAGATTTGTGATTTTCACAGTTTGCAAACTTTCGAGCACCAGTTAATTGTGTCTGATATGCAATAAACAAAAACCTGAATGGTTTAGAAGGGTAAACTTAAAAGACCTTACCCAATTATGATAAAAAGTAGGGTCGGTATCCGGTATTAATGCGATTCTGATTTTGACATTTTTTGTGTGTGAATATCCCAGGCGAAATGAAGGCCATATGACCATGGTATACCATGGCTAAACCATGGTCAACCATGGTCAAATGACCATGGTATGACCATGGTAGACCACATTTTGTTAAATGGCACCACAGTCTTTGACCATGGTCATCATGACCATGGTTGACCATGGCACAATACCATGGTCGACCATGGTCAAATACCATGGTTGACCATGGACAAATACCATGGTTGACCATGGACAAATACCATGGTCATGATGACCATGGTCAAAGACCGTGGTGCCATTTAACAAAACGTGGTTGGGCATGGTCATATGACCATGGTCTACCATGGTCATATGACCATGGTCTACCATGGTAGACCATAGTCATATGGCCTTCCTTTTGTAAAACGGCACCACAGTCTTAAGTGGTCATGGTTTTGACGGAAAAAGGCTGATCATAATTGCTCGCCTTGTCAGATGAGCTGAAACAAACGCAACAAACTTTTCTGACTAGTTCAATTTCGAAATTTCAATAAAGATAAATTAATGGTGGTCCATGAACTATGTCAATGAATGCATCTCATTTTCTCAATCATGTGTTCATGTTTGCCTAGTATATATTTTCCATTATAAACTCATGCACTGAAATAAACGATTAGAAAATACTGATAACACAACGGTTTTGTCTTTAATACTACTGTTTTTATAATTATAACGCCTTACATATCGCGTGACTACCATTTTACTGTTTCGAGTCACTGTGACCTTGACCTTTGACCTAGTGACCTGAAAATCAATAGGGGTCATCTGCCAGTCATGATCAATGTACCTATGAACTTTCCTGATCCCAGGCCTAAGCGTTCTTGAGTTATCATCCGGAAACCATTTGGTGGACGGACCAACTGACGGACATGTGCAAAACAATATACCCCCTCTTCTTCGAAGGGGGGCATAATTAAGTCAGAAAGTGTTTTCAACTTCCTAACAAAAATAAGTTCAACTGCTAGTGAAACATTCAAAAATGTGTTTTCCAAACAACATTTTAATGGTGTAGCTTTCAAACCATCAAATAATTTCCACACTAGTACTAGTTATATCAAATAAAATTTGATGCACAAAACTGATCGCATATTTTGCAGCTATTGCAAAAATTCACATATACATTTATAAAATTATATTTATCACTTAAATACACAATAAAGAAATTCATATCGCTACAGATTACTGGAATTGAAATTCCCGAATCTGATATTCAAGCTCTGAACAGATACAGCAGTCTCAAACACAACACTGGAAATACCAAATAACTGAAAATGCAATGTGAAAAACTGTGTGCATGCAGAAGAAAAGTTTTCAAATGATTTCCTCTCGTATGATTATTCACCAATACAACTTCTACAATAGTTCGTAAACATGGTAAAAATTGTGAAGGATATAGGTGCTGCTAACAAAAACATAAAAATTATTATTAATATTAAATTTTGAACAGTGAGTAACAACAATAGTTACAACAATTTAATTCATAAAAAGTTCCTTAAACTGCTTAAGAGCTTGTTATCATTAAAATATGCAACAGATATTTAAATGTGATACATAATAAAGTATGAGCATTTGAATTAATCACAAAACTTGCAATATGTTCATTTTTTAAGACACAAGTTGATGATTGAAGATCACTAGCAACGCGCACACTGATAAGCATGTCAAATACAGGAGTGCAAAAACAATTTCCTTTTGCTAAAATGTTTACCTTAATCATGCAAAATGTTTTCTTTAGTTATGTCATAACAGGAGAGCAAAAACGCTGTCCTTCTGCGAAAATATTTTTCTTAATCATGTTCAATACAGGAGTTGAAAAACAATGTCTTTCTGCAAAAATATTTTCCTTAATCATGTCCAAACCAGGAGTGCAAAAATTATTTACTTTGCTAAATTATTTTCCGTAATCATGTCAAAAGCAGGATTGCAAAAAAACGATTTCCTTAGTCATGTCCAATTCAGGAGAGCAAAAAAGATATCCTTTACTTTGTATAATGTTTTTGTAGCACTTTTTGTACGGAGTGCACTTTGGCTGTTACATCTTTTGTGGACCCAAACTTTTTTTTAATTACTGACAGTAGAATATTGTACAGCCTTCTGTCAAACTGAGGTTTAGCATCTACTTTTGAATTAGATGGTTTTCCTGTAACTGAATGAGATATTATGTAGCTTTCCGGGAAAAGCTTCAACATCAGAATTTTGACGGCTGAATACAGATTATCTTCGTGTGAAATGGAATCTTCTAAGTCAGACATGGTGTGATTGTTGTACTTTACTTCATCATTGAATGATAACATTTCCGATGGGCTTGTTGGTGTTTCAGATTTCGATGATGTTGCCAACTCTTTCTCATCTGATGTTGTCAACAGTAATTTAGGTGAAGCAGTACACAGACTTTTCTTATTTTCGAGTGGTTGATCTGAGTCGACTTGCTCTTGGTCTGATCTGATCTTTCTCTTAAGACGACGGAATTCGTCTTTGAGTGTACGCAAATCTTCTTTTAGGGCATTGAACTCCTTCTTAGAAACACAACTGAAAAACAAACAAGACATGTTTTTGTAACGGGATGTGATCATAGTCCTCTACCAGTAGTTTGACCAAGGATGTGGTGTTAAGTTTCAGAGTTGGAGCTCTAATTAAGTTTCAGAGAATTTTTTACCTTTGTCCTTCAATGTAATATTAATCTCAGACAAAACAAAAATAAATTCTCAGGTATTAACTACACACTGCCATCTATATAACGCCACCACTGACGCTAACAGCGATGCCAGGTGTAGTACAATAAATTGCTCTTTTTTCAAATAGTCAAGCTAACAAGAGCGGCTAGCTGTTCCAACGCCCGACTCTTAGTGTGCTGGTCGATGAGATCTGACTACCTATGAAGTTTCATGTCAAATCTTATATACTTTTCAAGATATGAGCCACATCAAAGTTTTTGCATGCAAACGACGCTGACACAGATGCATTGATGGCAATAGCCCGACTTTTTCTTCGAAACAGACGGGCTAAAAATTAGGCCATAGTGATGCAAAAGCTATTATCCTGATTTGATTTATTGGCGTTTTATGCCGCCTTCAACCATCTTTTAGTTATATTGAGGCAATTAGGAAGATAATTTTGGTTAATCTCACACGTTACAACACAACCGATGGGATTGAAACCACCTACATGTTGGAATCTAAGTACAGTGATTCAAGCCCAATATATTATTCATGTTACTTCTAAATATAGAGGCTATAGTTTATTAACTGGGAAATTTATGAAGAAACATGAAAAATAGAATTTCTGAGAGTGGCCTTATTGACTGCAAACATGTTAGAGGTATTCACTTACTCTTTGTGTGTATCATTTTGCACGCCTGTTGTTCTTTTCAGCAGCAGGGATTCTGCAATTTTTTTTTGGGCTGTTTGTTGGAGGACAGCTGTTAAAGGAAACAAGAAATGCCCTTAAAGGGTGCCACAGCTGGAAAATTAAGTTTTGCATGCAAAACTGCACACGTTTAACAATTCATTACCGTAACCTAAAAAACAAACAAGATCTGTCACCATAGGATGACATATGCCCCCTATAAACGCTTTGATAGAAGTTATGAGCATTTTTCGAAACCTAAATACTAAATCCTTGAAATGCACTAAGTGACCCCGTGACCTAGTTTTTGATCCGGCATGACCCATATTCGAACTTGACCTAGATATTGTCTAGATACAACTTCTGACCAAGTTTGGTAAAGATCGGATGAAAACTATTTGAATAAGAGAGCGGACACGAAAAGTGTGACAGACTGACAGACAGTGCGAAAACTATATACCCTTTTTCTTCGAAAGGGGGCATAAAAAGTAGGTAAGTAGGTCATCTGTCTGTCAAGATCAGAATTAAAATTTGAATACAAAATTGCATCTTTTTTCATATTTTTGAGGCTACATTAGTGAAACTCAGCATGTCGATTGGTCATGGTCACTTTTTTAACGAATCAGAATTATTTTAACAACTTGGTATAAGAAGGCAACCCAAGGAACATTTGTGCCAAATTAATTGAAATTGTGGCAGCAATTTCTGACACATTTGGCAAAGTTTTGCTTTCGGTTGACATGGCAACCAGAGTTACAGATGGAATGGAATTTCCCTGAACAATTTTAAAAGGGGACCATCCAAGGACCATTTCAGTGATGTTTGGTTGTTACTGGTACAGTAGTTAATGAGATGTCTTAAATGAAAGTGTAGATGGACAGATGACAGATGAGTACAGCTCAGATGAGCTAAAAAGTCAAATGCACACAAAATTGAGCAAGTATTCTGAAAAGGCAAGTTCTTTGATGACCCTATATCGTTCACCTGAGTATAAGAAAACAAAGTTGTTTTACATATTTTTTTGACCCCATGTGACCTAGATGTTGTCAAGACAAACTTTCTGACAAAGATGAAGTTTCATCAAGATCAAATCAATTATGTGGCATTCAGAGCGTTCACAAGGTTTTTCTATGATTTGACCTGGTAACCTAGTTTTTGACCCCAATTGACCCAGTTTTGAACTTGACATAAATTTCATAGAGACATACATTCTAACCAAGTTTCATGATGAACGGGCGGATGACAGACATCCAACGATCCTAAAAGTTCATCATGAGTACGCACCATGATCACTGCGTGCCCAGGTGAGCTAAAAATGTAGAAAATTTATTTACCATCTGTCAGCTGTTTGTGATTGCCCATGTTTCCATGGCTCTTGTCAAGCCCTACGTTGGAGCCACTAATGACTGGTAGTGGAGTCGTTGAATCACCAACTGCCAGCTTTCTGTTTTCATTGGGTTCATTATTGGCTGGAATCGTTGTGGTCACTGAAAATTAAAGAGTATTTCAACAACAGTAATAAAGAAAACACTTTGATTGTTAACATAAAGAATACTCTTTGATTGTAAACCCGGGCCAAGATAGCCCAGAGGGCCTGAGATCCCAGCCCTGCTATTGCCACTGCCATTTGTGTCCTTAGCCAATACACTGGTAAATCCATATTGCGATCACATTTTAGTCAATAAATTTATTTATTGACATAGATGCGGAGCTAAAAACACATATTGACCAGTTGCACATGCGCAGTCGCCTGGTTTGAAAACAGACATGTGCTGATTTGCTTTAATGAATAACGACATCATGCATCCAGGAAAATAAAAGGGTGGACAAAACAAACCGTTTAGTTCACAAAGATAAATTAGCATGCCACTGGCAAATTTTAAAGCAAGAGATAGATTGTATTTAGCTTAAAGGTTTGTTGCATTGTAAGATAAATTATCGAATAAATATTATGTGTAAGCGCAATCAATGAGCAGTGAAGCGAAATGTTTTTTTCCCAATATGGAAACATAGTGGATGGAGAGAGTAAATTTGCTTGGAAACCACATATGTATTCCTAGGCGGACATTGTCATCTGTATGATCTGATCATCAATGACAGGTATGATGTAACATTATTCATTTTTCCTGTAATTTCACTTACAACTTTAAATGAAATTTTCTTTTTGCCACACATTGTTTTCACGCATGCAGGATTTAATAATAAAATAGTTATTGCAATTTCGATCAATAGAAATTACCATGCAATAATTGAACAGTATAATCAAACTCACCTAGGCCAAGAAATGCGATAATTGTAGTTGGGATATGGCGAAATAATATTATATCAAAGACTGATAAATGCAAGTTTCAGTGCTGGATGAACATTTTCAACTAAGAAAAATCAATGTTTTAGTAAGATTTCGTTTCCGTATGGTAAATATCTTTGAAGGAAGCGGGTCCTTATGTATATTATATTTAAGAATATATAGACAATTTACTTCCTTACCACCTGTTGCCTGTTTGTCCTGCTTGTCCTTTTTTCCAACAACCTTTTCGCCCCCCTCATTGGAACCATTATCAATTGGAGTCATTGCTTCTCCACCTGTCAGTTTTTTTTGCACATTGTTACTCAAACCATTATTGACTGGTGTTAATGTCCCTGAAAATTGAAAAATATTCCAGCTAAGGCTGACATTAAAAAATTGTTTGGAGTTACCCAAAAGACTCACACAAATCCTGTCAACTCAACTTTTTGTGGCCTTCCTGGAGTCGGATTTGTGTGTAGAAAAGGAATAAAAAAATATAATATAATCCCGACCGACTGACACACTGCAAAAAAACTGGGTCGGGTAACTCCACACAATTTGTTTAGGTTGGCCTAAGATTAAAAAGTAGGGACAAACTGTAAGTTTTGTTATGGTTGTTTATTTTGAATTTTATAGAAGTAACTGTTGCGCTCTGCTTCGCATAACTTGCAATAATTTCCATAAAATTAAAAATACATATGTTCATAAACGATAACCTATACAAAGTACATACAAATCAAATGAGCCCCTTTAAAACAATTCTTAGTGACATCCTTGGGTATATAAATATCGAGGAAATTTACTTACCATCTGTCGGCTTGTCTTTTTTCACCCCTTCATTTGGACGTACTTTTACTGGAGTTGTAGAGGTCACTGAAAATTGAAAAGTATCAATTTCATTTAAGTCAACGGGGAATGCATGATGCATATTTCTAACTCACCATGGCCAAGAAAAATTGTTGCAGTTCAGGTAAAATGCCCATTTTAACAATTATGGTATGGCTGAAAAGGTGTTTATCTATTGGTATTTTTACATTGTGCCTTTTATTAATTTGGCAATAGATTTTGACTTCGGCTACTGTAAAATGATAGACAACACATATATGTTATAAATATAATCGGAAAATACGCAGTTAATTGATCTGACACCGTTTTATTACCTTCAGATTGGCTGTCTTTAATGAAGTTTTCATCATTAACATCAGCTGTTAGAATGTTGAAATTTCTCTGTAACCAGGCATTCATTTCTTGTCGACCTGTGAATTAAAAGTAATACAACTATAGCTATCACTAAAGGTGATTAATACCCCCGAAGAATCACCTTAAATTTATTCGTGTCGATAAAATGAAGTTATTAAAATGCAATTTTATTCAACTATTTTTTTTGGTTTAGTTATGAACATATATACATTTAATTCAATATCGCCATGCAGGTTATTTTGCTATTCGCATTATTGATTTTACATTTTGACAATTTCTTAAAATGTACAAACTTATAAACGGCCGACGCTCAGGCGTTCATACCCATGATGGCTGTCATGGGCTCTGTTTACGCGATAATAGAAGACATGTAATTTTTTAACTTCGAAAACACATCTTAATCAAATGATATTGAATCCAACTTTTAAAATTTGATGGTACTTGCATTTCTATCTATCGATACTGTCTAACTCCCCTTGCGGGTATTATTGACAGGTGCGCAGTCAGTGCCAGATAAGAGTGTTAAAAGTAGTGAAAAAGTGAGAAAGATAGAAGCATGATAGAGTTATCATATAAGGTGAAGTGATTTAAAGGAAAAAGTAAAAACTATGCCGGTCGCTATAGTAATGCACTTTCAAATTATCAACCTTTTATTACGTAACCTACGAAACAAGAAAACAATGATAAAAGAGATCATCAAAAAATAAACACCCAACTTATTTGTGACGATAATTCATGACAATGAATGCTTTATTCAAATTTCTCCCTACATCGAAATATTGCGAATAAACACATTAAGCAAAGATACAAAGATACACCTGTCATTAATACCCGCATGGGGAGTTAGACAGTATAGATAGATAGATAGATACATGTTGATGTCACGACTTGCATGATTCACTCTTGTTCTTTAGGGTGTAAAAATACACAAATATAAAAAATAATTTGTGAAGGGTCGATATTATAAGGGGGTTGACAATAGATACAGTTGCTCTACTCTAGTCCAAAATTAGATGGTCGTCACGGTTGAATGGTTTTGTCAATATTTTGTTAAGCAATAAACCAAAAGATAACATGCAGAATTTCAGATTGATTATAAGCCAATGCTGAGAAAATCAATGTTAAAGTGTTGCGTTAGCTGTAGAACTCAGTGTATACCACTGAGCCACGGCAAAAGCTGTTTTGAGGAAGTTGCATTATTAAGTATTACCGGTACAAACATGATCTTTTATTTACTCGGTACGTTAAAATTCATATTTACCTCCAAATGCTAAGACTCGAAAGTTCCATTTTCCAGGTTCGCCAGGAAAGCAAGAAACGCCTTCATCTCCAGGAACGTACACCTTCTTTATTGGATCAATAAAGTACTTCACATTATGCACTGAAAGTTTGTTTCCGTCGTTCAACCAACGTACAACAGCAAACTTTCCTGACGTATTCGCAATGCCGGTCTCCGCCATGCTAGTCGCTCGCTTTTTTGAAGAAATTTGCGCCAGAGCACTTGTACTTCTATCAAATGCTGCGATTGGTTAGACGCGTAAATTTTACTAAAATTGGCCAATGAAAAACGTCGTTATATTTTCCGGAAAAGACTAGAACAAGGACGAGTTTATTCTGCGGGCCTATATAAAAGTTAAGGGGTTGTTCAAAGTTCGATTATCCGTAATAAATGAAAAAAAATATTAAGAGGCTTTACATAAAGTATTGCATATTGTTTTCGCTGTTTGTGAAAAGTATTTGTGTGTTATTTTAATAACTCATCTAACAAGCCTCAGCGACCCTAACTGTCGGCCTGTACATAACTTTTACTCTTAAATCGTGAACCTGATCGACTTTCATTCCAATAAACGTGTATTAATAAAGGAATAAAAATCTGCTGTATGCACGTTTAAGCAGTTTATGACTACTGGATACTGGTTTGAGATTAGGTGAGGGCAATGTTCAGTTCATTTCTGTAAGCACATTGTTGATATAGGATATAGGCCCGCAGACACCCGCAGAATAAATCTTTGCTTGGAAACGCAACAACAACGGTAATTTGGTTTGGTAATATAGGCCTTATATATTACACAATCGTAAATAAGGCTCCAGTAATATCATTATATTTTACGGCAAAAGTTATTCATCCGAAGTATTTGCAATTAGCTAACATCCAAAATTTTGAAAACAAAACATATTATTTCCAAAACAGGAAGTGAAAATTGATAAACAAGCTATGCGGATTAATTTTTGTTTGGTCAACACGAGTGTTGATATTTACTTTTAGAATTGATTTTCACGTCTGCTTTCAGGTATTCGTTATATCTTGAGACTTATTTATTTGCAGATGGCCTTGTGCAATCAAATTTAAACGGATGTTGTTCAATTCCTTCATCGGACGGGTATGAATCATTACTGGTGCAGTACGTAAATTCGGACAGTACGTAAAGTCGGATACACGTAAATAAATTATTAAATACTTACTCGACTTCTATGAAACTTTATATTCGTTGATAAAAAAGGCAATTGCATTGATTGATACCATAGCAGTTAATATCATACTCGTTTTAGATCATTTAAACGCTTTATATACGCGTGTCCGACTAGACGTACTGTCCGAATTTAAGTACTGCACCAGTATGGTGCCGATTTGGTTTGGTGTTGTCACTTCAGCACAATTACTACGCATTAAGGAGAAGAATTAAGTTTGGGCTGACCAAAATGTTAAAAGTGAAGCCGTGCAGAGCAAACGATACCCACGTCAGATTGTCAAACTCTATACCGGTACTTCTCCTAAACGCATAGTATCATTATCCTACATTATGACACCTGACCTAGCGTAATAACTTCAGACTGGACCGAAGGACCGATAAAGCAGTCATGAATTCCACTCTGCTGAGTGTATTTGGTATTTCTTAACCATGCCCAAAGTCCTTTGTGCAATGAAAAGAAATTTTAAAAGTATTTTATTACATTTTGAGAATACTTAAAAATGTTATTGCATTTCAGATTGTCAAGCAAAATGGACGAGACTTCGAAAGAAACTTACATAAGCGTCCAAATGGATAACAAGACCCTTAAATATGAGTGCAACATATGTGGAAGCTTGCTAAGTACTAAGCAAAGAGCATTAACACATCTGAACAGGAAACACAATAAAAGTAAGTGTTTGCTAAGACATCATGTGTTCTCAGCAGGCCCTGATTGCCAGAATGGCTGGCCGGCAACAATTTTTGACTGCCAGGCAATATATATAGCATTATAAAACCCCACATGTGTGGTAGGCATAATAATTATATTGTTTTTATCCCCCGCCATAGGCGGAGGGATATTGTTTTGGAGTTGTGTGTCCGTCTTTCCGTCCGTCCGTCTTTCCGTCCGGAGCCATATCTTGGAAGAGCTTTGGCGGATTTCATTGAAACTTGGTATGATTATATATATGGATAAGAGGATGATGCACGCCAAATGGCATTGTACACCATCAGTTAATAACAGAGTTATGGCCCTTTGTATCTTGAAAACATGCTTTTTTGAGTGTCAAATATAACACTTTTGTGTCCAGAAGCATATTGGCGGGGGATAGCAATTCAACGAATTTGCTTGTTGATCTGTCATTTGATTGTAACAAAACTTAACTTTGGTCCTTATTTCAGCATTGCTTAATGGATTTTGTTTATAATAGAGAGGTTGCAATTTATATGTAACATGTGCGTGTGGTTGTCATTCAACTTTTTTATTTCTGAGAACAATTGAGATTTCTGTCACATAAACCCATAGTTATAAAAAAGAATTTTAAAGTAAAATTGTATATTTAAAACAGATATTGGTTTAGTATATGAGGTGCCAATTAACACGTGACACCTACTAATCCCTCTATATTAATATTTGGACACAACAACCCTTGTGATGAGACATTAACCTTGAGCTATTTTATATGATCTTAATTATTTTTCAGGTCCCTTGAAAAGGGTATATAAGCAGTACGAAGATGACCCCTCAATTCCTATACCAAAGCGCACTACAATGCGACATTCGTCAACAAGAAAAAACCTGTTTGACAACAGTAGTTGTGCTTCAGATCTCGACTCGGAGAATGAAATACCAACTCTTCAGAGTCCTGTTCAAGTCGGTGACACACAATGTTCTTCAGATCTCGACTCAGATAATAATGAACTACCAACTCTTCAGAGTCCTGTTCAAGTCGGTGACACACAATATTCTTCAGATCTGGACTCGGATAATAATGAACTACCAACTCTTCAGAGTCCTGTTCAAGTCCGTGACACACAATGTTCTTCAGATCTCGATTCAGATAATAATGAACTACCAACTCTTCAGAGTCCTGTTCAAGTCCATGACACACAGTGCTCTTCAGATCTCGACTCAGAAATTAATGCCACACATTCACAAGGGGTCCTAACAAATTCTGATCAGCTTTGTGATGAATTTTCAATTGACACTGATTTCACAAGTGACTCATCAACGGATGATAGTGATACTTTGTCATCTGAGTCAGAACTGGACTCTGAAGCTTCTGAATATGATTTGCTTGATGATAAAATAGTTAGTGAAAACATTGACAAATCTATGTACTCAGACACTGAATTGAATGCATTATGCTTAGTATCTTATTTTCAACGACACAATTCATCAAGTATTGCCAAAAAAGACTTGCTAGACCTTTTAAGAGTTCTATGTCCAGATTCAAGTCAGATTAATGATTTGACATATAATCAGGTCATGTCAGTAGCAGGGAGTACAAACTTTGTAGCAGTTGATTATTGTTCTATTTGTAGTCAAAACTTTCCTGAGGATCCTGATGTGTTTAGATGTGAAACAGATAGATGTCCTGGACTGCGTTATAAGGGGCAGCTATCTGCACAACAAAAAGCAAGTCGTCAGCCAGTAAACAGTTATGTTTTAGCAGATGTTGAAAAACAGCTCCAATTTATCTTAGAAAGAAAAGGTATCTGGGACAGCATCCAGCAAATTAAACACAGAATCATTCAAAATACTGTAAATTTTGAATTAACCGATATCAGTGATGGTCAATTTTATCGTACATTGTGTCAACCTGGACAGTTTTTAAATGATTTAAACAATATTAGTGCTGTCTTTAACACAGATGGAATTCCTCTTTACACGTCATCCAATGTGAAATTGTGGCCTGTATTTCTTGCCATAAATGAATTGCCCCCATCTTCCCGTTTTGCTAGAGAAAACATGATTCTAGCTGCAATATGGCAAGGAAAAGATAGACCACCATTTTCTCAATATATGAATGCATTTGGTGTGCAAATGTGTAAATTGTATGAAGATGGTGTCAAAGTAACTCCTTGCGGTTCAGTTGAAACTTTGTATGTACAACTTGGTGTCTTTCTTGGTACAATGGATTTGCAGGCAAAAGCCTACGTGCTAAATATGACTATGCATAATGGTGAATTTGGCTGTTGTACTTGCGAAGAACCCGGTGTAAATGTCAAACAAGGAAAAGGAAATGCAAGAAAATATCCCTACAGATCACCAGCTGAACGCCCGAACATGCGCAATTCAGATGATGTGAAATATATAAAAGGGCCTAGTGCAACCAGATCAGTTAGACAAAAAGGAATTTGTGGTATGACTGGTTTGGCTGCTATGCCATGGTTGGATGTTGTTATTGGTGTAGTGCCAGACTATATGCATTGTGTTTTGCTCGGTGTGACAAAAACCTTGATGTATAATTTTTTTTCGCCAACAAACAGTAAAAAACCGTATTTTGTTGGAAAAGATTTGAAAAAAATATCTAAACGTATGCACAGTATATGTCCGCCAGATTTTATTGAGCGTATACCAAGAGATTTGGAGAGAAATTACAGTCACTTCAAGGCTACTGAATTTCAGACGTGGCTACTGTTTTATTCTCTTCCTTGTCTGAACGGCTATCTTGACGACGTGTATTTACAGCATCTAGCACTTTTAAGTGAAGGTATTTATCTGTTGCTTGGGGACAACATTACAGAAAATGATCTTCTTAAAGCTGAAAGTCTTTTAGATTCATTTTACAAACAATTCGCTGCTCTGTATGGAGACGGCAGTTGTGGACTCAATGTTCACAATGTTGGTGCTCATATGGTGTTTTACACAAGAATGTGGGGACCATTATGGAGCTGGAGTTGTTTTCCCTTTGAAGATTGGAATGCTGCATTACTTCAGTCCATACATGGCACGGGAGATATTACCAAGCAGTGTCTGCTTTTACATGAAATACAGTTGAAGATGAATTGTATCAATGTTGACAGTCTGCCATGTGGTCGTGCTCATTCTTATCTTGTAAAAATGAAAAAACGTAAAACCTGGTCTGTAACTAATAGTGGGGGAAATGTTGCTACCGCTGGTGCATTACAATCCTGCGCAAACTTAGATGAAGATGACATTTTGTCAATTTTGAGTGAAACTGGTTGCCGAAATATACAGTTGTTCAAGAAATCACTTCGGGTTCAGGTAAATGGACAGAAACTATATTCTGAAGGGTACAGTAGAATGAAAAAGCGCATCTGTTATGTGGTACGGTGTAAAAATGGTCAGTTGAGAAAAGTAATGTACTTTCTAGTAAAAACCGATACCAACTGTGTGTTAGCCTTTGCCAAAAAATTAGAAGTTCACCAAAACAGCTTTATTTGTGAAACTAATTCTCACCATATCATACAAGTAATTGAAACTACTGGGAAAGTAATATTTCCAGTTGAAGATATAACCGAGAAAGTAATCTTCATGTCGATAGATGGACTTCATTATGTGGCTTGTATGCCAAACTTGATAGGTCACAGTATTTTCAAGTAGTATGTGCCATTTTCAGGACCATTATGGTCCCCTTGTTTGTAAGTGGAAGAATAATTAACATTATAGCATATTTTATGTAAATGAACATTAAACACGATGGGAACACTAAAATGAAAATAAAAGTAACTTTGTCGATCATGGTCCATGTTTTAATTTACCATGGACAACCATGGTCTGTCTTTTGTCACCATTGCCGACCATGGTCCATATTTTTTGTGACCATGTCCAACCATGGTCTGTCTTTTGTCACCATTGCCGACCATGGTTAACCATGGTCACCATTGCCGACCATGGTCCATGTTTTTTGTGACCATGGTAAACCATGGTCCTGATCATGTTCCACCACGGTTTTTGATGGCTGACAATCAAATACCATGGTCAACCATCAAAAACCAGGGTGACCATGGTCTACCATGGTCATCGTTTCGCCTGGGATATAAGAAAACGGGGCCAGAATTTTGTCTGCTACAGAGAGGATTCTCATTTAAAGAGGATCTGGTTTAAAATGTTTCCACTGTATCATTTGTGCTATGCAATATACTGTTACACGTTTTTATTATTTAAGTAAAACTAAAATAATGTTAAAACAAGAAACGTGGAAATTCCACGAAAACCAATTTTTCTAGCGAAATGCATTAAAGTCAGCACAAAAATAAAATTTTTAGTAATGGTGACCTTGACTCCACCAACCCCATATGCAATCCTAAGCGAGGTCTAGACATAAGATATCTACATATAAAGTTTCATTAAAATATCTCAATGTGCTCTCAAGCTATTGAGCGGAAACTGTTTTATTTTTAGTAACAGTGACCTCGACCTTGACCCAACCCACCCCATATACAATCCATATCGAGGTCTAGATATAAGATATCTATGTATGAAGTTTCAATAAAATATCTCACTGTGTTCTCAAGTTATTAAGCGGAAACCGTTTTTCTATCTTTAGTAGCAGTGACCGTGACCTTGACCCCAACCACCCCATATGCAATCCCAAGTGAGGTTTCGCTATAAGGTATCTGTGTATGACATTTAATTACAATAGCTCAATCCGTTCTCGAGTTAGAGAGCGGAAACAAGAGGGCCACGATGGCCCAAAGGGCTCACCTGAGTACTGGAAAATGAAAGCCTACTGCTGTGAAAGGCTTGTGGGAATGTACGCCATAATGTCCTCAAATAATCTGTCTAGCCGATTTACTCTCATACATAGAACAAGTCAGGACCTGGATATATGTTCTCAACCATGGTATCCAACTTTTTGCAGGCAATTTCGGAGTAATAGTGTTAATGCTGCAGTTCTCAAAGATAATGGTGACCACTGCGCAAAGGTCATGTCATGCTTGCCGGCTTGTTTCAAAGAGTAGAGTGTATTGCCATTTAACCGTCCTATATTAAAATTCGCTTTAGATTTTATGGTCATAGACAAACTGTGCAAGTGTGGTCCAGACTGGCATTTTCACAATCAAGGGGATATAACTGCTGTGTTTGTGACATGTCTCATTTGCTGCTTGTGTTGAGATCTTATGGCCATACAAAACGTGTTTTAATACAAGTTTTATCAAGATTGAATGAAAAATGAAACATCGATGCACGAATAAGGCAATTTTTGCATTTTTTTCACTAACAAAATGGCCATAACTCGGAAGTTTGTTGCCCAATCTGACCCATTGTTGGCTTCTGCTGCAGTGGTATGATCACATAAAACTGTGGAAGTTTGGTCAAGATTGGAAGAAAAATAAAGTCTCTTTGAACAAAAAAGGCAATTTTTGCATTTTTTTTCCACATACAAGGGGACATAACTCCGGTGTCTGTGGCCTAACCTTACCCATTTTAGGCTCCTGCTAAAATCTTTTGGTCACACACAAACTGTGGAAGTTTGATCAAGATTGGAAGAAAAATGATGTCTTAATCAAGGTAAAATGGCAATTTTTGCCTATTTTTCAAATTATAAATGATGCCGCCACTAAGACCGCCCGCCCGACCATTGACATGTGCTAATCTAATTACCAAAGTTTTTCTTCGAAAAATTCAGTTAAAAAGTAAGTTGTCATTTCTAACTAAGTTCAGTCGTTAGAAATGTAATATTCTATTAAACATTATTTCAAAATATTTTGTCAGTCCATATGACTACAAAATAATAAGGTTCGACTCCAATGGCATATTTCGGGAAATGAAATCTCTGAATTTGGAAACCCAAAAAATAATTGTTTGAAATAGGAGGTTGAAATATAAAGATGAAGCAATTATACAAACATGCATCTCCAATAGTCTCGACCTTGTAGACGTCATACTTGTCAATGATTTCATCAAAGGTGATGTAGAGTTTGTTGAGGAGACCAACAACTTCAATGGGCTGACTGGCTCCAGAAATGGTGGTGAAACCCACAATATCGCTGTTGAGAAAAACATGTACAAGTATATTCCTATAGTGTTACGCCGGGCCGGCTAGCTCAGTTGGTAGAGCTCTGGATTTCAAAACCGAGGATTGCGGGTTCGATTCCCAGCCCAGCCACATGACTTGTGTGGGGATTGGTCATGAAATTATTTCTACGGCCATTCTCCCCCTACCTCTGATTGAAGTAGGGCAGTTGTCAGTTACTGACATGAGTATGTGCACTTGGTACTGGTAAACCAGCTTACCCAGGAAAAGTGTGAGTAGGTTAACGGACGACCGTTATATGACTGAAATACTGCTGAATACGGCGAAAAAATCCAAACAAACAAACAAACAAAAATTCCTAGTGTTAGAAATGCAAAATATCTTGCCTGGTCACCATTATCCACGAAAAGTCATAAATTACATATATGCAATGTGTTTATTTGTACTACATTCCATGCACAACTTTCAAACTGTCAATTCAATAAATATTTTAACCTGAAGTAGATTGTACATTCGTCGTGGAATTTGGCATCAATTGGTCGACCTTGGCGAAGGTCATCGGCAACGGTTCTAGGCAGCATGCCTGCAAGAGATACTAGTGTGAAAGAAAATCTTCAAAAACTCTGTTGTTAATGAGCTAAACAAAACAAACACTATGGTGGGTACTGTCACAATATGCTGATGCAAACCTACCAGAACTTCAATTTTTAAAATTCTTGCAAGAGTTTATAAGTTACAGCTCCAGACATATATACAAAGCTAAAACTACACCCATACCCCTTCCACAGTGTGTAACATGAACCTCAAGAGTACCTGTAACACCCTACTGGATGAAGAGACGAGTGTCAGAAGGAAAAGGACCCCGATTAGCTCTAGTAGCTACCTGGGGCAGTGGACCAGAACCGCTTGAGCAACATTGGCAGAGGACCACCCAAGGAACATTTCTGTGAAGTTACATCAAAGCTGGTTCGTGCTATCAGAGGAGATGTCATTTCAGGATATTTCTATTCTGAGCTCTGGTGGCAATGTTGTGCAAAAAAGCGAAACCATTATATTTAGCTCAAGCTGCCATCTTGCAGTGGAGCTGAATCATATGAGCAACTTTGGCAGAGGACCAAAAGGAACCTTTTTGATACGTTGGTCCAGCAATTTCAGATGAGATGTTGTTCGAAGAAAGTTAAGGCACACAAGAACACACGATGGAATTACCCCCAAGGAATAAGTTTTGCTAGCCTTTGGTAAGTGGAGCTAAAAAGAGGAAGTAAGAATAATTTCTTCAATTCGAAATTTCAAAAGGGTAATTTGAAATAATAGAAGGTGCGTTTTATAGTTATGATTTATGGAAGAATAATATTTAGTAAGATTGATATACACTACACACTGTATAGGAGTCTGTCGGTCTTGGCTTTCTCTGCCACCAAGTCTGCTGTCCGCTCTGCCACTATGGCCTCCAGATGCTTGGAATACTTCTCCATCTACAACACCACATTATGGTCTGAATTCACAAATAATAGATATAACACAATTATAATTGCCGTTTTACTGATTAACAGGCTTTCTGTAGCAAGCCAGGTTAATAACCCCCAGACTTTGAAACTATATTGATCAATACACTGCCTAGAGTCTGACGCCAGAGACTTAGCTTTGCTTAATATACACTGGTAAGATGATGTACTGAACAACTCGAGCTACCAAACAACTCGAGCTACATGACAATAACAACATACTCAAGAAATACTATTAGTGAAATATTATTTTTTGGCAGAGTTTCATTTTAGCTATACATTTGTATTGCTTGTCACCAATGATAATGCCAATTCAAAACAATGGTAACGCCAATTGAAAACACCACCAGTAAAAAAAGAGGATCCTGAGGGCCCTAGGACGCTCACCTGAGACCTTGTAACCCAATTAGAATTTGCATCCCCGAGGTGTGGCTTATTTTTATCAAAGGGGCATAATTTGAACAATCTTGAACAAACCTCTGGGCGTTGCGGTTTCAGGTAAAGATGTTTAAAGTCATGTTGCTATTTAAACACTGCTATTTTAAGTCTATATAAACCATGTGACTCACAGGGCATGACCAGTTTTGACCCCAGGGGCATAATTTGAACATTATTTGTAGAGGACCACTATACGATGTTACATACCAAATATTAAACCTCTAGGCCTTGCGGTTTCAGAGTAGAAGAATTTTAAAGTCATTTTGCTATTTAAGTCTATATAAACCTAGGTTTTGACCCATGGGGCATAATTTGAACAATCTTTGTAGAGGACCACATTAGGATGTAACATACCAAATACGAAACCTCTGGGCCTTGCGGTTTCAGAGGAGAAGATTTGTATAGACAATTTTTCTATTTAAGTTTAATAAAACCATGTGACCCCTGAGGCATGGCCAGTTTTGACCCCTGGGGCATAATTTGAGAATCTTTGTAGAGGACCACAATATGATGTCACATACCAAATTAGAAGCCTCTGGGTCTTGCAATTTCTGATGAGAAGATTTTTGAAGACATTTTGCTATTTAAGTCTATATAAATCATGTGACCTCCGGGGTGTGGCCTGTTTTGACCCCAAGGGCATAAATTGAACAATCTTTGTAGAAGACCACTTTATGATGATACATACCCAATATGATAGATCTGGGCCTTGTGGTTTCAGAGGAGAAGATTTTTAAAGTCATTTTGCTATATATTCTATATGAACCATGTGACCCCTGGGCGTGGCCCGATTTGACCCCAGGGGCATAATTTGAACAAACTTTGTAAAGGACCACTAACGGATGTAACATACCAAATATGAAACCTCTGGGCCTTGCAGTTTCAGAGGAGAAAATTTGTAAAGTCATTTTGCTATATATTCTATATAAACCATGTGACCCCCGGGGCGTGGCCAGTTTTGACCACAGGGGCATAATTTGAACAATCTTTGTAGAGGACCACTTTAAGATGTTACATACTAAATATGAAACCTCCGGGCTCTGGGGTTTCAGAGATTTTTAAAGTTTACACTTTAAATCTATTTTTAGCTCTGGTGACCTACATATGCAGCAAACCACAACGATTTGAACAACTTTGAAAGAGGGTCACCCTATGATCATTTCTGTGAAGTTTGGTGAGAATCTTTCAAGTAGTTTAGGAGGATGAATGAAAAGTTGACGACGGACGGACTCTCGCATGCACCCACGGACGACAGGCGATCACAAAAGCTCACCATGAGCACTTTGTGCTTAGGTGAGTTCAAAACTGGGGTAGAATTTATAAAGCATCTTAAGTAATTTCTCAATTTTTTTAACTTTAGTTTATTTTTATTCACTGTATATGCTTCATAATTTAACACATTGGCATGCTGTTAATATTTGTCAAAACATATTTAAAGGATGTAATTTAAACATGTTATTTAGTGCTGCGCGGGTTATATTTACAGATTTAAGGAAAAGGATCAAATTTAAATTAAGATGCTTTGTGAATACTACCAAAGTACTTATACAATAACATATAATTGCTCTGACAGTTTGTGACTAGGCTATTGATAGCCTCATTAAATAGACACATGAAAGTAGCATCTGGCTGGGGTTTGGGGGAAAACCAAAGCCAACACCCGACCCAAAACCGCATATATTTTGCATTACACAGCAGGTAAAATACAAGACCATATATTTCTTTATGTTGAAGCATTTATATAAAGCTTTTTAAATCTGTGCTTCATAACACTTTTCTCAAAGAAATTAAACAATGTTTTAAACTCTATGACTGCATATGTCATATTTCATAAACACTGCTACACGCAGGTTTCGACTGAAAGCTACAAAGCATACCATGTTCATCATCAGGTCAACCGCACTGAGCTTGCTTGGGTTGATCCTTCTGATGGCTGCCTTGATCTTGTCAAACGTTGGTCGCATATTGGCATAGTCATTCCAGCAGTTAATGATCAGCTGCAGCAATAACATCCTCGAGTGAATTTCAAACAATCTTAAACACAGTTTTGTCAAGAACAATATTCTTTTTTAAAAATACTAAAGACAGTATTAATATACTACAACATATTTATTTGAATGTTCATCCAGAATTACAAAATATTGCTAAAGGTATCAAACCACTTAAATTAATTGCAGTACAACTGGGCCCGGCTGCTCAAAACTAACCGCCAGTGCCCATTATTTTTTGGATGAATTTATTTATGTAAATTAATAACATTTAAAACTGTGAATTTATTCTAAATAAATTGGTATGCTCAACTAATTTTCAAATGTTTGACAAGCAAGTTGCTTCTAATTAGGGATGGCAACGAATACCAAAAATGATATTCGAATAAACGATTGATGAAGTATTTTTTTCTATCATCGGATGCAGTACTGGTAAACTGATGGAAATGTATTAGTAAAATGACTTAATTGTATGGTTTATAGCCACCACCAACGCACGATGAGAAAAATGTGGCAAATACACCCAAATACAAAGACTTTAATCTACATATTATAACTATGTTGTGATTTTGCAGTTTCATTTAATGGGAAAGACTTCAAACCATTTATTTAGCACATGCAAATATTTGCAGACAACTTTGCTGTCTGTTTCCACGACATAACTAGGAAGGTGACATGTTGTTTCAGAGCACATGTGCACATGTACGCAATAACACCAATTAGCACATCGAACATGCGTTAATCTCCTACTTCCCGTATAAGTGAACTTGTGAACTGATAAAAGACCGAGGTCAATACAATGGGACTAGCAATAACAACAAACTGTCGTCAACATAATAGGGTAGATTTTGACACATATCCTGTGTACTAGAGAAGCTAAGGTGACAGAAAAACGCTATATATTTAGGGACTGACATTGACAAATACTGTATTGAATATGCTTCTTATTAAAATTTAATTAATAAACAATCAATAAGTATTCGAATACCTAAATATTATTCTAATAGTTTTCATTATTCGACTATTTGAATATTCGTTGCCATTCCTACTTCTAATACAAATTGTATTTACATCTAAAGTTAACAGGCCGTTAGCTTAATTGGCGGTTCAAGTTTTTTAGCAACTGGGTGCTAGTCATTAGCTTGTGTAAATAACAAATGGAACTAAGATATGTTTACAGTAAAATAATAGTTTGACAAAAAACAGCAACAGTTTTACAACTATAAATGTGTCCATAGGACACAGATGCCTCCGCTGATTGGGACTGGTCACAGAAATGTATTAGCAGTAAAATGTTCATCACCAGTGAGTGTATTTAGTGTGGCAAACGGTTTAGGCACGAAACAGTCGAATTACCCAGCAAACACATAACATTATTGTAACGTTACGATTTGGTTGTATTCTGATCAGGTTGTGAAATAACTTTACACGGACGTTGTGGCAACGTTATTATCACAACTTTGTGATCATCAGGTGTATTATTAGTATGTGAAAAAGACTGAATTTCAATGACATTGTTTAATAAATATATCTGGTATTTCATTTTTAACTGTGAATGTTATAACGAGGACTGGACGGTATATATACGTTATATGTACGTTACAACCTTCACACAACGTTATGGCAACGTTGTACTTTGGGTGTACATGCTATTGTTTTATTAATGCTAATATTTAATTTAAACGTTTCGAAAACAAATTTAAATAAAATGGAATCGTTATGGAATGTTTTAAATAAAATTTATGTGAAAACAGTATTTTTATCAAAGATCAATGGTAAATGATTTTCTGTTTTGATAAAGATGCAGAGCTAGCTGTAAGTTTCGATTTTCACAACATCAAACGGCCGCGTGTAATAGATTAAAACACGAAATTATGATATATATATATTGCATACAATATGTATGTATATATTGATACGTTATTATGCTAAAATGTGCTTAAATAGACATGCCAACAAATCAAATTTGATTATTTTCTGAATTCGAATTTGCGGCTATTCATTTACACGCGCGCGTACACAAAGGAAGGGAGTAACAAAGAGAGACAAGTTGTGCTTAGTGAAAAGTTTTAATGGATTAATTCATTGTGTAATACTGCATATTATAATGGATTTAAATGTATATGTTTGATGTCATAATAAAATAATATAAAAATAATGTTGTGTTTCAATTATTTATAACAAATGTAGTTTGGTTGTATAAAGTTTGTATTTCGGTTACTTTATAACGTTATTTCATAACGATGTCACAATGTTTTTTGGAGTCTACCTTTTTACGTTATATGTACGTTGTAAATTAATGCTATTGCAACGTTATCCGTAACGTTAATACAACGTTTATACAACGTTATTGTGTTAGCTGGGTAGTTGCTTCCCATTTTGTAATAGAACATTAATTAGTTACCTCACTTAGTTGTAAATTTGCCGTAGTAAACAACACGGCAGTAGAATTTGTCATTCCTAAAGGAAGCTATATTCTTATTTGTATTAATTAATAATCATCAATAGATATATTTTAGAGCAGTAAATAGTTCACAAATATAATGTTTAACATCATTCTCATAAATTCGGCTGATTTCAATGTAAATTAATTAGAAATAAATGATCGGGAATGATGGTTAGTTTACGGTAGGTTCCGTAAGAGTACTGGCTAGGTGGTCCTCTGTTCACTGGTATATAAAGGCCAGTGAACGCGGAAGTCAGGCAGTTCTCCTTCTGATGTGGTCGAAACAACATAGTGGAAAAGGGCTTAAGAAGGTATTCTCGATTCAGAAAGGATTCTGCGACATTTGTGTGTAAAACGTTAGCTACAGTGCTTCAAATGGTGATGCCCAGGTCTCAGGGTTTCTTGTTCAGGGGTTTTTCGGAGGCGTTCCAAAGGTTTATAAGGCGGATGTAAGGCCTTGTAGCAGAAGCCATAGGATAGGCTGCTTGGTGTCTTGAAGGCAGGAGGCTTCGTAGAAGCGTGAAGCTTGACGGAGGAGCTTCATGGAGGCATTAATCCCCTTATCATCGCACCTGTATATATTTGAAGCGACCTGATTACTTTTCGATAAATTAATCAAAGGCAAGGCAGCCTAAGGAAAATTGCGTATATAATGGTTACTGTTTCATATTGTTTGACTGTCGGAGGCTTAAGGAAGCACCACCCCATAAAAAGGGCCGCACACATACCGCTCGGTGGCAGCCTCAGACAGCTGTTTCATGCTACATTAGTAAAAGCTGAAATTTGCATGCACAACAATGAGTGGTGACTATTCTTTCAGATAGCTGCTTACCCACTGCAGACATTTGATTGTGATTGTTAAAAGTGGTCTCTTAACACAGGTGGTCTCTTAATGCAGTGTAACTTGCAAAGGCGGTTGGTCTTTGGTTCTTATGATTTTTTACCTGATTAAACATTTAGTTTATTCAAATAAATTTTGTATGTTCATAAGGAATAAAGAATAAATAAGTGGTAATAATATTTGGTTTATTATTTAAATAATTTTAGTTTACATTATTATATTACACACGTATGTTGTATCAAATGATAAAATAGCATAACTGTACTGCCATTCTATAATCTTTAATTGTTATTTGGTCTGACTCTGGGAACCAAATGATTTTACATGTATTTGTTTTCGTCATCAACCTGTGTTTATTGTAAATAACTGATTTCAAACATAAGAAATGACAGAATATGCAGACAATTTCGCGTCAAGTAAACAGTGGAATATGCAGACGATAACCGCTTAGCTGGTTACAAGTCGGTCCGAATACCACTTAAAGAAAATGAATTAAACAGTCACACCAACAATCGAGTAGATTACGTGTGAAAAACTTATCGATTATAGGATGACAATGATACTTGCTAATTTGTGGATTAACACCTTTCGCAGCAAATGTCACAGTTGCTTAGCAACGTAACTGCCGAACTGACACTCGGTCGCTTAATACTCTAATCAAGGTTAATTGGGACGACTTTTAATGGCCGCTGGTCGCGGAATAGAGGTGGTCGCTAATAAAGGCCGTTTTTAATAGAATTTGTGTTAGACTGTATTATACTTCTAGATTGCATGCTTGGGTATGTTTCATGGAGTTTACCAGATGCACCACAATAGCCTTTATAATAGTCCATACCTTTGATGGTTAGTAATATTAGCAAATGGAAATCTTACATTTGAAGGTGAAGAACATTAGCAAATGAAAATCTTGTGTAGAAACCTTCACCAAATATTTAAATCATTAAACGTATGCTCTAGGAGGTATACATACACTACAATGCATTTAGCACAATGTTAATGATGTGTTTGAATGATTTCACAGTCTGTATATTTTTTTAATGGCTACACATACATGTATACATTCATTTATTATAAAAAATTAAATGTACTTTGAACATGTCCAACAAAGTGAAGCCAAATGCATTTGTAGACAGGAATTCCAGTAGCTTTGTCTGTAATCAGACACAGGTTTTCCTGTTGCACCAGTATACAAATAAACATTTTAATTGTACACCACTTGCTTAATTAACCAGTAGACAGAAATTTATCGCACCGCCTTTCTATTTGTCCAAGGTTGTTTGTCCAAGGGTTTTAGGTAAATCGATTGGATTATGCAACCATGTGCTATTGTTTACCACTGAATATGAACCCGTAATTGGTCAGCTCAACCCATGATTGACAAGTATCTACTGGTCAATTATACAAGTGCATGAATTTCAATCATAATATCCAAATACAACACAGTGTTCTCACCTGTAACACATAGCTTTATTGGCAAAGGATGTAGGTGTAATGTTCTATTCTTATAAATTATACAGATGCAAAGACGGAGTAGGTTTTATACAGTTTATTCACTCACTCGCATACATACAACTTAAGATCACATTACAACCAATGCATGCATATTAAACATGTGTGTCCGGGCATGCTCTAGCTGCAACCTTGAATCCTGATTGGCCATGTGAGCTGAGCTAACATGGTCAGCTAGATTATGAATAGAACACAAGAGACTGCCCATTACATCCCACCTATCTTCGGATTAAAACTGTCCTAAAAGAAATGCGTATTTAGTATAGAATCGAGATCATGCATTCAAAATTTGTTTCACATGAAATCAGTTCTATTTCTTATAATGTGTTTGATGTATTCTAAGGTTCACATGGTACAGACTCCGTATGAACAATATGATACAGTTCATAGATTAACATATACTGGATATAAAGATAAATGTCTGTTTAAGTCTGAATAGTCCTATATAATCCTTTCCTCTCCTATGAAACATTCATTGCAAAATGTCTGGGGAGAGGTTCTCACCGTATCAACTCACTATCAAAACAATTTGTTAATCAAGTTTCAAATTAGAATAACAAATGAGTTTTCCATAGGGAGAACAGTCATAAGTCCATCTGAGCACACGCTGGCAATTTCACAGTCCAAGGGTTCATATCCCTGGCACGATGTGGGTCACGTTCCGGTCAGATTGTCTTGAGTTCACAGGACACAGCGCCAATTATTTTTATTCTCCGATGCGATTAAACTATTACGAAAAATCAACAACAAATGTGCAAACAAGCTTTCCGTCAATGATTTTCGTAAATTAACTGCCCAGATGCGGTAAACACATTCAAGGGCCATTGGCAGTTTCAGACAATAATTAATTAGACGGCTCGTTGTTAGGCACATTTGTTTCACATTAAACCAAATTTTTTTGATTTTACAGGCATTTTGTTATGACCTGTTTAGAGAAATTCCACTTACATTAATAAATCACACTCATGTATTTACACACGCACGTGTTGTTGTTTGTTTTACCGCGCACTGTTAAATTTTTGAATGGCGGCTTTGCAACATAGTTTGGTACTAGTCATTTTCAATGTATTTTCTAGGGTGCTATTCTTTCACGGCGCGACCTTCTAAGTGGATTTTCGTCACCCTTGCGAGACGGCTGTTTGTTACTTATGCGAGACGGCTGTTTGTTACCCTTGCGAGACAACTGTTCGTTACCCTTGCGAGACGGCGGAAAGTCCATCACCTGTTTGAAATGCGAAGCGTCACATGTCAAGGTTCGATCCTTGTGCCGCACAGTAATCATCGAACCCTTCCTTGACACGACACTTCCGGATTCTGGCGAAAATGGCGTGTCTAGTTTGTTTCGACTTTGCTGCTTTACTAAATCTTTGTCTCATGGTTTTAAGGTTGATGGTGTGGCATTGTTTCAATTGTGAGCGTACTGTTTGTTTTCACTTTTCATCTCTTTCTTTAACATACGATTGAAGAGGGCTTGCTGGGACAGACAGTTGCGGAATTTTGGTTTTCATTTTCTGGTTGAACATGATTTCAAATGGCGAAACTGCAGTACTTGGATGCGGGGTGCTTTTATAGTTCAGCATGAATTTGGTAAGTTCCGATTTATAGTTTCGACCGAAGCTGCTGTGGTCTTCATTGCTTTTACAAGCAGTTTCATGAAGGCTTCTGCGGTGCCGTTTGCCCTCGGGTGCAGCGGAGTTATTTTACTGTGCTTGAATCCAAATTGTTCTGCAAACTCTGCAAACGTATGACTGTGGAACGGTGATCCATTGTCAGTTTTAACCACATTTGGTAAAGAAAAGAGTCCAAAGATTCTCTCTAAATCAGGTATGACGGCTTGTGCAGACAAACTGTTCAACTTCTCGACCACTGGGTATCGGCTGTAGTCGCATATTACTACCATGAAGTGTTCTCCCAAACGCTGCAAAAATACACTGAGATCTCGTCCCATGGTCGGCTAGGTAGCGTGCTTGACTACACCGGTTCCTGCGACATTTCGGAAGATGCAGACATACATGGGATACACAGTTTGCACTTTTCATCTACTTGTACGGGAACCAACATGTTTCTCGCAACAGCGATTTACAGCGAACGCAACCCTGATTACCTTCGTGTGTCAGGTTAATGACTTGCTGCTGCAATGAATCTGGGATACACAAGCGCGTGCCACGTAATAAATGTCCGTTTGGCAGTGACACAACGTGAACATTTAGATAACAGTGGTAGCTGTCAGTCTGAGAACAAATTTGTTTTGACCATGCATTGTCTTGAATGACAGCAATTACGCACTTAATTACACAGTCGTTCTGCATGCAGCACGCGATATCTGATAGTGTTAAAGACTTGGGCACTGAGTTGCTCGTGAGGAAATTGACGTAATCCTTGGCAATACTGTCTGTTTTCTTTTCCTGGATTGGGTGTCTGGAACAATATTCGGATATCATTTGACTTCCAGCACGATATTTGACTTTGAAATTGTACGTTGTAAGTTTCAAACGCCATCTTTCAAATCGAGCTGACTGTATATGCTTCGTGTTGTTAAAAAATGACTCCAGGCACCAATGGTCGCTTATCAGTGTAAATTCCTTGGCAAACAAGTACAGGGGAAAAAGGTGGCATCCCCAAACGCAGGCTAATGCTTCTCGCTCAGTCTGGCTGTAGCTCTGTTCTACTGGGGTCAATGACAGGCTTCCATATGCAATGATTTTATTGTCCTGTATAAGTATTCCCGTGACACAATCGGGGCTGGCGTCTACCCTCAGTTCTGTGTTCTTGGATAGGTCAAAGTATGTCATCACTTGATCACTTGAAAGTGCATTTTTGAGCATGCTGAATGCACTTTCTTGCTGTTTTGTCCATTCAAACGCGACCTTATTTGGGTAAGGCGTCGCAGCGGCTCAGATATTGTTGAGTAATCTTGAATGAACCGCGAAACATAGTTCGTCATTCCGAGAAATAATCTGATTTCTGCTTGATTTTTTGGCGTAGCTGTCTAAGATTACTTTTGACCTAGATTCTTGCGATAATTATGCAGCGGTAAAATTGAATGGCAATAGAATTGGAAACATTTTCTAATTTTAGGGAATGCAAACTTCAAACAATGGTTTAACGTATACCAATAACTGTTGCATACTTTTGGGGATTAAAAATTAAAATAATTGTTTACATAAGCGGTTAAAATGAAGTTATAAACATATCCTCGACATGTACTCGAGAAATGAGGCTAATTATGAACGTATTTGCTCATTGTATGTCATAAACAGAATGCTATATTCATTCACGTAACGAAATTACTATTTTGTTTAGCCTACATTTATATAAGCGTTACGCACTATAAATAGCAAATTGTGCAATGTTCCCATTCATAAATCTCACTCACAGAGTTGCCGTTCCAGTAGCCCATTGATTCTAGCGAGTTCATCGCATTCCAGAAACAGAAGTGTCATTCTAAAAATAGCGTGCGTCGCTAGCAAACTGTTGTATAGCTGTGTTAATATACTTGTGCATGCATCAATAATAGCGTTCAGAGAATCATAAACCTAAAAATTTCAATAAATGGGGAATTTATATTATAAACTTACTGTTAATTTGATTTAAAATTGTGGTTACGATTTATTTACGATTATTTATAATTGCATCTTTCTATCAACTTCTCCAGTAGATGTTATTTAATCTGTAAAGAGATGCTACATTTTCTATAGATAAAATGTTATGAAAGAAGATTCGGAATACATCGAATTGTTATTCGTGTAGCATGAATACACAATTTGCAATACTAATTATACACAGGAACCCTTGATATATCATATTTCTACTGATATAATTTAAAAATCGTCAAATAAAGTCTTAACATTTCAAAAATCGCTGAATGTTCCATGAATTTTGCTTTTTATTGGGATACACAGTATAAATGCTTATTTGTCTTCAAATCGTTATTATATTAGATAACTAACATGAATGGTATATTACCGGTATTATAAATAACTATATAGACTGTCTGATACATAATAATTTTAATTCATTCCGAAATTATTTTCTTACATTGTTAATTTGTTAAATTGGCTTGACAAATTCAGATAACAATTATGTTAACCTAAATAATTTTGGTTATTCATATATCACTGGTGAAAACATGGAGTTGTATGATTGGTTTATTCATGGCATAGATATTAATTATAATTTTATTTAATTTTTTAAGTTATAAATTTATCTCAAATTAACTTTTGGGTCCGAGAAGTTTTCTTATAGTGTCCGAAAAATCTGGGGTCCAATAAGTCTCCTAATATTGGTGGGGACCAAAAAATCTGGGGTCTGAGAAGTCACATAACCGATCATCTTGGCCGTCTGTTTAGGTAATTTTTAAATGACATGTCAATATTAATTTCAACGCCGATAGTCTTTTTTAAAGACAGTTCTTGTTTGGCCTGTGAACATTCTGTATTGCCTTGACTTTCGCTGGATCTGGAGAAATTCCAGACATGGAAAATATGTATCTGTAGAATTTCAGTTTGGTTTGTCAGAATTTGCATTTCCATTTGTTTAGGGTAAGACCCTTGTCCTTCAATCCTTCAATCTCATTAGTCACTAATGTTTAACGTTTTCTGCAAACCCTGTAGAGCCTGTCAGATATCGTTTTGAAATATTTCTGTCGCGACACTAACGCCGAAGTTTAGACGTTTATAGCGTCGAAGGCCCATGTGACTGGCAAAACCCGTCATATTTCTGGATTCTTCTGAGAGTTCGAGCTGATGGAATCCCTTTAACAGATCAACTTTTTGCATGTGGTTTTGGAGCTACCACTAGGTTTGAAACCCATGGCGTTGGCCCGTCAACTTTCTCTATGACGTCAGGGTTCTCTAACCAGTCTAGTTCTTTTTCCACTTGCTCACGGAGGTGGAACAGATTCGTCTTACTGGCTGCGCTGACGGTATGACGCTTTCGTCAATGTGAAACTTAATTTGTTTGTCTTTCAACTTCCCAAGGCCTGTAAAGACAGATTTGTACTTGTCACCAAGTTCCTGGTACTCACAGCGTTTTACTGATTTGATTAGTGGCACAATTCCGAGATTTACCGCCGTTTCATAGCTCAGAAGCGTCTGACATACCTCTTATTGATGAAACTCTGCCGTGGCAAACTTCGTGTCAGACTCAACAGAGAACATATACGTGTTACTGACTGGCAGCGGTGTGTCTTGTCCGAACGCATATGCTTTGATTTTTGCATTCTGGGGTTTCGGAAGCGGTTTCATTTTTGACTCGACAGCTTCGGATATGACGTTGATACTACTTCCGGTATCCACTAGTACACTTGTTTGTACTCCTTGTACTTTCAGTTTGACAGTCGGCACCTTTTTGCTCTGGATGGCATTCACTTTTAATCCATAGGTAACCTCTTGTTCTGAGTTCGAGTCTTTATTGCTCGAATCGCCACTGTCAGATTCTTCGTCGGCTACGTCGATTTCACACAAGTATTGTTGGTTGCTGAGGCGTTTCCGACACACAGCTATAAAATGGTTTTGTTTGTGGCAATAATTACACGTAGATCCAAAGGCTGGACAGCGGCCATTGTGGTGCAGGTATTTGCCACCACAATTCCGACAAGACGATGTTCTGTTCTGATTGTCCTTGGTATGCTTGTCTTGGCGAGCTGTGCATTGCGATGTGTGACCTGGGGCTTGTTTCCATGTCGCCGACGGTCGCTGAGGGAGTCCGTCTTCATTTTTGAATGGTTTGTGCTGATCGCGTGACATGTTTTCTGCTTGAGTGTTCGCTAATTCCCTCGTACGTGTGATTGTCAAGAGACTTTTCTGATGATTCTAAGCACCTGATGTGTAGCTTCTGGGATGACACTCTTTGAATGAACTGGCTTTTAATTTCCACATCCTTGTTTGAAAATTCGCAGTTTGCGGCTTTTTGGTGTAATTGAGTAGTAAACTGATCGACTGATTCGCGGCGGTGTTGTTTTAAATTCCGAAACTCATATTTTTGAAATTCTGTATTCTTTTTCGGACTGAAATAGTTTTTCAGTGCTGCCTTGGTTTCGTCGTAGTTGGAATCGTTGTCAACTAAATCCAACGTTTTGTAAATGTCAACCACTTTGTCCCCTGCGTAGTGCAGCAGGAGAGCTTTTTTGCACTTCCTTGAATCAATGTTCATTCCCACGAACAAATTATCCAACTTGTTGATATATTTGTCCCATCGTAATCCAACAGAATAATTGTCACTGCTCACTTAAAATCTTGGAAAGTCTGGTATAGACATGATTGTTTTTGTTTAAATGCAACACTAATTTAAATAGCACTATATTCTTGTATGTCCGAATTTGTGTCATTGTTGTATCGTTTTGTTTTAATCCTCATCCCCAATGTAATGTTCTATTCTTATAAATTATACAGAGTAGGTTTTATACAGTTTATTCACTCGCTCGCATACATACAACTAAAGATCACATTACAACTAGGGGTGTAACAATATCACTGAATCATATCGCGATATATCGCAATATTTTGAAATATATCGAGGTAAATACTGCGATATACTGCCCATATTGAAATGCACTGTTTCTCTTTCTATCTCTCTAAAAGTACCAAGGTTTTTGATGGTCAGGTTGTATTAAACAGAGCACGCTCTTAGTCAATTCACTGTTCATCTTCAATTAATTCAGGAAAAGATCGTAATGTTCAATATCTGGCAAACATGACCAAAAAACACCAGAAATCTCACCAGCACCTATGTTCCTGTCATATATTATATATTATATTATATTATATATATAGCAAGTCTTAGAAAAGTATGTTTAAAGACAATTAAATTCAATAAAATTCTTTAACAGCAAAGTTGAGGTTGTTAATGTATTTTGACACAAACACATGCATTATGTTTTACATTTGTGTATTTAAAAGAAACATTCTGTCAACTAGTCAAAATCGGTATGTAATTCAGCGAATAATGAACTGTTAATTTTTATCACAATTTCAACAGTATTAACGTTTTAGTCTTACAAATATAATATGTTCACAAATTCCATTATTCAAACTTTACAATACTGTTTCGATAGCTAATCATTAAATTATTATAATCATCAATGCGGAGCAGATATGTAGACAAATGCAAAATCAACACAAGAGTGACAGAAGTAATAATTAATACAAATAACAGTATATATAAAAAACAATTCAATAATCATAGTTATTTTTCTGAAATGAAATTGTAAACATACGAACACTACATCCGTGAAATACCCGTATGAAAGTTACATATCGCGATATATTATCGCGAGATCTGAAACCGCGATATACCGGTATACCGATATATCGTTACACCCCTAATAATAACCAATGCATGCATATTAAACATGTGTGTCCGGGCAAGCTCTGCAACCTTCAATGCTGATTGGCCATGTAGGCTAACCCGGTCAGCTAGATTATGAATAGAACACCAGAGACTGCCCATCACATCAGGTATAGGTACTAAGTATTTTTTTTTAATCCATCCGAGTTATGAAGCGGACACAAAAATCAGACCCCATAACATTTGACCTCTGAGTTTGACCTCGACCTACGAGCAACAGACGGGGGTCTTGTAAGCGACACATCGTCTCATGTGCTGAATATTTCTACCAAGTTATTTCAAAATCCATCCAGAAATGACAGAGTTATTGACCAGACATGAAAAACAGGCCCTATTTTTGACCTTTGACCTTAAGTGTGACCTTGACCTTGGAGGTACAGACCTGGGTCTTGCCAGTGACACATCGTCCCATAAAGGTGAATATTTCTACCAAATAATTAAACAATCCATCCAGAAATTACAGAGTAATTGACCCAAAAAACAGACCCAATTTTTGACCTTTGACCTCTAAGAGTGCCCTTGACCTTGGTGGTATGGACCTGGATATTGTGAGTGACACATAGTCTCATGAAGATGAACATTTCTGCCACTTAATTTCAAAATCCACCCAGAAATAACAGAGTTATTGAGAGTTATTTACCTGACACAAAAAACCTACACCCATTTTTAGCTTTGACCTCTGAATGTTACCTTGACCTTGCAGGTATGGATCTGGATCTTCTGTGTAAACATTTCTGCAAAGTAATTTCAAAATCCATCCAGAAATGACAGAGTTATTGACTGGACATGAAAAAAAAACAGACACCATTTTTGACCTTTGACCTCTAAGTGTGACCTTGACGGTATGGACTTATCTCTTGGGCGGGACACATCAACTCATGATGGTGAACATTTCTACCATGTAATTTTACAATCCATCCAGAAATGACTGAGTTATTTATTGACTGAATATAGAAAACAGACCCAACTTTTGAGCTTTGACCTATAAATGTGACCTTGACCTTGGAGGTATGGACCTGTATCTTGCGGGCGATACACTGTCTCATGATGGGAAATATATCATCCAGAAATGACAGTTATTGACCTTGGAGGTATGGACCTGGAATTTGAGCACGACACATCGTCTCATGATAGTGAACATATCGGCCAAGTAATTTCACAATCCATCCAGTAATGAGTAATTGACCGGACACGAAAAACAGACCCAACTTTTTTAGCTTTGACCTCTAAGTGTGACCTTTACCTTGGAGGTGTGGACCTGGATCTTGTGAGCAACACATTCTGTCATGATGGGGAGCATTTCTACTAAGTAATTTCAAAATCCATCTAGAAGTGACAGAACTTTTTGGACAGATAAACAGACTCATAGACAAACAAGACGTAAAAGACGGACAGACTAGGGTTACACTTAATGTCCCTAAAATAAAAATCACTGAAAATAATAAAAATCACTGTAAATATGAAACCACCGACAGAATTCACACAAATGCATACAATATAAGGTTTGCATTTGTATTTATTGTTGCAGTCAATGGCAACAGTTGGAATTACCTCATTGTAGGCCTCAGGGTTTGGGCATGGATCATCCTTGATGGTCTCCTGACTGAAATCTGGCAGTCTGGGTTTCCATGGAAACTTTAGGCTGTTTTGATCTTCATCCTGTAAACATGAGATATAGAACAGCAAATGAACAATTTGTTAATATAAATGAAATTTATAGGTTTTTTATGTTCATTAAAACTAATTATGCTCACTTTTGTCACTGAAGCTTATGTTTCATTAAATTGGTATTAATGATGTTGTTTCACCTGTTTTGACACATGTGTGTCCATGGGAAGATTAGTGGAGCATTGACAAATGTTGAAACCTCTAATTCTGTTAACTTTCCAGCAGTGTTTTTGTCATACTCGTTCCAATTTAAACAATAATTGTATTACTCTTGTACCTCTCATAACAAATATTTTTTACACTACCAAGATTTAAATAACAAGTGGATCCATTACTTGATATAATTTTTTAATTTACCTGTCAATTATAAAAATGAAATGCGAATAATTAACTAGAAATGTGTCAACAGACATGGATGCCCCCACCTATGCAGACTTTTCTACATTGCGCTACTTTGTATATATGCATACAAAGGCAAAAGGAAAATTGTCCTTTGAAATTGTATTTTCTGCTAATGTCTTTTGTCATTTTGTGAATTAAGTTGAGGTACCAAAAATATCCAATCAATAATTTTTAATCTAGAGTCCTGACAAAAATCAGAAAAGGTGAGAAATAAAAACTTTTTGGCAGTAATGAGCTATGGTTCTTATACTTCACTTAAGCCCTGGTCACACTGTCATGACTTTTGCTATGATTGCCAACGATTTACAAATTCTTGGTGAAGCGTGGTAAAGCGTGGGCAAATACATACTGGCATCTGTGTGAATCTTGAAGAATCTTGGGGGATCCTTATCAATCATGATTTTTCCAAAACGCAGGACAATCCTAGTGACATCGTATCTCAATCTGGCTTATTCTTACAACCATCGTAGAGGCATTCGTGGACTTTCGTGTTAAATCATGATTAATTGTGACAGATTTTATGACATATATATTACAAGACTGTAGTCGGTTATGGTTTGTTTGCTACGTATATGGTTCGGATTTCTATGCTTGCCCTACGGTTCAGTTATGATTCCATTAGAATCCTTAGCAACAACTACCATGACTACTCACTAACATACATGATGGACCACGACAACGCGACGATTGGGTCGCATTGCCTGTACAGTTTATCACGATGTTACTATGCACTCATTATGTTTGCCTACGTTAGTGTCACAATTATGCATGAGACATCGTGATGACTTGAAGGGTAGTGAAGTGCAATAATTATTGGCTGCTCGTAGGTTTATCGTGATGAATCTTCTTTAATCTTACTACAATCTTAAAAGAAAAATTAACAATCACCTGTAATCGTCTGTTACCGTAGCGTTTACCTGACGCTAGCGTATTACAACCGTAATAGATCGCATCATATCTTGGTAAAACCGTGGTCAATTGGCTGCAGAAACCTACAAGTGTCGTTGATATATGTAGTCTCGTCATTCAACAACCGGAGATATACATAGGAAGACACAATCGGGACACTGTGCATCCCGACTCATCACGATTAACACGTCCACGATCAATCGTGGGCTATCGCAGCCAAAATCGTGACAGTGTGACCGGGGCTTTACTCTTGGTATCTTAAATAATTCTGTAAAGAATCAACAAAATGGCTTGTATAATTTTTTAGTTATACTTTAAACAACAACAATAAAGGGAAGTAATTGATAAAGTTCAGGGACCTGGTTCTTGCTCAAGACACGCGTCTCAAAATCCTTATTACTTCTGCGAAGTTGTTTGAAAATCCTTCAATGCTGAAGCAAATAATGCTCCGGACAGTGTCTGACATGGATTTAGTGTGACCTTGACCTTGGACCTAGGGACCTGGTTCTTGCGAGCAACACACTCTCTCATGATTCTAATCACTTCTGCCAAGTTATATGAAAATCCTTCAATTCTGGACAACATTAATACTTACAATGATCAAATTTTATCACATGCTATACTTTGTTTCTGGTATAATACAGCCATGACGAATATTTTTATCTTACACATGTGTAAGATAGCATGTTGAGCATTTTCATTGGCTACATATTTTTTGACAGACCAATCACATTAAGTTATTTTGGTGAAATGATGTCGTCAACATGAAATGATGTCACGTCAGTACACAACTTTGAGGATTTACCAACTTATTTTGGTAAAATTAGAAGGGTTTTATTTCGTTTAAAAGCATTTGATAAAAAAGATCTGACACTCGTAATTCCATACCATATTTTATTAAGCTCGTCCAGGAAATTTTTTAGTAAGCTCGCCAAAGGCTTGCTTACTAACAAAATTCCTGAACTCGTTTAATAAAATATGGTATGAAATGACAACTCGTGTCAGATCTATGTTCATGAAAATAAACAACTGAGTACATATGCAATAAAACTGCTTATTAAACAGTATTATTCTAGAAGCATATGTTGTACCATGCATACAAATAAGACAATAAATCTAATAATCTAAGAACAGATCAATGTTACTAATAGGCTAGTTAAATTCTTCTAATTGACTTTTGGTAAAAACAAGTACACATCTGTTCATGTCTATCACAAGGTGCGAAAGGATTGCATCTGCCAGACGATCAAAACCTGTATCATTAACGCTGGTATTTGTTAATCTTGGTAAATTTTTTTAACCCTGGAATATTTTCATGATTTCTGGTTAGGTAACCAGCCAGTTATCTTAACTGTTTAAATATTTTAAACTATATGGTTACCAATCCACGAATAAAGTGCATTTAACCACCGGTTAAAGTTACCAAATAAAGTTGCTTTAAATAGGCAATGACCATCGAGACTAATTTAAACTCTTGCAAGAGTCAATAACAATGACAAAATCTAAAATCAATACAAGTATGACGTACACTTAGGGGTGTCACAATATTAGAAATCCATATTGCAATATGTTGCGATATATTTCAATTTATTACGATATTTATTGCGATATATTGTGACCTTTGTATTTTTGTATTTAATAAACTTACAACTGATAAAATCACTATGGACAGCGCAATATTTTTTTGCATGGTTTTTTTACTTTTTATTAGCATTGATATTAATGAAAGGCGCAACAATAACAACATATAAACAGCAGATAGAAAAGCAAAACAATTATGAGCAACACTTTCAAACCGTCTGTCATTGCTGGTTACTGTATTTATAGTATTACATACAGAGTGATTTTTTTACATGTACAGGTATTCTATTCATCATATATAATTGTTTTGTGCATACACTATGTATGTATTGCACTCTTTATTTTACCTGGAAACAATATCAGCTTTAATGTATTATTAAGCATTAACTTTTACGAGAAAACATGTATACCAAACATAAATTGAATATTATTGGTCACAAGTACAGCCTATATATAATGGTCTGGCTTTTGACCTTCCCCTCTACAAACTGTCAACTTTACAAAATGATACTGGCTTTCAATTGTTTATTACTGACATTAAGCATGTTTTAATTCAGTCAAAAGTTTTGCAATCAACGTAATATAAAAATTAAAAATAAAAACTGTAAAAAGACCAAATAAATAATGCAATTTATTTCATGCTAAGTAGTGAAATATAGAAAAATATCAGTGAGATATATCCCTATATCACTCACAGTGAGGGACTACTTTTGGGGTCCGGATTTAATACAGTAAATGAAACGGACCGTCATCGATGCCGGGCTCAAAATTGTGAAATGACGTCATTATTTTGACGCCATGACATTATGATTCCCACTATATTTTCCAATAAAATGTAAAACAAACGTTAATAAAGCATAAAATAAAACGAAAATTTGTTTGTCTTCGGTGTGATAACGCGTGAATCATCGGAAATGGAGAAAATTTACATATTTTCACTCGCGCAAGCGCTCATGAAAATATTAATTGTCTCCCTTTCCGGTGATATTATCACGCATTATCACACCGAAAACAAACAAATATCCTCTATTTATTTAATGCTAAGTAGTGAAATATAGAAATATATCAGTGAGATATATCCCTATATCACTCACAGTGAGGGACTACTTTTTTGGGTCCCGATTTAAATGAAACAGACCGTCATTAATGCTGAGCTCAAAACTGTGAAATGACGTCATTATTTTGACATCATGATGTTATGATTCCCGCGATATTTTCCAACACAAGAGGGCCACAATGGCCCTAGGTCGCTCACCTGATATCTATGTATGAAGTTTCATTAAAATATGTCAATAGGTTTTCAAGTTATTGAGCAAAAACTGTTTTCCTATTTTTAGTAGCAGTGAAGGTGAGCCTTGACCCCACCCACCACATACGTAAAGCAAGGTCTCGATATAAGGTATCTACGTATGAAGTTTCATTAAAATATCTCAGTGCATTCTTAAGTTATTGAGTGTAAACCATTTTTCTACTTTTAATAACAGTGACCTTGACCCCACCCACCCCATAAGCAAACCCAAGTGAGGTCTCGATGTAAGATATGTGTATTAAGTTTCATTAAAATATTGCAATGCTTTCTCAAGTTACTGAGCGGAAACCGTTTTTCTATTTTCAGTAATGGTGACCTTGACCCCACCCACCCCATATGCAATCCCAAGCAATGTCTTGATATAAGGTACTTATGTATTAAGTTTCATTAAAATAACTCAATGCGTTCTCAAGATATTTAGCGGAAACAATATTTCTATATTTAATAATGGTGACCTTGACCTTGACCCCACCCACCCCATATGCAATCCCAATCGAGGTCTCAATATAATGTATTTATGTATTGAGTTTCATTAAAATATCTCAATGCGTTCTCAAGATATTGAGCGGAAACCATTTTTTTATTTTTAGCAACGGTGACCTTGACCTTGATCCCTCCCACCCCATATGCAATCCCATGCGAGGTGTCGATATAAGGTATCTATGTACTAAGTTTCATTAAAATATCTCAATGCGTTCTAAAGTTATTGAGAGGAAACCGTTTTTCTATTTTTAGTAACAGTGACCTTGAACTTGACCCCACCCATCCCATATGCAATCCCAATCGAGGTCTCCATATAATGTTTTAACCAAATATGAAACCTCTGGGCCTTGTGGTTTCAGAGAAGAATTTAACAATCATTTTGCCATTTACGTCTATACAAACCATGCGAGCCCCGGGGTGTGCCCAGCTTTGAGCCCATGGGCATCATTTGAACAATCTTTATAGAGGACCACTACACAATGTTACATAACCAAATATGAAACCTCTGCGCCTTGCGGTTTCAAAGGAGAAGATTTTTAAAGTCATTTCGCTATTCAAGTCTATATAAACCATGTGACCCCCGGGGTGTGGCCAGTTTTGACCCCAGGGGCATCATTTGAACAATCTTTGTAGTGGACCACTATACAATGTTACATACCAAATATGAAACCTCTGGGCCTAGCGGTTTCAGAGGAGAAGATTTTTAAAGTCATTTTGCTATTCAATTCTATATAAACCATGTGACCCCCGGGGTGTGGCCTGTTTTGACCCCAGGGGCATCATTTGAACAATCTTTGTAGAGGACCATATTACAATGTTACATACCAAATATGAAACCTCTAGGCCTTGCAGTTTCAGAGAAGAAGATTTTAAAGTCATTTTGCTATTTAAGTCTATATAAACCATGTGCGCCACGGGGTGTGGCCAGTTTTGACCCCAGGGGCATCATTAGAACAATCTTTGTAGAGGACCACTTTACAATGTTACATACCAAATATGACAACTCTGGGCCTTGCGGTTTCAGAGGAGAAGATTTTTAAAGTCATTTTGCTATTTAACTTTTAAGTCTATATAAACCATGTGACCCCCGGGGTGTGGCCAGTTTTGACCCCAGGGGCATCATTTGAACAATCATAGTAGAGGACCACTATACAATGTTACATACCAAATATGAAACCTATAGGCCTTGCAGTTTCAGAGAAGATTTTAAAGTCATTTTGCTATTTAAGTCTATATAAACCATGTGCGCCACGGGGTGTGGCCAGTTTTGACCCCAGGGGCATCATTAGAACAATCTTTGTAGAGGACCACTTTACAATGTTACATACCAAATATGACAACTCTGGGCCTTGCGGTTTCAGAGGAGAAGATTTTTGAAGTCATTTTGCTATTCAAGTCTATATAAACCATGTGACCCCCGGGGTGTGGCCAGTTTTGACCCCAGGGGCATCATTTGAACAATCTTTGTAGAGGACCACTATACAATGTTACATACCAAATATGAAACCTCTAGGCCTTGCGGTTTCAGAGAAGATTTTTTTGCTATACAAGTCTATATAAACCATGTGACCCCCGGGGCGTGGCTAGGTTTGACCCCAGGGCATAGTTTGAACAATCTTTGTAGAGGACCACTAGAGGATGTCACATATCAAATATGAAAGCTCCAAGCCTTGTGGTTTCAGAGAAGAAGATTTTTAAAGTTTTCAGTTTTTAAATCTATTTTTAGCTCTTGTGACCTACATATGCAGTGGACCGGAACGATTTGAACAAGTTTGAAAGAGGGTCACCCAAGGATCATTCCTGTGAAGTTTGGTGAAAATCTGTCCAGCGGTTTAGGAGATGTTCTTTGAATGAAAATGTTGACGCACGACGGACAAAAGGTGACCCTAAAAGCTCACCATGAGCACGTTGTGCTCAGGTGAGCTAAAAATGTAAAACATAGGTTAATAAAGCATAAAATAAAAAGAAAATATGTTTGTTTTCGGTGAGATAATGCGTGATAGCATCACCGGCAAGCACTCGTGAAAATATTAATTGTGTCCCTTTCCGGTGATGATATCACGTGTTATCACACCGAAAACAAACAAATATCCTCTATATATCGGTATGGACATTCATATTGCAATATTTTATTGCGGAATCAAATATTGCAATAAACCAATATACCGGTATATTCTGACACCCCTAACATATACACTCTAATGATGTATTTATATAGCCTCATTTGTGCGATCATTTCCATTTTCGTGGAAGATAAAGATGGCTGCAACAGGGTACACGCATTATCTTTTACATTTATGTGTATTATCCTGTTGCAAAAACGACATGAATATCAAAAGGATTGACACAAAAATTATTACATTGGATATTGTTATGTGGATACAAATTTTCAAACATCGGTCACATCCTATGTTTATTTTCATGTACACTCAGGTGATGAAGAATCTATCAAAGACACACTGAACATGTGCAGCACTTACTCCGTATGGATCTGTGCGCATGGCAATCTCAATCATTATGATGGCAAATGCGTACACGTCTCCCTCTATGGTGGGGGTGTGAACAAAGTCACTGTGGTACTCGGGTGCCTGGTACACACGGTCCCTCAGGGATTTGAACATGCTTTCCTCAGCCAGCACCTCATCCTCATCATTAGCTCTCAAAATCTCCAACCCATAGTCTACAAAACCACCATTAAATATTGGCAAACATAATTCAACTATAAATTTGACATTTGATTCAACGTGATATGTTTCCCAAATCTATCTGAAAAAAAAGATGTGCTTACAGATACATTTCAATGTCTATCAATCTTACCTGATCATTATTTTGGGCTAAAATAAAAAAGAAATAAAAACATTAACAATTATTATTACAGATATCAGCACAGAACCATTTTTGACAAAATATAAGTACATGCATATTTTTATTATTAATATAACTGACCGCAAATCTTGACAGTCCAGCGGTCATCCACCACACAGTTGTTTGACTTCAAACGTCCATGAATGATCTTCTTCTGATGGAGATACTTCATGCCTGATGCTATGTCATTCTCAAACGAAAACCTGCAGGGCACCGAAAAATAAACAAATACAACAATCTGAGCTGTTGAACAGTTCAACAGTAATGCTCTGTTATTATTTACATTGAAACTCAAATCAAAAGCCATTTCTGGAGAAAGTGACATATCCAAACACAGGCACGTATGATGTTACCCTAGCATTACCTGTCATACATGTCTGCTCAGTGAACTCGTTCTGTAATAAAGTGTAGTAGGACAGGTTTTCTCCCTTGTTTGGAATTATTTCCCTTTATAAATTAAAGTCATTCTTATGTCTGTTATTGCTAGTTGTTAATCCTGTTTAACTGCTTTCAGGTATCTACAATCTAATCATTTTCTGAAGTGCTGCATATTTTGTCGTGTTCTAAAGTAATATATTTGTTGTGTTCCTTTATGTACGGGGAAGTAGAGAGTTACAGCTCCAGTAGTTATTTCCTCAGTACTTGTTCAGCTTATTAAATATTGAACAGTTAACTCTCTTGTTTAGTATTGTTCCCTTGACACCTCTCTAGGTGATAGACTAGAATGCGGCCTATTACACACACAAAAAAGCGGCCTATTACAAAAAAAAAAAATACCTGAATGCCCAGTTGAGTGGTATCTCTTCATTCAGCAGGACATCACTGAGACTTCCCTTTGGTGCATATTCACTCAGGATACACATATGCGGCACCTCTATGCATGCTCCAACAAACTTGCACAGGTTTGGATGATTACATTCCCTGGAAACATCAAAGCGCTGAATGCAATGCAGTTGTTTGCTATTGCATAATATTGGGCACAACTCACTATATTCAAATGTTAATAGCAAAACAAGGTTAAATTAAACAGAACAGATTCGAAAGGTTTATTGAGACTGTGTCTTAACGAAAATCTGTCTACAGTTTTGAATATTAGAAATCAAGAATAAAATTCAATAACTGTTATAACATTTGTTTGTACTAGTAGTTATTGAAAATGTTAGTGCACGGTTCATAGTATCTGATGGATCTTATCGACTCATCCAAAATACAATAATATTAAAATTGTATATTAGCACCAGTAAATAAAATCAAATTGTATGAAGTCACCTAAATGACCATATAATAACTTAAAATGAAAACGCTGATGCGTTATCATGGACATTCTGGACAATTAGAGAGGTATGCCAGATCATGTCACCTTAAATACAGTGATTATAAACTTATAAATGTTTTATTGGTAAAATATGATAGTTGCGCTAATAGCTCGTTCAGTGGTCTTCCGTGAATAAAATAAAAATCACTGAATTTAATTTCTGGTTAAGAAACCAGAACCAGCTAACACAACATGTTATACATTCCATGATAATATGTTCTTTCCCAAAAGTCAAACATTAAACGAAAATATTCATAAAACTTCATTTAGTTTAATCCTACATTCCGTGTTTTACTATAATATTTGTGTCAACATTATAAATATAACTTGAACAGAGACATTGCTTGGCAATTTATAATCTTCAAATGCGATGTCAAAATAGTTATTGCCACGTAATAAAATCAGATTAAAAAATATAATTATATCCCCTTTGTGTAGTTGGGTTAGTTTTTGTCTCTCAATAATGTCGTTTTGAATTGTATCTGTTGTCAAATGTGCAGCTGATGAATTGAGGTCCATTGTAAAATGTACGGCACTAATTAAAACATTAACAGGTGTGAAAACTAGACAGCTGCATACAGCAGCTAACAATACTATGTACGAATTATATATATAAGGCCTTTCGAAACAACTTTCAATTGAAAAGTAAAAGTATTGTCGGGCAAGAAACCTGATTAGCCAAATTCTTTGTCCGGTGTACAATATTATGGTCTTTCTTTGGGCTAAAAACATAATTATCTTACTGTTAATGGCATTCCGATATTCTGTCATTAAATGTTCATAACCAACACATTCACTGAATATAAACCAGGTATATAGTGAAAAGTTTTATTACCGCACGATTTCCGTGGAAGACAGCAGATTAATTTTTCAAAGAGAAATAACTATGGCGAAAAAACAAAACTCAATTTAAACCATACAAACAAACATTATTCTAAATATAAAAAATATTTAACATTATTATGAATGCAACGACAGTGTTACAAGCTTTTCAACCGTATTAGCAAAGGTGTTCTGCGATAATGTTTGGAATTGTTTTAAAATGCTTAAAGAATATTATATTTTAGAAATGTCTTCTTTTTCAATTAATAAAGCACCAGGAATAACAAACCCTTATATTCTGTGAAACAAAAATAAAATAAATAAAAAGTATTTGATCGGTGATGGTTTTACGCATATTTTTACTATTTATGCATAACTACAAAAAACACACATTTTCATGTCCTTCTGGAGTTCAGTATCTTTCGAACAGATAAATAATTCAATAAACATACATTCAAAATTTCAATTTAAACTAAAATTTTAATGTATTTTACTTAAGTTGTATAACTTTAAATAAGTCATTAAACTTTAACAGCTGTGAGCATAATTTGTGTAAGTTAGACACACTTGTTTCTCTTACCTGACTGCACGAACTTCAAGTCGGACATTCTTGGTCAATGTGAAATCTGTCTTTGTAACTGTTCTCACTGCACACGGCTGACCGTCACTGAATCAATGAAGTTGAATTAATTAATCGTTAACATTCTTAACAGTTGTAGACTTCACTGTTTTAAAATGGAAGACATTAAATGGTAATCAAATGTCAAAACAAATTCATGGATTTTAACAACTTAATTATATACCAGGGGCCTTTAAAGTGTGTATGTATGATATTTCATATCAATTATTTTCAAAAATAAGCAGATGAAAGTGACAATATAACTTGAAAGCAGACAGAAAAACATAAACCTGTCGAAGCAAATACTTAACTTGAATAAATCAACTAATAGGAGTGCATCATTTATTAGTGTTCTGTACCTTAAACAACTGAAGAGTCAATGTATATACATGTACTGGAGTATCCGGCTCTACAGCCAAAAACTAGTTTGTGATTAAAAAGAAGCCAATTATGCATTTTACAACAATGGTTCTTGTTTGGTTTCTTACATTTTAAATCAAAGTATATGGTAATTAATTTTATCGGGTTGTTTTAATTGTTAAATCTATATCTGTTGTAAAATCGTACATACACTCTTTAAAGGCGTCATTTCTTTGCAATCATGCACTTTTTTCCAAAAGTGTTCTGTACACTGAAATGTTTGCTCTCTTTTACGTATCTTTTGTGATAATTGTCCCCAAAACTTAAAGCCCTGAAATTGCAAACAAAACATGATCTTACTAGATGGCAGTCCTGACGAACACTTGTTTGTTTACATTTAAGGTGCTCACTGCACCCATGCCGTCCACTTCCACCCTGCTAGCAATCATGCTGCCAAAGGCACCCTTCAAGCCCGCATCTGCATCATACAAACAATAATAGGGCACTTGATGAAATGATAATAATAATAAATAATAATAATAATAATATGAACAAGTGCGATGGCCCCATTGTTTTTACTTCTTTATTCAAAGTTAAAAAGACGCAATTATACAAATCGTGAGTTTAAGAAAAATGCAATTATACAATTATCACAGTCCCATAACAGTTAAATACGTGAGAAAAAGACGCGTTTATACAAGTCGTTGACATTTTTTTCACACCTCTTCATCGCTCCAGGCATTCTTTGTTTCAGATAATTGAGATGTTATCGGGGGAGTGTCATGTCTCTTTGTAATGCATGTTCATTGTACTTTTTATATCTGTAAGCTTATATGGTTTGTTTGTAAATTGTCGTGTAACTTATATATCCGTGCATAATATCATAATAACATATTTATTTAAAAAAATAATATTTGAATAAATATTTAAACGCAACCTGTTTTACATGCATTATAGACACGTAGTATTTCATATTATGCAGGAGAAATGCAATTTTATCCCATCATTGCGCCTGCATTAACGAAATAACACCCCGTGGGATAAACTTAGCTATATTCCACCTTGCTGAATGACGTCATGACGCATTATAATGACGTCATGTTGTTTATTTTGCGTGACGTCATTAGATTTTTTCGTGTCATTTAGCGATTTTGTATAGTTTATTTTGAAAATAAAGACAGAAAATGATACGATAAATAGAATACCAGGTAAGTGTTGAATACAGATACGTGTATTTGCTCGGCACAAAAACCCAAACCACTAGCCAAGGCTTGTGGTTTAGGTTTTCTAAGCCTCGCTAAATAAACTTTTCTGTATTCAACAGTAACCTAGTATTCTCTACATACCAATAATCGCAGCAGTGACTAGCTTTTTGTATTTCTATTCAATTACTGTGTTTTCTAGCTTTACATGATAATGGATATCCCATGTTCTACTTTCTGTTATTTTATCATGTCATATCCAATAATGAGTTTCCAACAACTTCAACAAGTGTGTGACTTTGTTTACCTTCTTTGATATTTTCTGGTGGAATAATCCATGTTTCATCCCAGAGGAGCTTCTGTCTCTGCCATTGCATGTACTGTCAACATAACAGTAACTAGTCTACATCTACTAAATATTAGTGCAGGACAAGAACTAAAATAACAAGTAAACTGTAATTTGTATTTTGCATTTTACAAACAAATTTTGTTTCCTTTCTAATGAAGCTGGCATATTGACATCACACAGTAGGTAACATAACATAATGATAATGCAATTGAACAGTTTGCAGTTTGTCATAGTTATAGATCAGCTATTTGTTTATTAATATACAACAAAGGATATATGGGCTGTGAAAATAAGAGCAGAGAAAATAATATGACAAATATCAAAGTAAACTAGAACTCCGCGAGTTGGATGAGTCGCCTGACAGGGCATAACTCAAGTACGATATGAGCAATTATGCCAAAATCCGAACTTGACCTTTGTTTTATGCCTACTAACACTTCCATAAAGTTTCATTAAGACTGAACAAAACCTTTTTAGTTATTGTCTGCACAAGCCTTATTTGAATGATTTTTGTTTTTTAAGTGGCAAAACTCAAGTACAATAAGAGCAATAATGCCGAAAATCAAACTTAACTTTCCTTTTAAGCCTGCTAACACTTCTATAAAGTTTTATAAAGATTGAACAAACATCTTTTATGTTATTGTCTGCACAAGCCATATATGAAGGATTTTATTTTTTTAAAAGGGGCATAACTCAAGTACGATAAGAGCAATTATGCCGAAAATCGAGTTTAATCTTCCTTTTCATGCCTACTAACACTTCCATAAAGTTTCATTATAATAGCACAAAACATTCTCAAGTTATTGTCTGCGCAAACTTAAGGGGACGCTGCAGCCCACGCCGCCAAAATTAATCCCTATGTGTCGCCTGAAAAATTACCCCATAAAATCCAGCAAAACCTCCAGCAACAGCCAGTAGTGCCACCACAATGGCAGCGATTTCCCCACTTTTGAGAGGGCATTTCCCACAGTCGGCTGGGCACGTTTCACATGTCTCCGAGTCAACATCGTCAGTCGGCTCGCACAAACCATTACCACACACTGAAACATATTTTATGAAACATGTTTAACACTTAAAACATGCACTTCATTGTGATCTGGGGTCGTACTTCAGAAACCTCTTAAGTGAAATCTTATCCTTAGCCTTAAAATCGTCATTTTTCTTAAGCATTTTATTCCATGTATACATGAAATTCCGCCAAATGTTAACTAATTATTTAAACTTATTAACTACTATTTACTTACAACTGCAATTGGATTCATTAATTTATATCTAGTTTTAAAAATATTACCTTAAACAATTGTAACTTAAATGAAAATAGTTTAAGATAGGGATGGGACCGAATACTGAAATCAATATTTGAATATTCGTTTTAGGTATTCGAATATATTCGAATATTCGTTTTGTAAATACTCTGTCCGAATATTTACCTATCCGAAAAATGTATACTAGGTGTACGTAGTTGTTTTACCTCGTTTCAATGGTAAATGAGCGATATAACTTAGTGAGTGTTAGGCAAATAGAAAGAAATGTAAGATATGTTAAATGTATTTTTAATTAATTTGTTAATCGTTCCGTACATAAATTTCTCATTACATAGATTACACGTTGCCTGGGTTTTGTATAACCGCATAAAGTACTTCCAAGCACATGATGGTGGCATTGTTTATTGATTGGATGGTAATGGATTAATTTTGATTGGTTTACTTAGAGAGTAATTGTAATTTACTGTAAACAAGTTAAACGTATAGATGTCACTTAAGGACAATAAACAACAATGTACGCCTTGTGCAAACTGTGAAACCATTATCACAACATGGCCTATTTTTGCTATTTGTGGATACAATCCGTCATATTCGCGCCTCCCACAAACCGTTAATTCGCGGCCCTTGTAAAGAAGTGGCCCCCCTGCCAATTATCAATTATCATTAATTGGACATGTTTGGCATGTGTTGTAAAAACGTTACACTGCCCCCGTCCACCTACTAGGCAAGAAATACGACAGGAATTCATGTTAACTTTGCAATCAAACTGGAAAAAAACATGATTTTTTAAAAGAAATTTTGTTCTTTAAATAAATTTGACAATCAAATATTCGTATTCGTTTTTTATATTAGAATATTATCCGATATTCGAATATTCGGTCCCATCCCTAGTTTAAGATAAACTTAAGTTGTTTCTGGAATATGGCTTCTGCCCTTATATTAAAAGGCACTCGTCTAGCAAATAATATTTCAACAGAGTTACCAACAAGCTTCAAACAATGTACCTTCTTGGGTGGAATATTAACAACAGTTTGAAATCTACTGTGAATACTTCCTCAGAAAGCTCACCAACTCTGGGCTGAACATTGACCTTTTCCTCCAAGACTATCTGCACCTGGGCCACACGGAAATGGGCAATCATCGAGTTTACTCCAATCTGGTACATTCCTGGGATGTAGCTGGTCCAGTTGCCTGTGTTCACAGGCCCCACTGTGCAGAACATTGCTTTATATTAATATGGTAGATTATTTGCAGAAATAATGTTTGTTGCTTATCGTTCATTCAAATACTGTATATTCCCTAATAAATGTCTCCACCCTAATTAACGCTCCCCCCCCCCCTTTTTATAATATGAGGTGCATAATGGGAAAACCGGACTTAATGCATGTGCGTAAAGTGTTGTCCCGGATTAGCCTGTGCAGTCCGCACAGGCTAATCCAGGATGGCACTTTCCGTCTACAGTGGTTTTATGTTTAGAAGAGACTTCCTTGAAACAGAAAATACCATAATATACCGGACTGCACAGGCTAATCCGGGATGACACTTTACGCACATGCATTAAGCCCGGTTTTCCCACGACGCGCCTCATATCTAAAACCTTCTTGCCTAATTTATGCCCTCATTTTCCTTTAAATACTCTATGCAAATGCATGTCAAACACATGTTTTTGTAAATGTTGGAAAGAAATGTTTGCAGAATGTCTCAGCTACAAAGTCTGACAATAAATAAATACAATGGTGCTAGATACATTTAAACGTCACAAGTTTGCATATTCTGATGTCATTAATAATTCCAAAATTGTCACTCACTAATATGGTAGGACAATTTAATAGTGT